>CM035424.1:9517126-9962126 GCA_020310875.1 Ceratopteris richardii
TATATACATACACACATATGCATGTTTTAGGGTTAGGGTTTTAGGATTAGGGTTTTGTGCTTTTACATATATACACACATGCATACACACATATACACATATAAACACATAATACATATGCACATACACACACACATACACATATACACACACACAAAGACACACACACACACATACATACATACACACACACATAGATATATACACACATGCATACATACATACACACATGTGACATATACATACACACATATGCATGTTTTAGGGTTAGGGTTTTAAGATTAGGGTTTTTGGCTTTTACTTAGATACACACATGCATACACATATACATGTTTTAGGTCTAGGTCTTCAGGATAAGGGTTTTAGGGTTTTTACATAGATACACATATGCATACCCACACATATACATACATATATATATATATATATATATATATATATATATATATATATATATATATATATATATATATATATATATATATATTTCTAGTGTTATTAAAAATTCATACAAATATTTACACATATACAAATATACACACATAATACATATACACATACACATGTATATACATAGGCATATACACATATAGATGTGTTCTGGTTGTTGTTTATAAATATCATGTGAATGTGTCTCATTTCTTTGTACATGGTTCATGATTGATTTCTCCCATGTCTTTTGTATTTGAAAATATGTTTTGCTTTATCAAATCATGTTTCTGTTGCCTCTCATACATGTCACATGTACTCGGGTTTTTCTTGGGCAGAGTGTATTGTCTTTTGCTACACAGAAGCATGGGAATGTTGCTGTAGCAAGAGACAACATACTCTGCCAAAAAAAATTTTGTAGATATGGTCGTCGGTATAGGCGACGGTATAAGCGTCGGTATCCCTAACTATTTTGCCCAGGGGCATACCATGGCTTATACCGTCACTTATACCGTCGCTTATACCGACACTTATACCGAGGCTTATACCGACGCTTATACCGGCGCTTTGGTTCCGATGCCTACACCGACCCTTACACCGACGTCGGGGCAAAATTGTGCCTGTTCATTTTCCTCCGTAAAAGCCTCGGTATACCCTCGATATGTTGTAGTGTATGAAAATACGAAGGTACATGGATATGATCATACACTTTTACATACATAAACAGATCATTCTTTATAAGATAGGGACATATTTGAAGTTGTTTTGTCTTCAAACATGGCTACGTTTCTATGAATTTTCAGTATAAACTTCAGAAATCTAAACATAATCTTGTATTGATTAGATAGTTAAATATATAAAGCAAATTTGTTGTAATGATAGGGAAAGGGCTTAAGAGATGTATGCTATAGTTATTAAACGTGTAGAAATGTGTTGTTGTAAGATGCACAAATTGGCAGTGATTATGAGGTTTTTGAATCTTAATGTGAAAAGAGGTTGAGAAGAATATTACGAAGAAAGTGATGGAAAAGGAAGTGATGAAAAGAGGTTGAGAGAATATTAGGAAGAACGCGATGGAAAAGGAAGTGATGAGATGTTGAGAATAAGTAATGAATACACATGAGATATTCTTTGCGAATATTACGACAAAAAGAGTGAGCAGTGAGAAAAAGGAGTAGTGAAGAGGAATGTTATTGCAATTCAAACTCCGAGGACCCGATTCCAGTATTTAAAGAATGACTTTTGAGCATGTGTTCTTTTCCCCATCAGGTTGGCAATGGCAAACATGTGCAGAAAAACAAAGGAAAGTTAATGGAAAGTGGAAGTCGATGTGTGAAACACAGGAAGGAGAAAGACAATGGGCTAGTGTTCTTAATACTATTTTTTTCATCTAGTGTGGAGATGAACACTTATGCCCTTTCAGGTTGTTCACATTGTTGTTGGCCTTGGGAGTGTCAAAGGATCAAGAGGCACATGCAAGAGGAGTTCATAATCAGTGACTTAGGTGAGCTCACATATTTCATGGGTATGCAGGGGATATATACAGATGAAGGAATGTATTTGACTCAGAGAAGACACATCACTTGTCATCAAGCATACTATATACATGGCTAAAGATTTTATGTTAGAAGAACCTTCCTCATTTGAAGAAGCCAATTAGAAGGAAGAATGGAGAGAAGCTATGCAGGAGGAAATTGAAGCACTTCAAGAAAACAATACTGGGGATTTGGTAACCAAGAAACCAAGCATGAAGGTAATAGGATACAGGTGGATTTACAAAGTAAAGAAGAATTTAGATGGTTCAATCAACAGGTATAAATCAAGGCTAGTCGCAAAGGGGTTTGCTCAAACCCATGGTGTGGATTATGAGGAGACCTTCTCACCTGTGGCTAAGATGCCAACAATCAGAATTTTAGTGAGTATTACTGCTTCAAAGAATTGGAATTTGTATCCATTAGATGTTAAAAATGCATACCTCAATGGATGGATCTCTGAAGAAGTCTACATGGATCAACCACCAAGATATGAAGACAAGGACAAACAAGATTATGTATGCAAATTAAGGAAAGCACTTCATGGTTTAAAACAAGCTCCTAGAGCTTGGAACCATAGACTATTCACATATTTGCAAGACCAAAGTTTTGTTGCTAGCATAGACGATTCTTCTTTGTTCATAAAGAAGACTAACTTAGAAGTTATTTTATGTGGATGAGATTATCATTACAGGGAATGATGCCAATGACATCAAGCAAATCAAGGCTCAGATGATGAAAGAGTTTAAAATCATTGACCTTGGTTGGTTAACATTTTTTCTTGGACTAGAACTTGTATATTCAGATTTTGGAGTCTTTCTTACTCAAGATGCAGAACACTAAAGTTGCACGTACACCCATAGAACTCTACCACAAACTTAGTTCTCATGAGGGAGAACTACTTGAAAATATTATAGGTTATCGAAGGCTTGTAGGGAGTCTCAATTATGCAACCTGTAATAAAGTGTTAGGTAAGAGACTATTGAACCACATCCTTGAAAGATAGGAGATGGTTGAACTACACCCTAAGAGAGAGAATCATGAAGTAATCCTCAACCATGGCTTTTGGGGCAAGTGGTTAGCCCATCACATTCCTAACCAAGAGGTTGTACGTTCGGTTCCTTACATTGATATCAGAGCCTAGGAAGTAGGCTTGGGCAAGGTGGAATGATCCAATGGCCTTCAAAGAAGGCGCTTGGGCACTCTATCATGTGAAAGGGTAGGGATTGTCGAGGCGGCGCTTTGAGAATTGGACCCAACAAAGAATCAAGTGTATCTCTCAATCTGTAGGTCGGATTGAAGCATAGTCTTATATGTAGTCTTGACTGGAATAAACTAAGCAAGTTTAGTCAATCGATCAACTACAACCCAAATTGAATCACAGCCTTTCTGCGTGCGTGGTAACCCTGAAATGAAATCCATGGAGATACTTTCCCATTTACCTTTGGGAATCTCCAAACGATGCAGCAATCCTCCAACTTTAATTCGATCAAACTTATTGACTTGACATTTATGGCACTTGGATACATAGTTTTGCACATCTCGATGTAAACTAGGCCAATAAAAATGTCGTTTAACTAACTCATAGGTTCGATTAATACCAGGATGTCCAGCACTTGGAGCATCGTAGCATTTGAAAAGTACTTGATTTCATATGTCCGGAAAACTTGGGACACAAACCTTATCTTTATAAAGCAAATATTCATCTTGGAGAGAATAGTGTTTAAACTTTCCCTCTGAAGTACTTGCTTCATTTGTTTGAGCTTGTTCAACTGCCTTCCATGCTTGACTGTAGCTTGGATCTTCTTTATAGCTTCCTTTCAAAGTTTAAATAAATTCACTTTGAATTTGTACAAAAGTCAAGTTGTTTAGCATAGGCATCCGACTTAAGGCATCTGCCACTACATTGAACTTTCCTTTCCTGTACCTTAGTTCATAATCGAACTCTTGCAACTATTCAGCCCATCTAGCTTTTCTATCTCTTAAATTCAATTGTTTTGGAGACCACTTGATGCTCTCTTGATCAAAGACTGTCATTAACTTTGAT
Source organism: Ceratopteris richardii (assembly GCA_020310875.1). Taxonomy (NCBI): domain Eukaryota; kingdom Viridiplantae; phylum Streptophyta; class Polypodiopsida; order Polypodiales; family Pteridaceae; genus Ceratopteris; species Ceratopteris richardii. The sequence continues at coordinate 9,521,135 of CM035424.1, forward strand.
CCATACAAGTAATGGTGCCATTTCTTCAGAGCATTTATTATAGCAAACATCTCTCGCTCATAGGTAGAATAGTTTTGCTGAGTAGGACTTAGCTTTCTACTTTTGAAAGCTATTGGTCGACCTTCTTGGCTTAGTACTGCTCCTATTACAGATGAACTTGCATCTATTTCTAATTGGAAAGGTTTATTCTGGTGTACTATTTGTAGAATCGGGGTTGAAGCTAAAGTTAGTTTAAGCTCTTGAAAACTCTTTGCTTGCTCTTCTTTCCAGTTGATCTTCTGATGCTTCCCTTTGCGTTGATCTATCAAAGGTACTGCTATCTTGGCATACCCAGCCACAAACTTCTGATAATATCTTGCCAATCCGAGAAAACTTTGTAATTCTCGAAGTGTCTTGGGTTCAAGCCATTCAAGAATCACTTTGACCTTATCCGGGTCTACTTTGATTCCTTCTGCAGAAATAATATGGCCTAAATACTTTACTTCCTAGGTAAAGAAATCACATTTTGACTCTTTACTGTAAAGTTGATTATCGCGAAGAAGTTTAAAAACTTTTTCCAGATGTTCTAGATGACTTTCATAATCTGTATTGTAGATCAATATGTCATCTAAAAAATCTACTACAAACTTTTCTAAGTATGGTTGCAAGACTTTTGGGGCACGTTGAGGGAGCCACATTGTGAGGGGATACCAACACCACCTCAAACGAGAGGAATGATTTGTAAGGTAGGTTGTTGAGAGTAGAGGAGGGCCTTGGATGTTTGTCCAATGTCCCGGTAGAAGTTGTAGAACTTCGTAAATCTTTTGACGGAGTTCAAGTTCACCTTAAGGCTATTTTGGAATTACTCCAGAAGCCTAAGGATGTAGGTAGGGTTACTTTGGCTAGCCATACGGATACGATTGCAACTTCACTGATGTCTGTTTTGTTGGAGAAGGGTCCGGATACATCCATCTCCCAAGCAGATTTATTTCCCCTAACTGGTAGCTTGAGTCGTCTTAGCTTGATGACTCCTACCGCTCCATTGTTTTCTAATTCTACGGGGCAAGTAGTTAGTCAAAGCCATCTAGTAGATCTTTCCTTGGGAAAGGATTTGCGTCCTCCGTACTTCTCAGGCGAAGATAAGGATAGGAATAAAGACATTGTTTTAATGTTCTTAGAGAAGTGGCATGATGTCCACCAGCTTAAGAACACCCCTGAGCATGTGAGAGTGGTAGAGGCCAGTTTATCGTTGGGCCCTAAGGCTTATACGTGGTGGATGAACCTCTCTTAGACTCATCAAAAACCTTCAACCTAGGTTGAATTCACCCGTCTCTTTAAGAAAGAGTTTCTCCCCAAGAATGAGGAGTAACGTAACTGGGATGCATGGGATAGAACTCAACAAAAAGGAAGGCCATTATCTGTTTATATTTCAAAGTACTGAGACGGTATTCTGAAATTGAAAAACCTTGATGACTTCCATCGGCTTCGTGGTTTTGTCAGAGGACTTAACCAACGAATCGGGAATGAGGTTAAGAGACATGCACCTAAATCACTTGATGAAGCGATTAAGGTAGCGCAAATTTATGAGGATAACTCCCGTGTAGATGTCCCACAGGAAAGTGGTCATTTCCTAAGAAATACCACTAAGCGCAAGGGCCAGGGGCCAAGATCATCTAAACGCACGTCTAAAAAACCTTGTATTTTTAGACATGTGCTTTCTCAAGAAGATCTTGTTAAAGCACAAACGGAAAATTTGTATTTTAAATGCCTCAAGCCAAGACATCGTAGTAGGACCTGTCCAGTTGGAATAGATAGTAAGGCCTCTTTGACTGACAAAGGTAAGGGGAAACAACAGATTCATCCGATCCAAACTTTGAACCTCGATGAAAATTCAAGTGCAATTAAGCTTCAAATCATGCACTGTAATAGTAGCCATAAGTGCCAAGTTTCCAAACACGTGTGGAAACCTCAAGAATTTGGTCCACATGATTTGGTAAAATTGCACGGGTCAATCAAAGGTCACACCATCCAGATAATGATGGACGACTCGACGACTCATAATTTTATAAATTATGCACTTGTGAAAAAACTAGCTTTCCTCAGATTCCATCTCCTCATAGATATTGTCTCTATGATGCACGAGCAAGATACTCGTGTTTGGGATACCATGATTTCAAATTTGGAACTAGAAATCCAAGATTATAAAGATAAATTGGACTTCCAAATTATGAACATGCACCGGGTAGATTTGGTTTTAGGGAGAGAGTGGCTTTGGTGTCTTGAACCTTCTTGTTCGCAACCTTTGTGTCTTGGACCCTTGTTCTCAACCTCGGTATTGAACCTTGTTCTCACCCATGTTAGGTATCTTGAACCCTCAATCAAGTGCCACCCATGGTTTCCCAAGGACTTCACACTTCCAAGCTAGCTCAATATATTTGGAAAGTTCATTCTGAGAGCTTTCCAACAATACATTATATCCCTCAATCTGAGGATTGAGAGATACACTTGATTCTTTGTTGGGTCTAATTCTCAAAGCGCCACCTCTACAATCCCTACCCTTTCACATGATAGAGTGCCCAAGTGCCTTTTTTAGAGAGGATTAGGAAGTAATCCTCAACCATGGCTTTTGGGGCAAGTGGTTACCCCATCAGATTCCTAACCAAGAGTTTGTGAGTTCAATTTCTTACACAACCCTAACAAGAGTGGACATATGCCATGGAGTAAGTACATTAAGTCAATTTATGCATACACCAAGAAAACCTCACATGGAAGCTGCCAAGAGGATCCTAAAGTATCTAAAGAGTACCATAAATGAAGGGCTATTTTGTTACCCTTAGTGTCCATGTGAAAGGCCAAATGGCCTCTGGACACTTCCGTGTATATGTTCTTTAATAAAACATATAGTGACCTAGTCAGCCACAGATTGTAAGTCCGACTGCATTTGTAACACCAAAGAAGTCTATGTTCGTGTGCCCTATGTAATGTGTTGTCCTGTGTATTCTCTAGCATCTGTGTAGAGTACCGTGTGCAGTGCTTGGAGCTCGGCTTTCTACCCCAAAAATATCATTGTGGAGCTCTCAAAAAGCAGAGTGCATTGTGGTGCATCATCATTGAAATACTTCGTTGGTATTAGAGCATTTGGATGCAAAAGTTTTGTTCCTTTTGTGTGAGCGAAGCAAGCACCTGCCCGCCCACCCAAGGCTTTCTCCAAGGCTTAGGACTAAGGAGGCGACCAAGGCATAGACCTTGGCATACCTTGTCATCCAAGTCATTGAAGTCACCATTGGATGCACGAGAGGGAGGACCTCAACAATCAAGGAAGATAGAGGCTCTTGGTATTTCCCAAGAGGTCACCCATCCCAGTATTGTTCCCTCTAGAGCTCCCTTAACCATGGCAATCTCTTGCCACTAAGCTACACTCTTGTGGTGTTTGAAGAAGGGGAAAGACTAAGGTTGACATTATCTTCAATACGTTTTGGGTCCTCAAAGCTTCATTCTTTGCTTCCAAAGCCTATTTTTGAAGCATTTTTGGGTGATTCTTGGAGCCATTTTGGAGTACTTTCATGCATAGTTCTCTACAAAAAGGCCCAAGAACATCAAGATGAGTGTTCTTTGTACTTCTTTGAGAACAAACATTCAGCTTTTGGGCTGTGTTTTGAGCCATACTAGTTTATCTACAAGTTTCTTAAAAGGTTTTAATTGTGGTGGGAGAAGCCATTGCAAGTCTACGCAGGTTTTTGGAGCCTAAACAGTAGAGTTGACAGACACTTTTAGGTGTTTTTGGCTAGTTTTTGGGCTGTGCATTCATCCTTTCACTTTACTGCATATATCGAGCACATATACACTACGTACGCTTCTGTGGATATCGCTTATGTACATCCATGTGGTTATTGAAATAGCAGTTACATTTTTGCATAAAGCCTTTTACGTTTGATAAAGAGGGTTGTGATGAGGTTTTCATAACTTAACTCGAAGACACCCAGATGTCGGGGTCTCTTTGGTGATGCAAGTGGAAGACTTACCTAGCCTCACTATAGGAGATGTATGATATTTGTTCATAGGTGCTCAAAAATCATAGTTGGCTTCTTTTGGGTAACTGATTATATGCAGTGTGGTCACTGAACACTATGCATGTAAACATGTTAGTACTTGAAAGTTTTATGAGATTCGGATGCTAGTCATGTTCTCATTTTGTAGAGGATACCTTGGTAAAATTTTCCAGATTTTCTAGTTTTGTCAACTATACAGTGGTCGATTTACTCCTTGATATACTTATTGGTGTGAGCACATTTATTCTCACATACTCCTTTTGGTTGTTCATTACTATTCATTTTTCTAAAAATACTACTGAATTCTCTCCAAGAATCTGACACTTGGTGGGGTTTGGACTCTTCTAGCTCCATTCTCATTCTATTCAGTTCTCTATCATCATGGCATTAGAGGTATCAAGCACATCCGATGGATCAGGTTCTAGTGGGAGTGTTTCAAGGAGGAGCTATAACATGCAGGGTAGAGACCATTTTGAGATCCAAAAATTTGATGGCACAAACTTTGCTCTATGAACAATTAGATTAAAGATGTGCTGATTCAAAGGATGCAATGGAAGCCCATAAATGGAATCTCAAAGAATCCTGCTGACATGAATGAAGATGATTGGGATGAGTTAGATGAATTGGCTAGGTCTACCATTTGATTGCACGTGGGAGATAATGTTTACTTTACAGTATTGGACTGTGAAAGTGCATAGGAGCTTGGGAAGAAGTTATGCAATACATGTGAAAAAAAGACGGCATCAAATAAAGCGTATCTGATGACAAAGTTATATGACCTTTCTATGAACGACACAGATAGTGCCACTGCTCATCTAAATGAGTTTGATGCTATATTCTTCTAGTTACATGCTCAAAAAATGGATATGGATAATGAAATGAAAGCAATCTAGTTGTTATGCACCTTGCCATCATCATGGGATATGTTTTGCATAGCTATTAGCAATAGTGCACCTGGTGGTAAATTGGTCTATGATGACATATGTGGAGCACTCTTGAGTGAGGAGATTTGTAGAAAATCTATGGTTGGCACTCAGAGTGGAGATGCATATAATGTTTGTGATTCTAACCAAGGAAAGAATCAGCAATGTGGCAGGATCAAGAACAAGGAAAAGAATGTTCAATGGAATAAGAGTAGAAGTAAATCAATGAAGAGGGATATCAAATGCCATTATTGTCATAAGAAAGGACACATGAAAGATTGTTATGCATTAAAGAATGCTAAAGGTAAAGGACAAAATGTTGATGGGCATGTTAAACAATTACCTGCACCATCTTCTTTGACTGTGAAGATTGAAGAAATTAATGATATTTTTGATGATGCTTATGTGTTGACACTTGATAGTATTATGCTAGCTGAGGCTCTTATGGCTGATTCTCTTTCCCACTCATGGCTGCTAGATTCCGGTGAGACTTGGAGACATGGCAGCAAAGTCTCTTGGTACCGTGAGACTTGGTCACTCTTACCAGTGTTATGTTGTGGGGATTGGAGATGTGGTTGTGCAGTTCATTGATGGTTCATAATTTATTATGCATAATGTATGCCATGTACCTTAGTTATCATGCAATTTAATGTCAGTTGGTCAACTTGATGACCTTGGTTACAAGGTGTTCTTCTATACTCAGTCGTTTCGCATATCAAAGGGCAATATGGTTATTGCAAAAGGAAGCAAAGTTGGATCACTTTATCCTTTCTTTTTATCACTAAAAGAACACTTCTTAGCTGTTACTGAACAACGTGTGAGTTGTATTTGGCATGCCCTTTTAGGCCATATATCTTATAGTGGAATGGAAAATCTTTCTCATTCTTGCTACTTACCTGTATTATCTTTCTCTAATTTTTCATTTTGTGGGCATTGTCAATATGGAAAGCAAACCACAAATGTGCATAGAATTCACATTGACTCTTCAATTCAGCCGTTAGATCTCGTTCATACAGATGTGTGTGGTCCTATGCCCACAATGTCATTAGGTGGTTCTCTTTACTTTGTCACTTTCATATATGATGCTACTAGAAAAGTTTGGGTAGATCCTATCAAATGGAAGAATGAGGTATTCCCTACTTTCAAAAAATGGCTTGCTTTAGTTGAGACTAAAAAAGGAACTAAGCTCAAAGCTTTACATTCAGATAAATGGGGGTGAGTATACCTCACATGAATTCAGCCTTTTCTGCAAGTCTAGAGGAATTCATAGAGAGTTTATAGCTCCTTATACCCTAGTACAGAATGGTGTAGCTAAAACGATGAATAGAACTATTAAGGATAGAGTAGTCTCTATGCTGCATCATGCAAACATTTCACAAGGCTTTTGGGTAGAAGGAGTATTGAATGTAGTTCATGTGATTAAGCTTTCACCTAGTACTATCAAAGGTCCGAAAGTGGCACAAGAGTTACGGATAGGGAAGCCAACATATAATGATCATCTACGAGTTTTTGGGTGTGATGCATATATATAACCAAGAATCTTAGAAAAAAGTTGGACCATAAGTAAAAGAGATGCATTTTTCTTGGATATGGTTGAGAAGGACAATTTGGATATCACTTATGGGAAACTAAAACATGGTTAGTGATCAGAAGTAGTGATGTCATTTTCAATAAGTCTAAGATGCATAAATAGCCCATTAAGGAGGTTAAAGTTAGAAGAGTGGTGTTTGAGGATACTAGTCCTCCATCTAGCATGCATAGAAATGGTTCACATAGGTACATTCAAGAGAATTTCCAATCAGATCAGTCTGCAAATGTTCCTGTTCAACAACCATTCAGACGCTCTATGTGTGTCTCACATCCACTTGATATATATGTTCCAGGTTTAGATTTTGTTATGCTAACAGACACCGGTGAGCCTTCTTGCTACAAAGAGGCTATGCAGACAGAGGATCATGTCAAGTGGGAGCATGCCATGAAGAGTGAGTTGGATTCTATTCACAAGAATGGTACTTGGGATTTAGTACCTTTGCCAAAGGGCCGAAAGTTTTACCATGTAAATGGGTATATAAGATAAAATTCACATCAGATAGTGCTTCTCCAAAGTATAAAGCATGACTTGCTGCAAAGTGTTTTAAGCAACAATGTGGTGTTGATTACGAGGAAATCTTCTCTCTAGTGGTCAAGATGACTACCTTGCACATGTTGTTTGGATTCGTTGAAATGGAAGAGTTAGAGCTAGTCAAATGGATGTGAAAACTGCTTTCTTGCATGGAGATCTTACAAATGAGATCTATATGGAACAACCATAGGGTTATGTACTTCCTGGCAAGGAAGGTCTAGATTGTAAGCTCAAGAAGAGCTTGTATGGACTTAAACAGTCCCCTAGACAATGGTACCAAAATTTTGATGCTTTTATGAAGTCTCAAGGCTATTCTCGAAGCAATGAGGATCATTGTCTCTACACAAAGAGATGCTCAGATGGAAGCTTGATATGCTTGATACTTTATGTCGATGATATGTTGATTGTTGGGAAATCCTCTTCTGACTTGTCTATTCTCAAAAAAAAAGTTGAGTTAGACATTTGATATGAATTGGCAGATGCCAAACATGTTCTTGGCTTGCGCATCACTCGTGATAGGAGTAAAGGATGCATATATGTGTCTCAAAGTGAGTAGATATTGAAAGTACTTCACCTGTTCAATATGTAGGGTGGAAAGCCAATGAGTACACCTTTACCCACATATGTGAAATTGAGCAAGGATGATGGCCCCAAATCACATGAGGAAAAGCAATTCATGACCAAAAATCCCTATTATTATGTTGTTTGTAGGCTCATGTATGCTATGGTAGTTATGAGACCAAACATTGCATTTGTAGTGGGAGATGTGAGCAGATATATGTCTAATCCTAGCAAGAAACATTGTGAAGTGGTCAAGATGATAATGAGATATCGAGTGGCACTAAGGACAAGTGTATATGCTTAGGTAGAGGGAAAGCATCCATTATTGGTTATACAGATTCTGATTATGCTGGTTGTGTAGACAATCATAAGTCTACATCAAGGTACATTTTTCATTTTGTTGGAGGTGCTATCTCTTGGAGACCATGTCTTCAAGAATGTACAATTATTTCCACCACAGAAGCAAAGTATGTTGCAGAAATAAGGCATGCAAGGAAGCATTGTGGCTTTCTCATCTTGCTTGTGATATGGGTTTACCTCAGCATGTACCTCATTTGCTTAGTGATAGTCAGAGTGCCATTTCTTTTGCTAAGAATCCGGGCTATCATGCAAAGACCAAGCACATTGAGGTGAGGTATCATTTCATTAGAGATTGCTTAGCCATTGAGCGCATTATTCTTGAGAAGGTTCACACTCGAGATAATGCTGTAGATGCTTTGACTAAAGCTCTACCACAAGATAGCTTTCGACACTATTGTCACTTGATGGGGGTTACTTGATTCATGATCTTACATAGTCACTTGTATATTGTGTAACATACCCATCAGGTGGGAGGTATAGTTTGTATACTTACACTCAAGTATTCTTTATCATTCTTTATTTTTCTCCCATATTTACTTTGGCCATATTGGCCTTTCATGGGAGATTGTTCCCGTTAGTGTCCATGTGAAAGGCCAAATGGCGACTGGACACTTCTTTGTATATGTTCTTTAATAAAACATATAGTGGCCTAGTCAGCCATAGATTGTAAGTTTGACCGCATTTCTAACACCTAAGAAGTCTGTGTTCGTGTTCCCTATGTACTGTGTTGTCCTACATATTCTACAGCCTGTGTGCAGAGTACCGTGTGCGGCACTTGGAGCTCAATTTACTACCTCACAGATATTGACATGGAGATCTCAAGAAGTAGAGCGCACTCTGGTGCATTTCCATCTAAAATACTTCATGTTTTATCCATTCACATGTGACTTGGATATCAAGCTATACTCTCATGCAGATTGGGCAAGTTCAAAAGATGATAGGAGGAGCACTTCTTGCTACTTATCTTTTACAGGTTCAAAGCTAATTTCATGGTCATCCAAAAAATAACCAACTGTGGCATTGTCATCAACTAAAGCAAACGATACAGGCTTAGCAAATGCAACACAAGAGTCTATGTGGCTTAAACTACTTTACACAGAGTTGGGATTACATTCTTATACTCCAATGATTTTTGGAGATAACACTAGTTCACTTCATTTGGATGCTAATCTTGTATATCATGCAAGGACTAAGCACACTGAAGTGCACTATCATTATCTGAGAGAAGAGCTACGTAGCAAGGACATCCAATTGTCCTAAGTATCAACCAATTTGCAATGTACAGATATGCTAGCCAAGTCTTTGGATGGAACTAAGATGAGCGGGTTCAAGATGATGATTGGGTTGCAAAAAATCAAGGAGAAATGAAAAGCATGTTAGGCTTGAGGGGGATTTTTTGGTGCATATGAATCCAAGCCTACATACTTGGATAATTGGTACTCATTTCATATAGACATTCAGAGTCACATATGACTATCCTCTTGTAAAAGACATTTACATTTTGTAAAAATGCATAGCACTTACTCTCACGTGGATTAGGGGGGATCAAATTATGAATCATTTGGTAGTTGATTGATGAGAAAGCAAGTCCCAACGTTTAGGATCCACTTTATGGTAAGAACTTGAATTTGAATTCAAAAGTTGGCTCCAACTCTAGCTATAAAAGGTGGATCAAAATCTCAGGCAAGGAGAGCCCGATTTGGAGATCATTTCAGAGGGATCTGTAGTGTTTGGTGAGCTCATTCTATAGCTCCATCACTAGCCTCACATTGTGCAATTATACATTGCCAATGTCTTTGTAATTCTATGTGATTTAGTACATATACATTGATCATATCTCACTCTCTCTTCTCTATCATGATCATCTCAAAATGGTGAACTTTGCAGACTTGGTTCTCAGTGCATACTTGATCATTTGATGCAATTTAAAGTCCTATAGACTCAACATACTATCTAATTCATAGCTACAAAGTTTCATTACCATTTCTTTACTGAATCGCAAGATATCCTTGAAACTCTACTCACTAGTCTACATATTGTAGAAGCCCAAAGATATCGAGATACTCATCTAACTTGCTAAACATCATTCTCAGTGTACACTTGATCATTTTTATTGAAATAACTTGCGATTGGTAGCTATCTAAGTCAATTAGATACTCCCAAAAGGAATTTTATTTCTAGTAGGTTGAGAGCGTTGCTCATTTTATTGAGCATGTATATAGACCAAAATAACAAGTCTTAACTCATAGTTGAATTTCCTACTCATATGTTTTGATCCATTGATTAGAGGATCATACTCCAAAGCACTTAGGTGATTATTTAAGGTCATTGGAAAGCTCACAAGGTCTAATTTACACATCTCAACTTTTTCTTGACTGGTGGAAGCATGGATTTGCAGCACCACTTCATCTCTCGAATCTATCCACCATCTCTTTCAACATGGATATCCTCTGAACATGGAGGATATGGCCAAACACAACCTGTATTAGGACAACAACCACCCCATCCTTAGAACGTAGTGTCAGTTAAGTACACTCAGCTAGAGGAAAATCTAGAAAGAGGTAGTGTCTGCAACACCCTTGGTCAGGATGGAACTGACGAATCAGGGATTTGACCAGACCCAAGGAGAGTATTATTCTTATGATACGAGCCTAATAGAATATGACCAGACCTTCGAGCAACAATACTATGGATACAAGGGATATGAGAATTCCTATGGATCAAAATACGCGAATCTCCTGTACACATCACCGAAGGCCCATGCCCTAATGAGACCATCCACTAGACCACCTATACCTAGAGGACCATGATATAGGTGTGGAGGAGATCACTTTATAAGAGAGTGCACCCTACCATACAACCCACCACCCCCTAGAGTATGGGAACGGTATTGTAATGACTATGGTAAGGAACATCTGTTTAGAGATTGCCCTAAGAACCCCAAAAAGGATCCCAATACTACCCAGATCAATGGCATAGAAGTGATTGAATCATCGGGGAGTGATAAGCAATAGACAATACCATTATGGGTTGTCACTAGAGCCCAAGCAATAGGAAACGTGGTAAAAGAAATGCATTCTGAGCCTAAGATGGATAAAAGATTAGAACCAGAGATTCAAGTAGTTGAGGACTCAAAGGGCCTAGAGGAAACTAACAAGATCAGGAAGCCACAGAGATGGAAGGTAAGGAGAGAAAAACTCAAGAATAAATGGATGACGAAGAAAACATACAATTTACACATGAGCTCATTAAAGAAGCATTCAGATGGACTAAAGATGGGACCACTAACCTCAAGGAAGAGAGTCATGGCACGAAGACCAGAACATTCTTGGATATTAATCATGTTGACATCAAAGAAGTAGTGAGATTGGTGCATCAACATTTTTGTTTCCCTAACATGCACATATATACGGTTCCACAGAAGATAGTGGTTCAATTACTATCTCATGCAACCAAACAAATAGGCAACCAAATAAACTTGACACCCTATGTTCAAGAACAAATGTTTGAAGCCAAAAAACAAGGGGGTCATAAGAAGCATATGAATGGAAGCATGGCTTTGACAGTTTTGATCTACCAAGCATTAGGCATTCAAGAATACCTCATGGAAATTCCATCGTCCGCTGAAATGACTAAGTATGTGAAGTCAACAACGGTACCAAAAAAGAAGAAAGGAGTGTCGGTTATAGAGGAAGTAGGAACAAGCTCACAACTAGTTATGGGAGGAGCAAAATGCTTAAGTGAAGTATTAAAAGAAGAAGAAGTAACTACAACATCAAAGAGGATACATGTCCTCCCAAAAACCAAAGTAGAAAAGTTCACACCTATCACTGAAAAGGAATTACAAGTAGCCATTGGAGAAGACCCATGAGCTCATGGAAGGACAATTCAATCTTCTAGTTCAAGGGCATCATTTCCATCAATCCCGCAGAGCATTTATGCCAGGCAAGAGACTAACCAAGTTCCATAGATAAAGAGTTGGGATTAAGCAACTCAAGCTCTTTGTCTGAACTTCAAGAGGATCATGACCAATCGACCATAAATATGGAGATTCAAATTGAATCAAATGATGATGGAAGGTGGGAAGAATTCAACCAGGTATAGGATCAACATGAAGTGGAGGGCAAGGCACATGAGCACGAACAAGATATTAAAGTACAAGATGGAAATGTGGAGGAACACTAAAGAGACAGAACCACACATGCTCAAGATGAACGAAACAACGATACTTCAATTTAAGGAATCCATCAACCTTGAATGAAACATCCAAAGGAGGAACATCTAGAAGAAGTAATCATTGAGCAAGAACCATTTACGCCTCTAAAGGTAGTAGTAGAGCTATCGCTTCTAGACGTAACATTCCAAGACAATGATACGAAGTCAACTACAGTCAAAGAGGAAGATCATAAAATTCAACAGCAAATTAGGCAACCGCATAATGAAACAATGCATGTTGAAAAGGGTAAAGATGTACAAATGGGTGAAGAACCTACTATACCTAAAACATGGCTGAATATGGATGTGGCACAACTAAAACATGTGGTAAAATAGATGATCCAGATTGCCATGGATACCCAATAAGAACTAATGGAAGCGGATACAGAGTATGACAAAGCGATGACAGAGTAAAATCAATTCAAAATATTGAGTGAAGATTTATCAACTAGAATAATACAATTTCAATAATCCCTATTGAAAAAGGAAAAGGAAGCGGAAAGAATTAGAGGGCAATGAAAAAGACTTACCAAGGGAAAATCAATGGCCACAACATCAGCTTAAGGAGCTTCAAAATAAATATGAGGCCAACAAAAATGAAAAGGTACGAGTCTCTAACCAAAGCAAAATATTAGAAGCTCAAATGAAAGTATACATGGAGGAGATAGAGAGCTTAAGGAACAGAAATAAAGAACTTATGAATGCAATACTGCTCAATCAACCAGTGGAAGTGTCCAAAAATCACCCCACAGACAAAGGAAAACTCGAAGGTCAGATAGACAAATATGTTGAACAACTTAAACCAGAGCAGGAAATGAGGGAAGAATGGGAAAGAAAATACATGCTGTTGGCATACATGAAGAGCATACAGGTACAATAGAGCAGTCATGCACAATACGGCAACAAGGCCTAATCATTTTTTCCATGGATCATTCACAACTCAAGTGATTTTAATCACTACACAAACATTGTAAATTCTATTTTTGGTAGAATAGACTCCATTTTGTTCAAGCCGAGGAGTCCTCGAGCTTGAGGAGTATTAGAATTAGCTACATACCAATTTTCATAATTTTTAGACTCCGTTTGAGCCCTCAAATAGGCTCTAGAACCTAATTTTTAACTAGGCCGGACACTAGGTCTGGACAATGCCAAAGCTAGTGAGAAAACTATAAAAAGAGCTAGAGAGCTCATTTTTGGGGGGTTAGATTGTTTGTGCATTGAGCTTATGTAAGAGAGTTTTTGACTAATGCAAAGAACTCCATTGTTCCTCTCCTTGTTCTTGCCTTGTGTGCGCGCGTGTGTGTATGTGTGTGCATGCTTGTGTTCTTCTCACTCACACACTTGTGCCTTCACTTGCTCATAGTCTTCATACTAGTCCTCACGTCTCCACGGATTGACAATTATGAGGTGAATCTTCTCACATTGGTACTCACCATTGTGCTAGAGTGACACCAAATTTGGTGCCGTTGCCGGGGAGAGAGCTTCGAGGATGAGCGTGTGATGGTAAGACGTCGAGTTGAGACATTGGAGTTATAGGTAATCGTTCACGAAAAAACGAAAAGCAGCCTTTTGTATGATTTTATTGATCACTATGGCTTTTTGAGGATGGATTGAACACTATATAAACAGATCTTGGGTTCATTGTTAAGACATTATCTGATATTATCTGATATCAACTCAGAGAGATCTCAAGCTTGAATCCTGAAGCTCTTGGAGGTTCTGAAGCTCTTGGAGGAGTTCTTGGAGGACACTTTGGAGGAGGAGTTGAAGGAGTTGGAGGAGAAGTTCTCACACTCTTGAGGAGTGTTGGCACACATCTTGGTGTAGAGGTTCTGCTCACATGATTGAGGAGGACATCATGATCTATGATGTTTTGGTAACTTGTATCTGTTTTCTGTTATCTGCATTATATTTGTACGAACACATTATTATGAAATAATTGGCTCTCCAATTTCCTCACATCTCTCTTATTTCCGATCTCTCTTATGATGTTAATGAGTTGTACGAGTGATTTGATTCATGATCTCATCCGATTATTTGTGAGCATCTATATTTGAACTCTACCTCTTAAGTTGCCCGAAGCACCTTGCGTGTACCGTCTACTTGGAACACTAGCAGTTGGCCTAATCCACCCAACTGAGCCCTTCGCGACAACGCGATGCACAAGTAGGAGAGGCCTATGATAACAAAGAAACCACCAAGAAGGTAGTGGTAGCCATAGAAGAAGGAGAAGAGAGGTGCACTTACATAGGACATGACCTCACTGAGGAAGAGGAGCATGAGCTGATAGCTTTGCTAAGAGAGTACAGAGATGTATTCGCTTGGAGCTACAAAGATTTGAAAGGTGTAGACCCTGACATATGCGCCCATACGATTCCCATGACCACAGAGGCCAGACCTTCAAAACAAAAGCCATACACATACAATGACAACTATGCTGCCAAGATCAAAGAAGAGATAGACCGCTTGGTTGAAGTTGGATTTATCTATGAAATTGAGCACACTGAATGGGTATCCCCCATTGTAGTGGTACCCAAGAAGAACGGAAAATTACGAGTATGCATTAACTTGAAGAAGGTTAACGCAGCCACTATCAGAGATAGTTATCCGCTTCCTATCACTGAGCATCTATTAGAAAGGGTAGCAGGCAAGGAAGTGTACAGCTTCCTAGATGGGTTCTCGGGCTACAATCAAGTAGCCATTGCTCTAGAGGATCAGCATAAGACGGCTTTTGCCATAGAGTGGGGCATATTTGCCTTTAGAGTAATGCCATTTGGTCTTACCAATGCTCCTGCTACCTTTCAGAGATTGATGTATCATGTATTTAAAGAGTTCTTGAGGAAGAACTTAGAAGTCTATGTTGATGATCTCTATGCTCATTCCAACATTAGACAAACCCATATTCCTGAACTCAGACAAATCTTTGACAAATGTAGAGAATATCAAGTCTGCATGAACCCAGAAAAGTGCGTTTTTATGGTCAGGCAAGGCAAGATTCTAGGACACATAGTGTCAAAGAATGGCATATCCACTAATGAAGAGAAAGTGAGAGCCATAGCCGAGTTACCTAGGCCAAAGAATGTGACACAAGGAAGTACAAGCTTTCATGGGGCATTGTGGTTATTACCGACGGTTTATACACATGTATGCCATCATAGCAAAGCCTCTGTATGGGCTTTTGACTAACTTTGAGTGGACTAATGAATGTGAGAATTCTTTCAATGAGCTTAAACGGCGATTATGTTCAGCACCAATCTTGACCACACCAGATTGGAATAAGCCTTTCCATGTTCATGTCGATGCATCTAATTATGCTATTGGGTGTGTACTCGCGCAGCCTACCGGTGAAGGTAACATGGATCTTCCAATTGCCTATGCTAGTAGACAATTGAATGCAGTTGAACGAAATTATACCACTACGGAGAGAGAAGGATTAGGCATGGTATATGCAGTTAAAAAGTTTAGACATTCTTTGCTTGCAAATAAGTTTAAATTTTTTACTGATCATCAAGCTCTACTTTACTTGGTGAACAAGCCATGCAACACAGGTAGATTGGTGAGATGGTTCCTCTTACTAATGGAATATGACTTTGAGGTAGTGGTGAGAAAAGGCAAGACTCAAGAGAGCAGATCATCTCTCTAGGCTCACATCGGGAGAAGCCCCACAAGGAGTATCAAATGACCTTCCTGATGCTTACTTATTTAATTTGGAAGTTGTACCTCAGTGGGCTAAGCCATTAGTGCCAGTATTGACATACGGGCCTAATCACCCAGTCATAAACACTCAAGGTAGAGAGGTAGTAAAAGCCCAGAAGTACCATATCATGGCAGGAAGTATGTACAAACAGACAGATCAAGGGATATTGGCTTGTTGTGTGGAAGAGGATGAGTACGCTAAATGGTTGCAGTTGGCACACGTAGGTGCATTAGAGCAACACTACTCAAAACAACGAACCCTACATACACTAAGGAGACTCGGAGTGCATTGGCCTACTATGGAAGCTGATGTACATAAGATGTGTAAAGAATGCCCAATCTGTTGCACTAAACCACCTGTGGAACATGCCACTCTTTATCAAGTGTCCATAGTGCCAGATTGGAGTGAACCATTAGTAGCCTTTTTGAGGATGAAAACATTCCCTCCAGATATGACCCTGACGAGACAAAGAAGTCTAGAACAAGAAGCCCTAGATTACTCACTCATTGGTGATAATCTATACAAGCGTGGTAAAGATGGTTACCTGAGACTATGTGTCCATGAAAGTGAATATATCAAGATCTTGGAAACTGCTCACCAAGGTGTAGCAGGAGGACACTTTGGATTAGATCGGGTGATCAAGGCAATACTATTTGCAGGCTTCTGGTGGCCGATCCTTCACATGGATGCACATACCTATGTGAAACGGTGTGATGTTTGTTAGAGAACTCAGTATCCTATACGCAAGGATGAGATGCCACTGAAACCTATGATGGGTGGACGTGCATTTTCTAAGTGGGGAATAGACTTTGTTGGTCCTATTAATCCCCCAGCTAAGGGTTCACATGCTGAGTATATCATTGTGGCCACGAATTATCTAACCAAGTGGGTAGAAGTGAAAGCCACATCGAAGAATGATGCCCAAACGACCGCTAAATTCTTATTTGAGAATGTGTTCACTCGATACGGGCTACCCATAGAGCTAGTAAGTGATAGAGGGACTCACTTCTTGAATGAAGTCATTGAAAATCTTCTTCAAGAGTTCTTGGTGATCCACAAGAAGTCTGCCCCCTATCACCCACAAGCTAATGGACAAGCCAAAAGCACAAATAAGATTCTATGCAACGTGCTAACCAAATTAGTGAATAACAAACGCTCGGATTGGGACAAACAGCTACACCATGCTGTTTGGGCATACAGAGTTGCCTATAAAACGGTACTCCAAGCCACGCCCTTTCAAATGGTTTTTGGCTAGAATGCAGTGCTACCATTGGAATTTTTTATACCAACCTTGAAAGTAGCACAAGAGCATGATTGGACAGGCCATGAGTTGTCCTCTAGAATCTTCGATCTTGAACGACTAGGTGAAACACGATTGAAGGCTGCAGCAGGAATTTATGCAGCCAAGAAGAGGCAAAAGGCATATTTCTATGCACACGTCAAGGATAAGGGCTTGAAAGCAGGAGACCTAGTCCTAGTCTACACCTTGAAGCAACATGCACGGAAATTAGAGAAGAGAGGTTATGGGCCAATGATTATCAATAGAATCTCCACAAGTGGAGCAGTTCAACTAGCCACTCTAGAGGGTGATATTCTACCAAGTTACATAAGTGGATGCAGAGTCAAGTTATATCAAGAACCCCTGACTGAAGAGATGCTAAATCGACTCAACAGTGCCAAGAAACGTAAAGAAGAAGAGAAAAGAATTAGAGAAGAAGCACAGGCAGAAGCTTTAGAACACATCCGACGAATGACATTGAGGAGACAAGGCAGAGACCTGCCTATGCCTGAAACTCAAGAATCTGTAGGCTATCCTATGGCCATGTGCGAGGCTTCAGGTGGACGTTCCCATAGAATAATCGACCGATGGCCTTTTGTAACCCTTGAAGTAGGACAAGGAGAGAGTGTAAGGATAGTGAGAGCTTTAATTGACTCAGGGGCCGCCACTAGTGCAGTTCGACTTTCTTACTGCCAAGAGCTGCAATTACAAATCAATCCTATAGAGGCATACCTCATAGGATTGGGAGGTGTGGAAACCCCTTGCATTGGTGAGGTGGAACTTCCCCTCTACATTCAAGAGTGTTGGGGCTTCACTCACTAATTAGGCATGGATATATGAAGACATATGGAGACATATGATGGAGGAAAGAAGAAGTGAAGAAAAGACCTACAGAAAATCAAGCCTAAGTGAAGGGACAATTTCACTACTGTAAATTAGTGCAAAATTAAAGTCTAGATTTGTATTTGATCTTTAGAACTTACGAGTTCAAGTCTAGAAGAATGTAAACTATAGGTATATAAGTTAATTTGAGTCAGAAACATGAGGAGAGAACTCAATTTTGTAATCTGAGTGAGTAGAGAAAAGTCGTGTAATTTCTGAGAGAGATGGTGAGAGAAAACTTCTGAGTCTGAGAGAGTTTTCCATGGCTGTGAGCAAAATTAGGCCAAGCCATTTTGTACACATCTTCTCTGATAATCAACACATGTTTGTGTAGAAGGATTGAGTCTAATTCTTCTTGTACATTGAGTTCTAAGTCATTTCATATGACTGTGTAAGGTAGTTGACAGTTACGACTTTTCTGGCGCACATTTGACTGATCTTCTGAAGGTCAGATCTCGAAGCATGGTGTAAAGTTTTTGGTAATTGATAGCTCGTTTGAAAACTATTATCCTTAACTACATTTGGTCAAAAGATCTTTGAGAAACGGGACGCGTACTCAGAGAAATCAGCTTAAGAGTGGAGGTATGTCAAATCGATGAAGTCAATTTCTAGTTTTCAGACATAGTGGAAAGTTTGGTACAAAATCAGAAGATTTTGAAGTTATTGCTTGAAAGTTTTGCTTGTTATGTGTTACTGAACATTAGCAAGAACCTTTCTTAGCAAATGATCAAAAGAATTTGCAAAGATCAAGTTGATACAGGTCAGATTGAAAGCTTGAAGAAAAAGGCGCAGATTTCTGTGAAGTGAAATTTTTGATTTTCACTAAGTTCAGAGATGAAGACTCATAATGTGAGTATTGCTAAGCTAATGGTGGTTATGGAGGTCTTCTAATACCACATTAGTTTAGTTCTTGTGGTGTTTCACACACCAACAAGTGGTATCAGAGCCGATAAGGTCCTCGAGACTAAAGGAATAGCAAATACAAGAAGAATTGAAGAGTTCTTTATCAAAGAAGGAGGAAGCTGAGGTGTTCAACAACAAAAGTCATTAGAAGATTGGTTCGAAGTTGCTTCCAAGGGTAAAGGTCTACAAAAGGTATCATTCTTAAACCTTACACTTACAGGTTGAAGCAGAAGCAAGGATACCATGGCAGATCATGTGTCCATTGACAAATTGGACAGAGATAACTATCCTGCTTGGGTAATGAGGATGGAGGCCTTGCTTATGAGTAAGGATCTAATGGTATATGTGACAGGTGAAGAGGAGAAGCCTAAATTTGAAGATGAAAGTCATCCAAGAAAGGAAGAGCTAGAAGCTTTGAAGTTATGGCAGAAGAGAGATGCAAGTGCAAGAGCTTATATATACAACACTATTACAGATCATTTGTTGCCACACATCAGAGGTTTAGAAACAGCTGAAGATATTTGGAATGCTTTGGAAGATCACTTCCAAAACACTACTAAAGCTAGGAAAGCTAGCTTATGGTCAGAGTTCACCACATTCAAGAAAAAGCAAAATCAGAGCATTAGTGATTATGTCACTAAGATGAAGGACTTGGCAGATAGTCTTGGATCCATTGATGAGGATATTGAAGATCATAGGTTGATAGCACAATTACTTGCAGGGTTAAGAGGTGATGAGAGGTGGAAGCCCTTTGTACTTTCAACAGAACTCTCATTAAACCATTATGTGCCAGAACTGAATCAATTACTTGGATTGATGCTCACATTTGAGCAAGACTTGAAGTCAGATGGAGACAAAGGTCAAAATTCTGTAATGTATGTGAAGAATAAAAAGAAAGGAGATAAAGGCAAGGCAAAGGATGAAGAAGAGTCAACAACTCAAGCAAATTATGCAAGAGGAAGAGGTTTTGGCAGAGGTAAAGGTCTAGGAAATGGAAGAGGTAGAGGTAATCAGAACAATAACAAGAAGACATGTTGGATTTGTGGATTGAGCAATCATCTAGCATATGATTGTTGGCACAATCAACAAGGAGCAAGTCAAAATCAGAATAACAATGGCAGAGGAAGAGGTGGAAGGTTTCAGAATCAATTTCAAAGAGGAAGACAGAATTCAAGAGGAAGTTATGGAAGAGGTGGTGGAAGAAATTGGAATCAGAACCAATCATACAACACCACATATTACAATTATGCAAATGATACACAGAATGACAACCATACAACATTGATGATGAATTCAATAAGTTCATCAGAGAAGGAGGATCTCAAGGTATTTTATATTAACTCTGGTTGTTCAAATCATTTGTCAGGTAATATAGAATTATTGTCAGAATTGGAAGAAGGCAATTCAAGGCATACAGTACAAACAGGTGACAATACAAAACATAATGTGCATTCAATTGGAAAAGTGAAGTGCAGGAGTGGAGCTGATTTATTAACAAATGTTTTGTATGTTCCAACAATACCAAAGAATCTGATTAGTGTTGGACAAATAGTGGAGAAAGGTTTTCAAGTCAGATTTACAAATGAAGGGGTATTTGTTGAAGATCCAGAGGATGCTTACAAACCCATTGTTTGTGGTAAGAAGGAAGGTAGACTTTTTACTCTCAAAGTACAAGGAAATGTTGGTCAAGCCCTAATCACACATGGTGATGAAGTAATTACAGAGTTAGATCTTTGGCATAAGAGATTGGGACACTTCAATGAAAGAGGAATCAAAACTATGGTGGAGAATCAATCTGTATTGGGACTACCAAATGTGAAGAATCAACATATGATATACAAGTGTGAAGCTTGTCAGATGGGAAAAGCTCATAGACAACCATTTCAGAAGAAAGGTTTCAAGCATGATGGTTTACTTGAACTCATACATACAGATGTATGGGGGCCAACAAAAGAAGGTTCAATAAATGGATCTAGGTATTATGTTTTGTTTGTTGATGATGCTACAAGGTGGATAACCCTTTATGTTCTAAAGGAAAGGTCAGAAGTCTTTGGAGCCTTCAAACATTTTCATGCTTATGCAGAAAGAGTTACAGGTCACAAACTCAAGAGGCTAAGGTCTGATGGAGGGGGAGAATACTTCTCCCAAGAGTTTAATGACTATCTTTGGAATGCAGGTATCAAGAGAGAGATAACTTGCAGGTATACACCTCAACATAATGGGGTGGCAGAAAGGAGAAATAGAACATTGGTTGAATTTGCAAGAGCAATGCTAAAGGAAAAGAATTGCCCTAATTATCTTTGGGCTGAGGCTGTAAATACAGCCACATACCTTGTGAATAGGCTACCATGTGGAGCTTTGAATGGTATGACCCCTTATGAAGCTTGGTGGGGTAAGAAACCAACACTTGACCATTGTAAAGTGTTTGGGTCAATTGCCTATGCTTATGTGCCATCACAACTCAGACATAAGCTTGAACCAAAGGCAGAAAAATATGTGTTTATTGGGTATGATGAAAAGCAAATGGGTTATAGACTATGGAGTCCTTTGACTAAACATTTTATTGTTTCCAGAGATGTGACTTTTGATGAACAGAAGAGTTGGTATGTAGATAAAGAATGTGATCTTGAAACATTTGAAGAAGAGATAAGAAGGAGTGCAAGAGGTAAGTCACATATGCAGATAGATGGAGATGAAGAATATATGCAAGCAAGCACATCAAAAGTTGGATCATATAGAAGGAATGAAGATGGACCAATATTTGATGAAGAAGTACATCCAGATATACATGAAGAGTGTGAACCAAGAAGGTCAACCAGAATGAGGAAGCAACCTACAAGGTATTCCTATGACACTTCTTACTTGACTCAGAAAAATTATGCTTACATGGTTAAAGAAGATGAAGAACCTCAAAGCTATGATGAAGCAAAAGGTAAGAGACAATGGGAAATAGCAATGAAGGAAGAGTTTGATGCTCTTGAAGAGAACAAAACTTGGGAACTTGTCCCAAAGCCTAATGGTAAGAAAGTGATTGGAAATAAATGGGTTTACAAAGTTAAAAAGCATGCAGATGGAACTATAGCCAGATACAAAGCCAGATTGGTGGTTAAAGGCTATGCTCAAACATTTGGCATAGATTATGATGAGACATTTAGTCGTGTGGCAAAGATGTCAACCATAAGGACAATCATTGCCATTGCAGCATCCAAAGGATGGACATTGAGTCAGTTGGACATTAAGAATGCATTTTTGAATGGATATATATCAGATGAGGTTTACATGGAGCAACCTCAAGGGTTTGCAGATCATAAGTTTCCAAATTATGTTTGCAGATTAAGAAGAGCACTTTATGGTTTGAAGCAAGCTCCAAGAGCTTGGAATTATAGACTTGTAAAGTACCTTAATGATCTTGGATATCAAAGTTCAAAGGCAGATGCAAGTCTACTTATCAAAAGAACAGATGAAGGTATGATCTACATTTGTATATATGTAGATGATATTATAATTACAGGTACCTCAAATGAAGGAATCAAGGAGGTGAAGAAGCTACTTGAGAAGGAATTCAAGATAAGTGATCTAGGAAAATTGTCATATTTTCTTGGAATGGAAATCACTTATGCAGAGCATGGTATTTATGTATCACAAGAAAGGTATCTCTTGAATCTTCTAAAGAAGTTTAACATGGAGAATTGCAGAGAGGCATCTACACCATTAGAGGTCAATCATAAACTCAGTAGATATGATGGAGCAGAATTCAAAGACATGAGGAAGTATCAATCTTTAGTGGGAAGTTTGATTTATGCAACTCTAACAAGGCCTGATCTTAGTTATGCAGTTGGTGTTCTTTCTCAATTCATGCATTGTCCAAAAGACCCACATTGGATTGCAGGTCAAAGAGTCCTTAGATATATCAAAGGGACTTTGAAAGAAGGATTGTATTATCCTTTTACATCAGATATAAGATTGAAAGCCTATAGTGATTCAGATTGGGCAGGAAGTCAAGATGACAGAAGGTCTACTCATGGCTACATGATCTACATTGGAGATAAGCTTGTGAGTTGGTGTTCAAAGAAACAACACACAGTAGCCTTATCATCAACTGAAGCTGAATACAAAGGACTTGTGGAAGCAGCAAAGGAAGTCATATGGATGCAGACATTATTCAAAAGCTTGGGAATTGATCAAGGTATACCCATCATTCATGGAGATAATATGAGCTCATTATATCTTGCAGCAAATCCTGTATTTCATGCAAGGACAAAGCACATAGAGATACAATATCATTTTCTCAGAGAAAAGGTAATGGAGAAAGAGATTGAAGTGGTGTACACTTCTACAAAAGATCAAATTGCAGATATTATGACAAAAAGCTTGAATGGAGTGAAGACAAATAGGTTCAAGGAGATGGCAGGAATAAAAGAGAAGAAGATTATGTGAAGAAGTCAAATTATGCTAATTAGTGATTGAGGGGGAGCTGTTGGGGCTTCACTCACTAATTAGGCATGGATATATCAAGACATATGGAGACATATGATGGAGGAAAGAAGAAGTGAAGAAAAGACCTACAGAAAATCAAGCCTAAGTGAAGGGACAATTTCACTACTGTAAATTAGTGCAAAATTAAAGTCTAGATTTGTATTTGATCTTTAGAACTTACGAGTTCAAGTCTAGAAGAATGTAAACTATAGGTATATAAGTTAATTTGAGTCAGAAACATGAGGAGAGAACTCAATTTTGTAATCTGAGTGAGTAGAGAAAAGTCGTGTAATTTCTGAGAGAGATGGTGAGAGAAAACTTCTGAGTCTGAGAGAGTTTTCCATGGCTGTGAGCAAAATTAGGCCAAGCCATTTTGTACACATCTTCTCTGATAATCAACACATGTTTGTGTAGAAGGATTGAGTCTAATTCTTCTTGTACATTGAGTTCTAAGTCATTTCATATGACTGTGTAAGGTAGTTGACAGTTACGACTTTTCTGGCGCACATTTGACTGATCTTCTGAAGGTCAGATCTCGAAGCATGGTGTAAAGTTTTTGGTAAGTGATAGCTCGTTTGAAAGCTATTATCCTTAACTACATTTGGTCAAAAGATCTTTGAGAAACGGGACGCGTACTCAGAGAAATCAGCTTAAGAGTGGAGGTATGTCAAATCGATGAAGTCAATTTCTAGTTTTCAGACATAGTGGAAAGTTTGGTACAAAATCAGAAGATTTTGAAGTTATTGCTTGAAAGTTTTGCTTGTTATGTGTTACTGAACATTAGCAAGAACCTTTCTTAGCAAATGATCAAAAGAATTTGCAAAGATCAAGTTGATACAGGTCAGATTGAAAGCTTGAAGAAAAAGGCGCAGATTTCTGTGAAGTGAAATTTTTGATTTTCACTAAGTTCAGAGATGAAGACTCATAATGTGAGTATTGCTAAGCTAATGGTGGTTATGGAGGTCTTCTAATACCACATTAGTTTAGTTCTTGTGGTGTTTCACACACCAACAAAGAGGTGCTAATGGCAGTCAAAGTGCTAGTGTGTGAAGACGAGGATCTTACCGAACCTCTTGTCCTAGGCCAAGACTGGATCTATGATCATGCAGTCAGCCTCAACCTAAGAAATGGACTTCTTCAGGCATGGGTAGGCCAAAACCACATCACGATTGAATTAGAAAATCAAGCATATAGGCCGCTAGAAGAGGCACCGAATCCTGGTCCTTCCAAGATTCCACCTGAAATGAACCATGCTACTCTTGACCAAAGTTCTATGGTGCAAAGGATTGCCACTCATAACGAAGATACAGAAGTCAACAAGGAGTTCCCTTCTTTTCCAAAGAGAATTCGAGGAAAGCAAGCCAGAAAATACATGATACAGAGGAGCCAGAGGACCAAGAAGAATGAACACCAACCAGTACGATACAGAATACCCCATGGCACGAAGCAAATCTGGATACGCAAAGGTGAACAACCCTCGTCTTTGGAGACATGATTCCAAAGAGGCATCAAGCAAGCTACAGTGTCGAGGACTACAGCAAAGGAGTACCTTAGACATCAATCTAGACAAACCATTTCTATTTGGGTTCCAAAGCAGTCAATGAAGGCGATCCCAAAAGCTAGACAAATATGGGTGCCCAAGACCTGCTTACTAGCTCAAATAACTTCACCTCCAATCACAAGTACAAACCAACTCTCACGAGTCCTATTGGCTCCCATCCAAAGGCAAACATCTACACTCCACACCACCACATTCTCGGTTACGCCTCGGAATGTTTGGAAATGGGTACCCAAAAGGCCCCAAACCCAACACACTCCAGTCCGCAAACCTTCACACATCATCGCCAATAAAAGCAACGGTTCCAGCATCAAAGTTTGGAGACCTAAACCCCATATCAAACCCCCTGACCCACCTTTGTAAATCCTTTCCCTCTGATGTAGGTGCATTCTGAGAACTTTGCACAACCAAAGTATGCATCTAGAGTGAACCCTAACCTACTAACCCACTTGTACACACATCACGAACACTCCACCTACTAACCTCTAACCACTCGGAATGTCATGTTGGTATTGTGGAGGGAACACCATAACATCCTGTTTCCAATGTAATGCTAATGTGCCTCTCTCTTCTTCTAGCAGATAAGCATCAGCAACTACAAGCACTCTCATGGCAGAAGCAACAGGTCCAAGCTCAGAGGCAGGAATAATTACTGCAGGAATTGATGTGGATAGTCTACCTGTTGATGTGCCACCAATTGAACGACCTGTGGAGCTGCAACACCTTCAGCAGATCCCGGTATCGGATCCACCCACAGGGATCACAGAAAGAGTCCATGCCAATTCTCATTGGTTCAATGGCATGCCAAGCCCATTAGGAGAGGCCAAGTATATATGGGAGTCTAAGTGCGAGTATGACAGATCTTGGGTCAGATTCCAATTCTTCTCCAAGGAGTTTGAGACTCTCCAGAACACACAGGATCTTTAGACCATATGGCAACGTGCAGGGCTAGCTGAGTACTTCGAGGCACCATTACCCAAACCAGACCTCCTCTGATGCTACTATCTGGTCTCAACATTATAGGCTAATGCAGAAAAGGAAAAACCAGGATCGTTTGTTCTTCCTTCCTTGTTAGGCAACAACGAGTTAAAAAGGTTTGAACTTACCTTGGAGTTGGTGAGCTTTGCTTTGAATATGCACGGCACACATGTACCTTTTGAGAAGGATGCTCTCGTTCCTACTAACATGAAGGATAGGAAACTACTGAAGCTTAAGGATATGGCAGCACTCACACCAAACGTGTCCATCCCTCTCCGTATGTGCATGCAACATTTTGCTTTCCCCGGTCAAGACGGCTTCACACAACCGCACAAAAGAATTTGGTTTGCTGTCTACTTAGCGGAGACAGGTGCGTTACCAATCAAGCTTCCTGTATGGATTATAGAGAAGTTGTATGAAGCAAATAAAAGGTCTTCTAGGAAATTAGTGGTGAACGGTTGCTGTGCAATCACACCCATTATCTACCGGTGCTTAGCCTACTATGTACCCATTGAACATGCCTTAACTTGGGCACAATTACAAATGTTTAAGAAGCTCAAGACGTCCACACATCAATCCAAGCGCATGAGGGGTTCGATCCCTTGTGTCCAGACACGTGAAGTTTTGACTACTCCTGAAGTATCGCCACGAGGGGACGCCACTGTACCTCCTTTTACTATTAGAATACCCAGGCCTGGATCTGAAACTACAACACAAGCTACCCCTTCGGCTCCTCCTGCTCCATTTGAATTTGAATTTGCTACAACTGGAGATGCTGAAGGGATGGATCCCCATGACTTTGAAGCATTCTTACAAAGTACACAGCTCTCTGATGTAGAGTTTTATTCAGAAACAGAAGAACAAGGCACATCTTCACAAAGAAGGAGAAAATCCACAGAAGGTCGCCATGTACATTGGGGTGACAATCAGCAAGGTCAACAACAAGGACACCTAGAAGAAGAAGGAGTAGACGAAGAAGAGACCACTGAAGCCCCAGCTTATACAGTAGAACTCCGAAGGCTGTATCAAATCATGGAATGAGTGCAATCGCAACAACTGCTCACCGAAACCACACCATCATCCATAGGAAATGCATTGGACACCATGCTCGCATGTATATCACAGTTAAGAACAGAGTACAACCAGCTCCAGCAACATAACGCACGACTGCAAGAGCACTCGGAGGTGCTACAAAATCGTCTTGCTGCAGTAGAAGAGGAGAATGCTCGCCTCCATACACACTTCCAAACTTTACAAGAGGCTCATAGTGTACTGGAAGTACAGTTGCAAAATATAGACCAAGAAGCAATACAAGTGGTAGAAGGCCATCTCAAAACACAACTAGAACGCAATTCAAGTCTTCAACGAAATATGGCACTTCTTAGAAGACACCTTGCAGCGGCTCACGAGGAGAATCGACGCCTACAACAACAGAACCAAGAGAACTTAGAAGCAGCCATCGAAAGCACACCAGGGGCACCCATCAGCCCATCAAAGTTTCAAGCAGTGACCCCCGACAATATCAAGATCATATTGGAAGACTATGCCATGCTGCTTGAAGCACATGACCAGCTCTCAGAGGAACTGGGTCAACTGAAGTAGAAACACCAAAAAGAAACAACAGCTGCCTCTCAAACCACCTCCTCCACGGCTTCACTTCTCACAGACTCAGAGGCCTTAAAAGATCTCCTGAAACAGGTCACCGAATTGCAAGCACGTCTACTACAATATGAGAGACCACCTTCCCCTCCAGAGGCTCCCACCGACAAAGAAATAGTACAAATTCCTATGGAACAAACATTTGAAGAAGAATACGACCCACAACCCTTCCGAGGAGGTCAACAAACGGAAGAAGGCCAGGACACATTTGAAGCACCATGACCCCCATGGCTACGACAAGTGGAGGAAATTGGGAGTTCACATGAAGAGCAAACCGTCGTACAAAATCAGGCTATGAGAGTCATAGAGAAGACTGTATTACAATCCAATTACTTCAAAAACCTGTGATCGAGACGCCTTATCCTCTCATCCAAACTCCAATATAGGCCTTACTATATCATTTTGGCATATTATAACGCAGAAATAGAGAGAGTCACAGGGAAGATACCTTCCTTCGCAACCCAATTTCAACCCGAAGACCTTCCTCGAGAAGTGCAAAAAGGCAAGATCCGTCAACCAACATGGCGGCAGAAACTTCTTGAAACCTATCCTGAAATGCTCCGCACCTGGAACAATGCGCCATTACATCTCCTCTATAATCCATGCTATGGCCCTGTTCCATGACGCCGCTCATGGAAAGCATTCAACATAAAGGTCCAGAATAATGCACAATGCAAGGAATGGCTCAATTATCCATACATTGTGCCACCACAGGGACCACCGTCAGTAGCGTACATGATGGGAACAATTCGACATTGGATGCCACGATTGAAGCCCATGCCAGATGTGGCAGCTCAAATGATGCTTAAGATTTTAGATATGATGCAGGTAGTACTGAAAACCTTTAGAAATGCAGCCGCACCACAGGTACATCTACCGAGGTTCACTAATGGAAACTACGATTTAGTGTATGACATGAGCACCACCCCCAGTATTCGTGTGGCTTATGCTTGGCATGCACGCATCAAATACCTCCCTGCATGTTATAAACAGACATTCGAAGAAATGTTCAGATCAGGATTCTGGGAGTATCACTCGGAGGTCTTCGCACCAAAGCCAACACACCTGCTCCATCTCTTTGCTTGTGAACAAGCCATGTACTCTGAGTACTACACCACACCGCAACCAGAGGTCCCCGGTGCAATAAATTGGGATGCATTGGAAGCTGCAAGAGGCTTAAGGATAGGAGAACACGAACTTGCCACCAATGTCATCCAATACTCTATCGACCACCCGATAGAACAGAGGTCTGTCAAGGGCGACAGACGCTAGGAAGGTGGGAGAATGTTGGCATACAGGTCATATGAAGAGCATACAGGTACAATAGAGCAGTCATGCACAATACGGCAACAAGGCCTAATCATTTTTTCCATGGATCATTCACAACTCAAGTGATTTTAATCACTTCACAAACATTGTAAATTCCGTCTTTGGTAGAATAGACTCCATTTTGTTCAAGCCAAGGAGTCCTCAAGCTTGAGGAGTATTAGAATTAGCTACATACCAATTTTCATAATTTTTAGACTCTGTTTGAGCCCTCAAATAGGCTCTAGAACCTAATTTTTAACTAGGTTGGACACTAGGTCTGGACAAGGCCACAGCTAGTGAGAAAACTATAAAAAGAGCTAAAGAGCTCATTTTTGGGGGGCTAGATTGTTTGTGCATTGAGCTTATGTAAGAGACTTTTTGACTAATGCAAAGAACTCCATTGTTCCTCTCCTTGTTCTTGCCTTGTGTGCACGTGTGTGTGTATGTGTGTGCATGCTTGTGTGCTTCTCACTCACACACTTGTGCCTTCACTTGCTCATAATCTTCATACTAGTCCTCACGTCTCCACGGATTGACAATTATGACGTGAATCTTCTCACGTTGGTACTCACCATTGTGCTAGAGTAACACATGCATGACACAAATGAATTAAGAAACAAATGGAAAGTAGTTGAATCACTGTACATCAAACAATGCAAAGAGGATGTAGACCAGATTGAAATATTAGGAGAAAGTAAGATGCAAAGTGACAAAGAGCTTACCATAGCAAAAGAACAAGTAAAAGAAAAAGATGAACTCATTAAAAGTCTATAAGATCAGATGAGAAAGAAGGAGAATATGGGGACACCAATAGTTCCAAGCTCTCAAGCGGCTACTATGGAGACTGAGGTACATATCCCTTCTCCCCCCATTGATAATTCACATGTACACTAGGAAGAGGAGGATCAAGGTGTTGATCAAAGTACAAGGCCTATTTCAGAACTAAGCCAAAACAAAGGGGCACTGCTAGAAGTGATCAACGAAGCAAAAATCAAAGGCAAAAGCTTCGAGAAGATTATGAAACCCTTTAGTGTACCATATGGACTACTAAAAGATGAAACTAGGCATTACATCAAAAGAACCTGATCGAGACTTACAGTTTAGAGTTGACACTTTTTCGTATATGCAAGCAGATTTTGATAAAGCCGATCTTGTATGGAGGCACAAATTTTTGGAAATGAATCCTACTCTAAGGGTACATTGGGCACCATACGTATTACAGGTAAACCCATCTTTTTTCCTAGTGCCATGAAGAAGATCCTGAACACAATTTTGGGAAGGATAGCATCAGGGCATAAGAAATAACCAATGGCTTAACTATCCTCTATTACCGAGTCCACCTCATAACTACTTACCTACAAAAGAATATATGTTTTAGCTCCTTGAACATTGATTCCTCTGTCCTTGAGCCTCCTTGAGTATATGTCTCTTAGTCTTCAATGACCTATAAGAGTTCCATGCATTGGATGCCTCTTCACCTCCTTTTATAGCTTTTTGATGCCTCTCCCAACTTTTCCTCTACATTTGTGCTACCTTGCCCGACCTTCACACTGCCGTAAATGATCTACATCATGAATTTTGTCCACATTAAGGTCTTTTGACCCCTTTGTCCACCTAAAGCTAACATAGTTCATACTTTCAACATAGAGCATCCCAAAACACTAGAAAGTTTTGCAAAATTTGCTTTTTTTTTTGTCTATCGTGCTAGACACTGTATATCGCAATAGATAGAGTTCATGATAGACACATCTATCATGCTAGATAGTTCTATCATGAGAGATAAACCCGTGATAAAGACAATCTATTGTGATAGAGATCGTCTATTGTGACACACCAAAATCCGTGACGTACCATAGATGATAGACACCATCTATCACGACAGACAGGACCCATGATAGACCCCATCTATCATGATAGATGTCATCTATCACTACAAAAAGAAGGCCATGATACACACCCTCATAGTGACAAACATCATCTATCGAGAGATAGGAAAATCCACAAATGTTTAGTGTTTATCAAATTTTGATCAACTTTAGATCATTTTTGAGATTTTTGCAGGATTCTGGAGCTCTTAGGAAGACTAAAGCAAGGTGCAAGTGTGTGCAAGCTTGGGAACGCCATGTCATGGGCATTCAAGTGCAAAGAAAGATAAGCGATGTGAGGTTGGAAGAACTCTCAACCCGCTTAGTCCATTTTCTAGCATAGGCTAAGTGGGATCAATGGTTGCAATTGATTAGGGGCACATAGTAACATCCAAGTTCAAAGAGCATTTAAACTGTCAAGTTCAAGAAGAGGTCAATTGCAATCAAGGGACAACTTAAGGGAAAAGAATTTGATGTGATTGGATGGAGAAAATCAAGTACGAAAAACCTAAGTGCTCCTGACAATGCATGTTTTAAGACAAGGAAATACATCCTAAAGAAGTCAAAAGGAACAAGTGATTACTGTCAAATGAATGAACAACGTGGTTGTACAAGGGTGGTTAGGCTAATCAATAGGTCATATGAACCTTAGATCATGCAAGAACCTAGGGAGACACCAAAAAAGTATTAAATCATCTAACACTAGTGTTGATCACACAACAAGATCATAGGCTCAACAACTTAGTGACTATCCTTACATGTTAAGCTCAGAAACAAGTGACTCAGAGATGTCAAATAGAATGGAAAGACCCACACGAAACTCAAGAATGGCTTACCTAGAAACTCCTAAATGACCTTATAAGACCCAGCTAGAATACATCCGGACCAATCGATTAGATGCACATG
This sequence comes from Ceratopteris richardii, assembly GCA_020310875.1. NCBI lineage: Eukaryota > Viridiplantae > Streptophyta > Polypodiopsida > Polypodiales > Pteridaceae > Ceratopteris > Ceratopteris richardii. The sequence continues at coordinate 9,552,855 of CM035424.1, forward strand.
TCTATGAGGATAGTATGAGATGATCAGTGGTCCAACTCAAAGACCTTAATCAACCCTTCAAACTTGAACACCTAGTGGTCAAGTTTGAAGAGGGTTCATACATTGATTAGCAAGGAACCATGTATGTGGTTGCCAGCTTACCAGAAAGGATGGATGAGTTTGGGAATATTATTCCAAAAAATGAGATTTGATACCTAGAGGAAGCAGACCTAGGATGAGAACCTGGGAGTCCTCAAGGAAAATCTATCTTTATTAGAGTGATAACCCCAGAATGCATTCCCCAGAGAATAAAAGCATAGAATTATTCTTGAATAGAGAAATGGATGAAGCCTTTTGGAGATTCAAGCCATATCAACTTAGTGAAGTAGGTAGAGTCATACGAATTCAAGGATCTTGAGATACCAAAAAAAAATTGTCCATCTAAATAACATATTAAAAAGAATTTCCTTGGTAATGGAATATGGTTGGCATGCATACACTTTGAAAGGTGAATCAGTTTTTCCCCCACTGAGATCAAATGTATCTTATGGAAAACAAGGAGCGAGATCATCTCATGTCCAGGGTATCCACAAGAAAAGAGCTAGACAAAGACCTGAAGTGAGATTTGCAAACATCTTAAGCAAAGAACAATTAGGAACGGAAATGGAAAGAAGAGATTAGGAGAAACAAAAAAATCCAAGAAATCAAAGAGGCATGGATGAGTTTCCTTTGTGGAGGCCTAGAGAACACCCTATGATCTTGAGACCTTCCCAACTCATTAAATCCATGAACAATTAGTTTGATGGTACCGGAGACCCATATGCTCATGTGGTAGGGTTTAGACAAGTTCTAAGAGCTGAATAGGTTGATGACTTGTTCACTTGATATAATGGCTTTGTCCTAACTCTAAAAACATAGCCTTGACGTGGTTTCAAACACTACACCCAGGTCAATCTAGGAACATCAATCAATTGTTAGTCGCCTTTATCATAGATTTCTCCAAGAGTGGCATCAGACATAATACTTCATTGTTGATCTACATATTCAAACAAACACCGCATGAGACAGCTAGACTATCAAGAAGAAGATTTAGATAATACCTAGAGAGATGCCCTCTCCTAGAACTACCCACACCAACCAAACAAGTGGCATTGTTCTTGGATGGTTTGCTAAGTGTGAAATTGAGATCATATGTGTCTAAACGATCTTAGAACCATAGAAAAATGCACTCATATGTGCATTGATATTGAGGAAATTATAGGGAAGTGGTAAAGATTTCCAAAATCTATAAAGTCTCACACAATGCTACTAGCTTCCCTTCTAAGCCATCCACTTTCATAGAGGATTTTGTAGAGAAAGTAGCATAGAAATTAGGAGTCTCAAGTAAGCATGTCCCTAGGATGGTCTCAGTGAAATGATGTTACAACTGTGGAGGAGACCACATGGCTAATGTTTGTTCAATTATGGATCAACCCCAAGGAAACCCTAATAGCCAATACTACACTATTGAGAGGAGATACACAAACCACACTGAGCAGGACTGCCCTTATAACAAGAAGGTGGTGAGAAACATTACCCACAACCATATCAAAAATAGGGAAGGTATCCAAATGAATACCAACCTTAGCAATACTTTAGGTCATAGTAGCCTTACTAATCACAATATCAAGCTCAACAAAGACCTCAAACAGTGTTAGGTCAACAACATCCTCCCCTAGCCAATGTGATCCCAGTCAAGTATGCATCAGTAGAAGAAAACTTGAGTAGATCCTTGGTGCCAACACCTCCCTTGATTTCTAAAAGGGATCTTAATGCTCATAGCTTGAACTCAACACATGTAGATATCCAACCAAATTATTGCATGGATTCACCAGAGCATAACTAGAACCCTAGTGAACTTATTTTGGAGCTCGAATATTTGAATGTGATGTATGTGAATCCTAAACCTAGGCCCCAACCAAAACAAATGAGACCCTAAGGACCTCAAGGACCATGTTATAGATGTCAAAGAGATCACTTCATTACAGATTGCCCAATTTGTGCACTAGGATACCACAAGGAGTAACCAGTCAAGGATTTTTCCTAATTGCAGTAAGTAGCATCTCGTAAGGGATTGCATAAAGAACCCAACCAATACGCAGAAAATCACACCAATCAATGTTATTAGTTTGATGGTAGATTTAAGTGGAACTATAATTATGATAGCCCAGTGAAAGTAGTGACTAGAGCTCAAGCACTACAACAAAACCAAGGCATATATCAAGAGAAGAGCCTAGATAAGAATGAGACTAAGAGCACAACTAAAAAGAGAATGATGGCTTGGAAAGTTAGCCAGGAGCGAATAAAAAGGCAATGGAGAAAGAAAATGAGTGAATTAGAAGAAAGTCTAATAGAGATCAAAGCCAAGCTTATAGAAATTGCATCTTAGACACACTCTTGGACAACACCACCACTGCTATCACCATCTAATCTCCCTCACATAACCCCATCACCACCTAGAGCAGGATCAGTCTTGGCAGATCATACTCTCAAGGTCTTAGACATGATTCTCAAAGCAGATCATGCCAGAATCCAAGAAGGGAAAAATGTGACAAAACATGACAAGTGTTACTCGAGAGCCGAAGTTATGTGCAAAAATGGTAGAAATGCCTCAAACTACATTTGAGGCTAGCCATCTTTTCAATTGCACTAATTCAGCCAAGGCACAATTGCACTCTAATGGATTGCTAGAAAGACTAGAGATGATAATAGGCAAATCTTGAAAGTTATCTGGACCAAAGATAAGCAATGATGGAAGTGAAACAATGAACTTGCCTCCCATTCAAGATTACATTCCTAATTCCATTGATCCTAAAATCTCTTCTTACATGAATCAATATTCACAACAATTCCTAAGAAAGGTTCAAGAGGAAAAATGGGCCAAGGAGACCAAAAATCCACCCCCTCCCCCATTAAGTCAGTGGATGACCTACATGATCAATTTCCCCATAACATTCCATCTATCTATGGAGAACAGGAAGAGGAGCACCATTGTGAGCTGTTAGACTTTGACTCTAAGTCCTTGCAAGAACTGCCTCATTTTACAGGCCCATGGGAGTCTAACTCTATCCATATGAGAGCACCCACAGTCATGGTAAGGAACAAAACTTCAGTTGTACCTAGTAACACAGATGTAGTGAAGAACACTAAAGTGTAGTGTCATCTCACTTTGGAGGAGCTACTCAAACTCAAACCAGAATTGTGGAAACACATAGCCAATCAACTATCAGAAATAGCTAAGACTCATTACTAGATAGGATCACATAGGACATTGCCCGATATACCTTTGGATAAGATAGGAGAGATGAGTGAAGAAGAAGAAGGAAATACCTATCTTCCTATCAATTATGAGGGATATACTATGAAATCCATCTTAGACTTAGGTGGGGGGGTTGCTATTGCTAGCACTTGCTTATGGATGCATTGGGTCAAGTTGGAACTCAGACCAACAAGAGTGAAGTTGCAAATGGAAGATGGCCTTATTGAGAAACCTCTAGGATTGTTTGAAGTAATAACTCTTACCACTTGTCGTGTGGAGTTTTAGCATACTTTTTCCACATGTGAATTTGGCAAGAACCATGCATACAAAATTATCTTAGGTAGACCATTCACAAGAAAACTACATATAGTGCAAGATTGGGGAACCAATTCTTATCTAGGAGTTACCACTAAGGTCAATCTCAAAGATTATTCATATAGAGATGTGCCACCTATACAATGGAACCCCATCCTTAGAACTTCGGAGGACACAGAATATGTGCACTCCATAGGATGAGGATCCTCATGGATGCATGAAGACACTCACTTATGGATGTGCAAGGTTGTAATTGAGGAAGAGAAAAGATTATCTACAAGAGATGTAGGTATAGATAACAACTCAGATCCATTCAAGACCCACTCTATGCACCGATAGTGTTCCCCAATGAAGAAGTTGAACCTCAAGGTTGGGTAGAAACTCTAGCCACCATGGACATAGTTGTGAATGAGGAAGAGTGGACTTCCCATTGTGATGAACATGCTATGACATTTGAGACTACATGATAGAACCAATCATGTATGATTTGGTTATTGAAGAACGTGAACCTCATATGAGTGAACCCAAGGAGGAAAATGATGACAATGAAGAGTCTATCCTCATGGAACCTTTCTGGGCTTTTGAGGAAGAATATCTCTATTTGATAGAAGCCGGAACACAGGAAGAGGAAAGATCAAAAGAGTAAAAGACACTGGAGGAGACCAAGAAGAAGAAAAGAGAGAATACAAACCCTAAGTTGATAGAGGAAGGGAACCCCTTTGAAGTCCCCAAGAATTTCAAGAAATATGAAATAGAAGATTGAATGGTCATGGTAAGGATGCCTAATAGGGAAGCACTCATAGGAATGGCATATAATAACGAGGAGAAAAACAAAAAAAAAAATTATGCCCCTAGAAGAAGGTGAAGAATGATGCACATACATAAGACATGACCTGAGTGAACAAGAGGAAAAGGAGTTGATTGATTTATTAAGAGAATATAGAGATGTGTTTGCATGGATTTACAAAGACTTGAAAGGAGTTGACCCAAGTATTTGCTCACATAAAATTCCCATGTGTTTAGAAGCCAAGCCACCAAAGTTGAAGCCATATCCCTATAATAATAATTATGCAGCAAATATCAAAGAAGAAATAGATCATCTGATAAAAGTCGAATTTATCTATGAAATGGAGCATTCCAAATGGGTATCCCCCATTGTGGTAGTCCCCAAAAAGAATGGAAAAATACGGGTGTGCATTAAATTGAAGAAAGTTGATTCCACCACCATCAGAGATAGCTATCCGCTTCCTATCTCAAAAAACTTATTGGAATGTATGGCAAGGAAGGAAGTCTACAGCTTGCTAGATGGATTTTATGGCTAGAACCAAGTAGTTGTTGCCCTTGAAAACCAAAATAAGATGGCTTTTTCCACAGAGTGGGGCATATTCGCATTTCACATGAAGCCATTTGGGCTCACCGATGCTCTAGTTACATTTCAAAGGTTGATGTGTCATGTTTTCAAGGAATTCATGTGAACAAATTTAGAGGTCTATGTTGATGACTTATGCACTCATTCCAATGTTAGGAAAACACACATTCCTAAATTGAAACAAATCTTTGACAAATGTAGAGAGTATCATCTGCTTGAATGCATAGAAGTTTGTTCTCATGGTCATGCAAGGTAGGATTCTAGGACATAGTGTCAAAGAATGGTATATTAACAAATGAGGACAAGGTTAGAGCCATTGTCGAGTTAGGCAAACCCAAGAATGTTATTCTCAGCATTGTATCCACATGTATGCAATGATTGCAAAGCCTCTATAGAATCTTCTAAGTAATTTCGAGTGGATGGATAAGTGTGAAAACTCTTTCAATGATCTTAAATAACGATTGTGCTCAACACCAATCTTAACCACACTAGATTGGACTAAGCTATTGCATGTCCATGTGGATGCATCTAGTTATGCTATTGGATGTGTGCTAGCACAACCAATAGGCGAAGGTAACATTGATCTTCCAATAGCTTATGCAAGTAGGCATTTGAATGCGGTTGAATAAAATTATACCACTATCAAAAGAGAGGGATTAGGCATGGTGTGTGCAGTTAAAAATTTTAGAGATTATTTACTCGCAAATAAGTTTTTTTTTCTAATCATCAAGAATTATTCTATTTGGTGAACAAACCTTGCAATACTGGTAGATTAGTAAGATGGTTACTCTTACTAATGGAATATAACTTTGACGCTGTGATTAGGAAAGGTAAGACTCACTTGAAAATAGATCACCATTCTAGAATAACTTCAGGGGAATCCCTGCAAGGAGCGTAAGATGAACTTCTTGATGCTTATTTATTCAGCCTAGAAGTAGTGCCTAATTGGGTCAAAACTATTGTGCATATTCTAACCTTTGGACCTAAGCACTCAATAGTGAAGGCACGAGAAAAAGAAATGGTGAAAGCTCAAAAATATCACATAATGATAGGGAGTGTGTATGCACACACCAACCAAGTCATATTGGATTATTTTGTAGAAGAAGATGAATATGCAAAATGGTTGAAAATAGCACATTTAGATGCACTACATCAACATCACTCCCAACATCAAACCTTATAGAATCTGCAAAGACTACGTGTATATTGGCTAACCATGGAAGTAGATGTCCATAGGATATGTAAGGAATGCCCATCTGCTGTGTTAGACCATCGATGGAAGAAGCCACTCTGTTGCAAAGCAAAGACGCGCAAAAGAAGAGCCCCAAAATTTTCAAATTAATGGGCATGATTTTTCTTCTTCTAAGTCTTAGAGAATTCCCTCAAGACATGTAAATACACTAGAGGAGTCCTCTAGTGGCATAATCCCATCTTGTTGTAAAATATCCCTTGTAAATTAGTAGGAAATTAACTTTTTAGTAATAAAGTGCCGGTCTCTTGTGTGAAAGAGCCAAATTTAGGGCACATGTATATAAGTCACTTTGTGACTCTTTGTAAGGACTTTTTGCCATTGTGAAGAAGGAGAGCTCTTGAATCTCGAATTTACCTCTTTCCTGCAGATTTCCATCTTCTCTTTGATCTTCTATGTGTGTGTAATGCTTGGAATCTGTGTGTAAGACTGTTGTCTACCCCTCCCCACTGTTTTTGAGCTGCTATAGTGTGTGTGAGAGCTTGTAGGAGTTGTGGCGTGAGTGTGGGTACTTCCCACCATTCACTATTTTGGTCATAACTTGAAGCAAGGTTGTCAGAATCGAGTGAAACGACTTCCAGTAGATGCGTCTCATCGAGAGCTTCGAAATGAGTATCCCCTATTGACTATATTTGGAGTTCGGAGTTGGGAGAAATCCTCAATTTACTGAAAACTGCTGTAAGTGGCATCACGATAGACACTTTCAATCTTCTAGTGAGTTAGAGAGGTGAATTAGTCTTTTCTTACACATATCAGCTGAACCACTTCATTCTCCATCATGTGTGCATGTGTCCTCATACACTTGGTTAGGTCATTTGATCGCATTGACATATAAGCGTGTGTCAATTTTGCACTATATGCACTTGTGTTGCAAATGAGGTTTAGTCTCTTTGGCACAAGTCCTTGAGTCTTCTTGACTTAGGTACACACGTTCTTGGCGCCGTTGCTAGGGAACACTCAGCCAAGGTGCCTTCATGATGGTTATAGATCGAGTATGATGAAATCGTACTTGTAGAAGTGAACTCGTTCAGTGGCAAGTAGTCAATCAATTCAGCACTTGTTACTTCACATCCCGAAGGTGTGTGTAACGAGTTTTTAGGTTTAGGGTAGTAGGAAGGGAGAGAAGGAAGAGTTAGGGTTAGGTTAGAAGGAGAGGAGAGGAGAAGAGAAGTGAAGTAGGAGTAGGCCAAGGTCACCAAAAAGTTCCAAAAATTTGCCAAAATTAGTGTAGTTCAGGTTCAATCATCAAAAAGTATAAAAACCAAAAAATTCCAGTCATTTCTCACTTGGTAGAGAACAGTATCTTTGAGAGCCAGCGACCGGTATCGCGAGTGTGGTATCGTGTGCTACAGGCTACCAAAGTTAGGTATTGAGCTCAAGTTGCACTCAAGACATCAGAAAGGTAAGATTCCACAAGATTTCTTTGGCAAAAACACATGAAAAGTGCACCAACACGTGAATAATTGTGCATTTGGTATCGCGAGGAGGGACTGTTCATTTTTTTGAGCTTTCTTGAAAGAGACAGCAGGTTAGGAGGGAAGAGGAGTTAGAGAGGACCAAGGGGGTGTAAAAAGTTTTGCATTTGGAGGTATTTTGGCTTGAGTATCGCGATCGGTTGAGTTTTTGGTATTGCCATACCAAAAATTCCCTTGTATTACGATACTCGCCGAAGTATCGTATCGCCGATTACCAACCCTGGTATCATGATACCACTCGTGGTATCGTATCGCCGGGTTGGTATCGCGATCTCACTTTGCCAAAGTGATATCGTATCGCGGTCCACTTTTGGTATCGTATTGCCCACTTCCCTGTTTTGTATCGCGATACCATTTCAGTATCGTATCGTGTGGGTTTGTGGTATCGTATCGCTTAAGTGCCGGTATCGTATTGTGCCCCACTCTGGTATCATATCGTCTAGTTACCAAGTATCGTATCGTCTCACTTCCAGGTGTCATATCAGGATACCAAGTTGGTATCGTGTCGTCCCCTTGCCGAGATATCGCGATACCATTCTAGTATTGTATCGTATAAGGAGGCTGATATCATATCGGCTATTATTAAGGTATTATATCGGGGTAAACTCTAGTATTGCATCGTGCCCTTTTTGGTATCGTATCGTCCAAAAAGTGGTATCGTATCTTCTGGGTTTCCAGTATCATATCGCCTAATTTTTTTCGGTATCGTATCGACAGTGTGCCTGGTATTGTATCAAAGATTCGGTATCGTATCGTCTGAGAGTTTAGTATCGTATCGCGACTGGACATTGATATCGTATTGTCTACTCTGGTGGTATCGTATTGCCTAAATGCTGGTATCGTATCGTGCCCAAGTGCGGTATCGTGCGTTTGCTGCTACAAGTATCATATCACCTAGGTTTCTGGTATCGTATCATGCCTAGTGTGGTATCGCCCAGGGCAGTATCGCCTAGTGCAGTATCGCCTAGAGTGGTGTCATCTAGATCTTTTGAAGCATTTGTAGGGAAAATTTGAGGCATTTGAGGAGTCACCTAAGGAGAGTGTTAGAGACCTAGAGAGCCTTAGGTGGGTGAATGAACTTGAGGTCAGGGAGAGTGCTAAGTAGCCGAAGAAGTGTCATATCTTCTGTAGGGAATGCCGCTCAGGTCAGTCACCACTCTGTCTATTCAGATACCTCTAGTGACTCAGAGGAGGAGATGCCCATGGATTCTGAAGATATGCAGGGTCCAACTCCAAGTAGAAACTTCATGACCGCTGTAGAGGGAGAGTACCGTACCTCCTTACAGTATGTTTCTACTAATGCCCAGGAGATCCCCATCTACTTGGATGGCGTAAACAGACATGTGGCTAGAATGGTAACTTCCATGGATGCCACGATTGTGCCCAAACCTGCTGTTAAGTACGAAGGAGGAGCATACATGGACAAGATAGGTCACATATACATAGTGACTGAATTTCCTAAGATGATCAATGAAAGGGGAGAGTTAGTGGAACAAGAAAACCCAGGAAGACCAAACCCTGAGGAGCTAGTAACGACCCCTAGGGGTAGATCCCAAGTAACTCGAGTCTGGAGAGGAGACTTGATACCTCAAGATGACTACTTGTTGGAAGTTTATATGATCCATGGATCAGACTTATTACTTCAGACAGACTCACCGGCTCCAGGAAGAGAAGAAGGCCCGATGACATTTTATGAGCTGAAGGATCTAGAAGACGAAACTAGAATCACATACCTAGACAAGAATCAGAGAAGATATTAGTTGGTTAGTGCCTTGGAGAGAGCTCAACTGAAATACATGGGTTTGCGTGTATTCCCTCAGAGAGATCAGGAAACTACTTTGCAGAACCCCTTTGGAAATCAACAAGAGATAGAACACACCATGTCAGGACAAACCAGCCAACGGAGTGTCTCGAACCGTACTCATGTACAATTTGCGACTCCAGGAGTGCAAACACACAATCAGACCCAAGCAAGAGTAGGTAATCAGTATCAACCACCAGTAAGACCACAACCACCAGTAGGAGGACAACCTGGAATACCCCCAGTTAGACCAGCTGTTCCTGCCTTTCCCGTAATATCGAGACTGCAAGAACCAATGAGAAGACTGAGACCTATCCAAGTGGCCAAATGCGTAAGAAATCATTATGACGGATTGGGAGAACCCTATGATCACATTGCTGAATTTAAACAAGTCCTAAGGGTAGAACAAGTAGACGACTTCTTTGTGCAGTATGAGTCCTTTGGACTCACCCTCACAGGAACGGCTCTGACTTGGTTCCAGCCTTTAGATCCTAATCAGTTTGGAAACATGGAGCAATTTTTTCAAGAATTCATTGGAGAATTCACTAAAAGAGGGATTAAACACAATTCTGCATCTTTAATCCATAGTTTTAAACAAAGCCCTAATGAAACAGTGAAAACAGATGCCCAGAGATTCAATCAGTATGTGGATAGATGTCCAGCTACTGAGAGGCCCACTCAGCAAAAAATGATTTCATTGTTTTTGGATGGACTCACGAACGGAACCTTAAGAACTTTAGTTTACGTGAAGAGATTACAAACCCTTAGTGAATGTCTTCAAGAATGCATTGACCCAGAAGACAACCTAGCGGAGGATCTCAAGAGCACTCCCAAACCCACTAAATCAGAAGACTCTCGGAGTACCATTACATCCAACTCCACTAATGTGGAAGAACTAGTAGAGCTATTCGCAAAGAAGCTAGGAGTCCAAGGGCAGAGAACTTACCAGCACCCAGCCTTAAGAATGCCCATGTTACGGAGGTGTAGTCTATGTGGAGGAGATCACCCCACACACATGTGTGCACGAGGAGGAGCTGGTGCACATCCGACATATCCTTACAATAGACAGCTCCAACAAGGGACTGCCCTGTACTGCCACATAGAACAAAAATACACCAACCACACTACAGAAAATTGTCCATTCAATAGGAAGTCACGCCCCATACAACCACCATAGTATCGACCATACGGATATCAACCTAGAGAGCCAGGCAGAGAGATGCCCATATACAATCTCTATCCAACACCAGCAGGAGCACCGAGACCTTATGAATAAGCACCATATCCACCACCCCAACCAGTGTTAGGGCCACAACTGTCACAACCTCAACAAGTGGTACCTGTGAAGTATGCTCAGCCAGAAGAAAATTTGGAAAGAGCCATAGTGCCAGCATCGACGACGATCAATGTAGAATCAACAAACCCAGGATATGAGCTAACCTTAGGAGATTATTATCCCTATGAAGCCAACATGTTAGAGTATGAATCAACATATGATTCGGCTTACTCTGTATATGATGGTTATGATCAGGCTTATGCAACGGAGGTAGCAACTTTTGATGGAGAGTGTTAATCTCCAAAAGAACAACCTACTCTTGAATTTAGAACACCTCTATATCAAGAGTAAGTCAAAACCTTCACTTAATTTGAGGTCCAATCTCCAAATTATCAAAACTAAGAAAATCTGTGAAGAAAATGAAACACAGAAAAGTCTGCTGCAGAATTTCTTCACATTGACTTATCAAACGTGTAAAGTTTTTGATGAAACTTTGTACGAATCATCTCCTAGAGATTGCGCATCACCTCCAAGTTGAATCACTTGGAAAGCTTTAGTATAACTTGAGAAATTGTCTTCACAAGTTACCTATGTCAGAATCTGTTACTTAGAACAGTTGATTCTACACCCCTAACTTCTTAACTTTGGTTCTCACAATATCTAACCCGTTTTGCTAAATGCTTTTAGCCACGAGTAGATCACCTTCCAACTTAAAGATTAAGTGCTTGCTTGCACAAAACTTTAAACTATGGAGTGAGCACTGGTCAAAAGATTAAACTCGAAATCTGCGCCTGTTTCAGAGAACTGTAGACACTCAACACATATGAATGTTCCTACTAACAATTCTCCTAGCCTGATTACAATTAGACTCTGAAATTCAGGTCACAGGCTCATTAACTAACAACTTAGATATCCTCAAAAGGATTTCACAAATGATCAAACACAGAAGGAGCAGACACGAAAAGATCGGGCGCAACTTTTCTTCATTAACTCAGAAATTTACAACTGAGTGATGAGAGCTAACTCAACTAACTTTTCCTCTATCTCTTGACTCCTAACTTCCTCAATCTTGGCTTCTACATATGCTCTCATAAGCTCTCATACATGCCCCGACTTTTCTCAAAGTATATATAGACAATTTGTACAAGGTTCTCACTAAAACAAAGATCTGAGTCACCTATGACTATACTAATGTACATATATGTACATTTCTCTTATCCTCTGAATATGTCTTTCTTCCAAGCTTCAATGGTTGATCCTTCCTTCACTCTTTAACCTTCCAAGTCTTCAATTGGTGATTGGTCTGCACCAACAGCTCCCCCTCAATCATCAATTGAGGTTTCTCCTTTCTTCTTTATACCTGCCATGTCCTTAAACTTCTGTAGCTTTGGTCCATCCAAGCTCTTTGTAAGCATATCAGCTATCTGATCTTTTGTTGAAGTATGTATGACTTCAATCTCCTTGTCCATCACTTTCTCTCTTAGAAAGTGATACTGAATCTCAATGTGTTTGGTCCTGGCATGAAAAACAGGATTAGCAGCTAAATATAATGAACTCATGTTATCTCCATATATGATTGGTACTCCATGCATAATGTCAAGACTCTTCATCAAGGTCTTAACCCAAATTACTTCCTTTGCAGCTTCAACCATGCCTTTATACTCTGCTTCTGTAGAAGATAAAGCAACTGTATGTTGCTTCTTAGAACACCATGAGATAAGTTTATCTCCCACATAACACATGTACCCAAATGTAGATCTTCTATCATCTGGATTACCTGCCCAATCTGCATCACTATAAATTTTGATATTTGTATCTGAGGTAAACCCATAATACAAACCTTCATTGAGTGTACCCTTAATGTACCTCAACACCCTTTGTCCTGCAATCCAATGTTCTTTCCTTGGGCAATGCATAAATTGAGACAAAACTCCTACTGCATATGATAAATCAGGTCTAGTTAGAGTAGCATAGATAAGACTACCAACCAAACTCTGATATTGTCTCATGTCTTTGAATTCTTCACCTCCATACTTACTCAATTTGTGATTCACCTCCATTGGTGTAGGTGCTACCCTGCAATCATCCATTTTAAACTTGATTAACAAGTTCTTCAAATACCTTTCTTGGGTCACAAATACTCCATGTTGAGTATATGTAATCTCCATGCCCAAGAAGTATGATAAGTCTCCCAAGTCACTTATCTTGAACTCCTTTTCCATTTTCCTCTTAAGCCTTTGTATTCCTTCTTCATCTGTACCTGTAAGAATTATATCATCAACATATATGCACATGTATATGAAACCATTTTCACTTGCCTTGATAAGCAAGCTACTATCTGCTTTAGACACCTGAAAACCAAGTTCCTTAAGGAACTTCACAAGTCTATAGTTCCATGCCCTTGGGGCCTGCTTCAAGCCATACAAAGCTCTCTTGAGCTTGCACACATAATCTGGGTACCTTTTATCTTTGAACCCTTGAGGTTGCTCCATGAATACATCATCTGAAATATAACCATTCAAGAAAGCATTTTTCACATCAAGTTGACATAGCTTCCAACCTTTACATGCAGCAATAGCAATAAGTGTCCTTATGGTTGTCATTTTTGCCACAGGACTATAGGTCTCATCATAATCAATGCCATATGTCTGTGCAAAACCTTTGACAACAAGTCTAGCCTTGTATCTAGACACACTTCCATCTGCAAACCTTTTTGTCTTGTAGACCCATTTGCATCCAATAATCTTCTGACTATTTGGTTTAGGAACCAAATCCCAAGTTTGATTCTCCAATAGTGCATCATATTCCTCCTGCATAGCACTTTCCCATTTTTCCTTACCTTTTGCCTCTTCATATGTAGAAGGGTCTTCATCTGTATTCACCATATAAGCATAATCTTTTGTGGCTAGAAATGAAGTATCATAACTATACCTTGTAGGTTGCCACCTATTTCTTGTTGACCTTCTGAGTTCTCCACTCCTTGAGGTTTCTGGCTCTTCACATTCAGGATCAAATCTTGGTGTCTCTTCCACTTCAACCTGCACTTCATTATTCTCTTGCTCATCAAATATTTGAACTTTTGATTTACCTTTTCTTTGACTCACCTCTTCTTCATCATCTGTATTGATTTTGATTGTACCTGCATACCAAGTGCTTTGTTCATCAAATGTAACATCTTTAGAAACCATAAATTGTTTTGTTGATGGACTCCACAATCTATAGCCCATCTGCTTGTCATCATAGCCAATGAAAACATACTTTTCAGCTTTGGGTTCCAATTTGTGTCTTAATTGTGATGGCACATATGCATATGCCACACACCCAAAAACTCTGCAATGATCTAAGGTAGGTCTCTTACCCCACCAAGCCTCATATGGTGTCATACCCTGCAAGGCTTTACATGGTAACCTATTGACCAAATAAGTGGCTGTATTTACAGCCTCAGCCCACAAGTAATTAGGGCAATTTTTCTCCTTCATCATGGATCTTGCAAACTCAACAATTGTTCTATTTCTCCTTTCTGCAACACCATTTTGTTGAGGAGAGTACCTGCAAGTAATTTCCCTTTTTATACCTGCATTCCATAAGTAATCACTGAACTCATTTGAGAAATACTCTCCCCCTCCATCTGACCTTAGTCTCTTCAACTTATGACCTGTAATTCTTTCTGCATATGCATGATAGTGTTTAAATGTATTAAACACTTCTGACTTATCTTTGATCACATAGATAGTGATCCACCTAGTAGCATCATCAACATAAATCACATAATACCTTGATCCATTTATACTGAAATCTTTTGATGGTCCCCACACATCTGTGTGTACCAACTCAAGCTTCTCTGAGTGCATAAAACCATGCTTGGAATATGAATGTTTATGAGCCTTACCTAATTGACATGCCTCACATTTGTATGTCATATGTTGACCTGCAACATTAGGCAATCCAAGCACTGAACCATTGTTAACCATATCTTTAATACCTCTTTCATTGAAATGTCCAAGCCTCTTGTGCCAAAGATCTAACTCAGAGATCTTATGTCCTCCATATGTGAACATTGCATGACCAATGTTACCCTGAATCTTCAATGTAAATAGTCTTCCTTCTTTTTTTCCTGAAACAATCTGTTTATACCCTTGGCTAGGGTCTTCCACATATACTCCATCATTAGTGAACCTTACTTCATATCCCTTTTCAACAATTTGACCTACACTTATCAAATTCTTAGGGATTGTAGGAACATACAAGACCTTACTCAATAAGGTGCTTCCATCCTTGGCCTTCACTGATCCAATTGACTTCACATTGTGCTTTGTGTTGTCACCTGTTTGAACAACATGATTAAACACTTTACTTTCCAAATCAGTCATCAAAGATATGTTACCACTCAGGTGATTGCTACACCCTGAGTCAATGTAGAAGACTCTTTGATCTTCACTCTGCCTTTCACAAGTTGCATTCATTATCAATGTTGAATCTTCCTTTTGATCTGAAGCATAATTGTAGTAGGTGTTGTTGTATTGTTGACTTTGGAATCCTCTACCTGTATTTCTTCCAAAGTAATTCCTTCCACCTCTACCTCTGTAATTACCTCTTTGATTTCTGCCACCTCTTCCTCTTACATTATAATTTTGACTATATCCATTATTATTCTGAGTATTGTGCCAACAATCATTAGCTAAATGATTTGTCTTACCACAAATCCAGCAAGCTTTGCCTCCATCTTTATTGTTCCTGCCTCTTCCTCTACCTTTGCCACCTCCTCTACCTCTTAGGAAGTTGGCTTGAGTAGTTGTTCCTTCATCTTCACCTGCTTGTTGTTTTCCTTTGCTATTCTTCTTCTTATCCTTTGAGTACATTGCATGACCTGTACTCTTGTCACCATCTCCTTTAACATCCTGCTCAAATGTTAGCATATGACCTAACAATTGATTTAAATCAGGAGTGAAATGATCAAGTGATAGTTCTGTAGACAAAATAAATGGCTTCCATTTGTCATCACCTCTCAACCCTGTAAGGATTTGTCTTACCAATTTATCTTCCTCAATGTCTTCATCAACAGCTCCTAAAGCATCTGCAATATCTTTCATCCTTGTTACATAGTCTGAGATGGACTGAGAAGCCTTCTTCTTGAAGGTAGTAAACTCTGCCCATAAGGATGCCTTCCTTGACTTTGTAGTGTTCTGAAAATGCTCCTCCAAAGCATTCCATATATCAGTAGCACTTTCAAGACCTCTAATGTGAGGTAACAAGTAATCATTGACTCCCATGTATATAATGCTCCTAGCTTGAGCATCTTTCTTCATCCAATTTTTAAGATCTGCTAACTCTTCCCTAGTTGGAACACTAGGATCTCTGAACTGTGGCTTCTCCTCTTCTCCTGTGATGTAAGCAATTAAATCTTTGCTCATAAGATGAGCTTCCATCCTCATTGACCATGCAGGATAGTTTTCCCTATCCAATTTCTCAATCTGTAGAGCATCTCCCATCTTGTGTCCACCTGTGTATTGAAAACTTCAAGCTTTACAAGCAATGTATGTACCTTTACTTCGAATTAATCTCCTTTTGCCTTTCTTGATGTCGAGTAGTCTTCTCCTTAGGCTTTTGACTCCAAGCTTTCACTTCTTAGCTCTTCAAATGTTGAACTTCTTGAATCTGCAGCAGTCGGGACCTTCCTTTCCTTGTTTTTGATGTCTCCTGCTCTGATACCACTGATGGAGAGTGTTAATCTCCAAAAGAACAACCTACTCTTGAATTTAGAACACCTCTATATCAAGAGTAAGTCAAAACCTTCACTTAATTTGAGGTCCAATCTCCAAATTATCAAAACTAAGAAAATCTGTGAAGAAAATGAAACACAGAAAAGTCTGCTGCAGAATTTCTTCACATTGACTTATCAAACGTGTAAAGTTTTTGATGAAACTTTGTACGAATCATCTCCTAGAGATTGCGCATCACCTCCAAGTTGAATCACTTGGAAAGCTTTAGTATAACTTGAGAAATTGTCTTCACAAGTTACCTATGTCAGAATCTGTTACTTAGAACAGTTGATTCTACACCCCTAACTTCTTAACTTTGGTTCTCACAATATCTAACCCGTTTTGCTAAATGCTTTTAGCCACGAGTAGATCACCTTCCAACTTAAAGATTAAGTGCTTGCTTGCACAAAACTTTAAACTATGGAGTGAGCACTGGTCAAAAGATTAAACTCGAAATCTGCGCCTGTTTCAGAGAACTGTAGACACTCAACACATATGAATGTTCCTACTAACAATTCTCCTAGCCTGATTACAATTAGACTCTGAAATTCAGGTCACAGGCTCATTAACTAACAACTTAGATATCCTCAAAAGGATTTCACAAATGATCAAACACAGAAGGAGCAGACACGAAAAGATCGGGCGCAACTTTTCTTCATTAACTCAGAAATTTACAACTGAGTGATGAGAGCTAACTCAACTAACTTTTCCTCTATCTCTTGACTCCTAACTTCCTCAATCTTGGCTTCTACATATGCTCTCATAAGCTCTCATACATGCCCCGACTTTTCTCAAAGTATATATAGACAATTTGTACAAGGTTCTCACTAAAACAAAGATCTGAGTCACCTATGACTATACTAATGTACATATATGTACATTTCTCTTATCCTCTGAATATGTCTTTCTTCCAAGCTTCAATGGTTGATCCTTCCTTCACTCTTTAACCTTCCAAGTCTTCAATTGGTGATTGGTCTGCACCAACAACTTTGATGTATACAGCGCCTAAAGCACAACCACACATGAGACCACCCCTTAGACCACCTGTGCCAAGAGGACCCTGTTATAGATGTGGAGGAGACCATTTTATTAGAGAATGTCCTCGGCCTTATAATCCACCACCCCCTAGGACTTGGGAAGGATACTCCAATGATTGTGGAAAGGAACATCTTTTTAGAGATTGTCCAAAAAATCCTAATAAAACCTAAGATACAACACTTGTTAATGTAATCGAAGTGATAGAAGCACGGGGAAGTGATAAGGAGTACACCGTGCCTTTAAAGGCTATTACGTGAGCTCAAATGAAAGAACGAAAAGAAAACCAACCAGATCGGGAACAAGAAGACAATAGGAAGGAAAATCTCAAAAACCGAATAGTTGAAGATTCTGAGGACCCACGTGAGAGTACCCAGAACATTAAAGCACAGAAATGGAAGGAAAGAAGAGAAAAAATCAAAGATAAATGGATGAAAAACAAAAGTCAAGACAATAAGAAACAAACTAGAAGTACGAAAGAACAAAAAAAATAGGAAATTCAGAAAGAAGTGCCCATTCCACCGCTTATCCAAGAAGCAGAGAAACCAGGATCCATTTTGGCTGGCGAAAACCCCGGCGACCTAGACATGTGGCTAAAAGCTTACCAAGCTAGAATTAAGATGGGTCCGAATGTAGAGCAAGGAGAATTAGAAAAAGAAAGGCTAGCAATATGTCGAAAGCTGATAGAGCTTGCACAAGCAACCCTAGAAAAGACTATTCTAGCCCTCCCAGAGACGAGAATAATGGATAATCAATATAAAGAGCATGTCAGAGCCACAGATAAAGAACCTAAAGAGAAGGATGACAAGCAAGAGCGAATAAGAACTCCGAACGAACCGATGTCAACCATACCTGACCTAGAGGCTGAATGGCCGAAGGAGTTATGGAATAGAATCTGAGAAGAACAATGGAAGAGGAATGGAGTGACTAAGCCTCCCTTTGAGGAAATAGAGGTAGAATTTTATCAACCAAACCCCAACCTGGAAGAAGTATATGAGGAAGTGTCAAGACTCGACAAAAATAGAGAAGAAACCCAGAGCATTTCAACATTGCCAAATTACATGGGAGAATACAAAAAGGAGTCTATGATAATACGAGCACCCACAACACATGGAAAAGGAATAGGAAACTCAGAGAAGAGTTCACACAATTTTACAGAACTCAAGAAGACAAAAGTACAATGCAAATTAACCGTGGAAAAATTACTTCAGGTGAAACCACAATTATGGAGGCAATTAGCGAGTCAATTGGGATTAGGGCAAGAGAAGGAAGAAAAGGAAGGAAAGGGAAAAGAAGACACTCCTAAAATACAAATCCCAGTTGATGAAGTGGGAGAATCTAGTGAAGGAGACGAAGGTAATACTTGTCTACCTGTCACTTACAATGGCTACATGACCAAGGCTATACTAGACATGGGAGCTGGGGTAGGAATCGCCACCAAGGAAATTTGGGAGAAATGGGGAATGCCTGCCTTACGACCCACCTGCATGAAACTCCAATTAGCAGACGGTCACATGGAAAAACCCTTAGGAATACTAGAAAGAATCAAATTGACTACCTGACAGTGTGGAGTTGAATTTGAACACACACTAGCAATTTGTAAGTTTGAAAAGGCTAATAAGTATGAGATGATATTAGGACAACCCTTCATGAGACAAATGCGAGTAGTAGAAGACTGGGGAAGAAACTTGTTGTACCTACAACATCAAGGAAATACAACCAATATAAACTTGCATAGATTTGCATATCGGGATGTCCTGCCACTACAATGGAATCCCATACACAAGGTGGAAGACGACCTATCTATTCATAGTGCTGGAACAAGTGACCAATCATGGATGCACGAGGACGCCCAGTTATGGATGTGCAAAGAAGCCAAGAAAGAGGATAGTAAAAGATAGGTGTGGCCAACAAGACATCCTAACTACCGGCCTGTAGAGAACCCAAGGTACATGCCTCAAATCTTTCCTGATGAAACCTTTGAACTGCATGGATGGATGGAAATCCTAGCAACGTTAGATGTGTGTGTACATGAAGAAGTACTAACAATGAATGATTGCATAGACGAGGAAGGTTATGATGTGAATCTTTATATGGTTGTCCTTCAAGAAGTAGAAGAGGGAGAAATCTTGGAAAAAGAGTGGAAGGAGGAATATGAGAGTGTTGGGGGATTCTTAGACAAGAAGGAGTTTGAGGGTTTGTAGGAGAAAAGGAAAAGACCAGAAGAGGAAATACACCTTGGAAGCTTCTGCCGATTGATTACAGTAAGACAATTACAATGTTTGAAGCACAATACAAGCCAATACTTCTGTGCACAATCACACAGAGTACTCAATTACAAAATACCAAATATCCCAAAGTCTTCTTGCCTTCGGCCTCCTCTGCACCAAACCTCCACCTGCTTCAAGCTTATCCTTGTGCACACCTTGCACCAAGCTTCCACTAAGGGGGAGGAATGAATACCTTTTGTCGGCACGCGTACACTGCAAAGAGACCTTGAGATCCTTGGGGGACTAGCTTAGCACTCTCTGCAGAATCCCTTAGTCACTCTCCATGCACTCCTTCACTTCCACTTCTTTGTGTCGCACACTGGTGACTCTTGCACTTCTCTCTCTTTCTTCACTTAGACTATGCTTCTCTTGCTTACTCTAAGATTTCTCCAAGAATAGTCCTTGCCTTGATTTTAGTGTGTCCCTTTTCGTACGCTCCTAACTGCAAGTGTATCTTTGTGTCCCTTTGATGTCCCAAGATTGTCTTTTTAAGTGACAGCCAACGACTCCCTGTTTTGTCCCGTAGTGACTTTAGGCTCAAAAGCAAAATTTTAATTTGGGGGGCATACTTTCACCTTTGCGTACGCTGCCCCTTCACATACCTTCACGTTTTCCTTTCAAGTCTTCACTTTTGCACCTAAGAGAGGGTTCACCTGAACCGTCCAAAAAACTTTAAAACACACTTTGAACCTTAGGGAAATTAGAGAAATACCTCTGCAACACTTTCTCCAATTTACCCTTTTCTGTGAACAATTAAAAGTCCCCTTTTATGAACAATTGAAGGTGCACTACCGGTGCACTTTGACCCTTGAATTTTGACACTTTACTCTTGCCTATGCTGACTGTGATCTTGACTTTGCTGGCTTCAACCTGCGAGGGCTCAACAGATGCCCACCACCTAATTTGCTCTCCGTCCCGGAGAGACCACAATAACAAGTTGGAGAGAGGCCACAATAACAAATTGGAAAGCTAGACGCAGAAGAATGAAGCACAGAGAATGAAGCCAGAGAAACAGAGAAAAAGTGCTATTTTGATTAACTCTTGATAAAATGAAACATAAAAATTGCATAAGGATGATTTATGGGTTGAATTTTATATAAAGGAAGCTGAAGCCTGGAATGCGAAGTGAATGGAATTATTGAAAAGGGGGATTGATTCCCGCATCAGATGGTTGTGGAGAGGAGGGCATTGGAGCGGAAGCTTGTTCGATCATAAGTTGGAGAGAACTAAGGCACTGCCTAAGGTGGTCCCTTTCGCGTTTGATACGACGGCAAGCAGCATTATCAGATAACCCTAAGGAATAGCGATTTTGAATATCCGATAATGCCTTTAACGTGGAATCAGCCATATCTCTATATTTATCTCTCTCTTCTTTGAGTAAGCGTGCCGTTTCGTGGAGAGATTGCCATTGAGAGGTGGCCATCCGATTGATGTTATCAATTGTAGAAATATATTGTTGATGAATAGAAGCTGCGGCTGAGACAGAATCCAAGGACACCTTGGATGCGTTAGCACTGCCAAGAGCCTCGCGGATTAAATTTAAAAAGGAGGGGGCAGAAGGGAGTTCAGTTGTAGGTGCAGGTGCGACAGACTGATTGGGAATATTGGTAGGAGTGGTAGATGGATTGGGTTGGGTGTGGGGGACATCAGTGGTAGGGGGGGAACAGAAATGGGAGGACGAGGGGGTGTACAGGTTGGGTTGTGGGGGTTGAGCTGTGTTTGAATGAGCGGTCGGAAAGTTACTGCGGGAGGAGAAGGGCCAGGTGTAGGAACGGGGTTACGGGTAGGAAGGGTTGCATTAGCAGGAGATGTTGGAAGTATATGCGAAAAAGACTACGAAGGAAGGGAAGTTATATCAGGGGGAGCGGAGATCGGGGTGGAAGCGGAAGCTGAGTGAATGGAGATGGGAGGTGAGTGAGGGAGGTTGGATGTGGATGGTTGACAGAGATTGCTAGGCCGGTTGCTAACATGGCTTTGAGGGAACTAAAGTATAGCGGGATTATCAGAGGAGTTCAATGGTAATTGATATATCCAAGCGAGTAACGGGGCAGAGTATATGGAGAATGCTCTAGAGCCCCGAGTTAGAGCCTCACGAAGACGACGAGAACGCAACTGTAATGAACCATAGATGAGGGCGGCATAAGGGTATGGATGGCTATTGAGGAAGCAAAAAAGGGGATCAGCAATGCGAATATCGGACCATGGTATTGAAGATGTGGGGCTACGAAGCAAAAAGAAAAAAATGAATGAATTAAGTATGGACATCATGCGGATGAAGAATCTGGAATTATTGTCAAAGCGATCTCGACGAAAGTCAATTGTGGCAGAGGGTGAAAATCCAGAATATAAGAAGGGTGGATTATTGAAGTGGAGGAGTGAGGATCCGAGACCGGCCGCAATAGCGAAAATGGAGAGAGTGCCTGATCAAAAATTAGGAAAGAGACGAAGAGCTTCATAGACATTGCTATAATTGGAAGGATCATTCAAGAAAACATTGGCTAATCCCCAGAGACCCGCATGCTGAAGATTTTCGATAGAAAAAAGACGACGGAGTTCGATCGAGGGTAGGGACAAATGAATATGAATCTGCAGATCTAAATCGGGTGGAAGAAAAATTCGAATGTAATCTCCTGAAGGTGAATTGGGTTGTGAGGTTCGAGAAGCAGAAGGAGAAGGAGAACGATGGCGAGGGAAGGAAGGTGGGGAATATATAGCAGTGGAATCAGATTGAACCGAATAAGTGGGAATATTCAGAATTGGAGTAGGAAGGGCGAGAGACGAATCGACGTTGGGTGGGTCAATCGATACGGACAATGTAGGGATCTGGTGATCATCAAAAGAGCGAGCCTGGTTGTGACCCGTTAGAGGTGTTGCATACGCTGGATGAGGATAATTTGGATTTGTTGTATGCAGTGCTGAAGGAGTGAGATCCGAATGTTCTTCCGGCGCATTGGAGCCATCCATAGGGTTCGGCGGAGTAAGGATTTTGCGATAATGAGCTTAGCGATAGGCAATTGAGGGGAGGATCCGGGGCTTATGGTCCCTTTATGGAAGTGTTATAAGTTGCTAGGGCGATTGTTTGGCTTTGGAGGCCCATCGGGGCTGGGCGGTGGAGGGAGGGGCGGAGGGAGGGCGGGGGTGGCAATTTTTTGGCGGCGGTTGCTCTGCAAAGTGGCGGAGCGGCGGGTGCTCTGCAAAGTGGCGGAGGGAGATAGTGTCAGCGGCTATTCATGAGCTTGCAGTGGAGGGAAGCCATGTGCGGGTGGCTGAGGGATGTCTAAGGCGACGGAATAAGGCGGGGAGCGGCGGGGCGGTTGATGCATGGCGGGGTTTTGCGGGGCTCTGTGGGGGTGGGGGAGGGCGGGGTGTGTCGGGGCTCTGCGGGGGTCTATGGGGGCGGGGGCGGGGGAAGGCGGGGCACGGCGGGGTTCTACGGGGGCCGGCGGGGGCGGGGGAGGGCGAGGCACGGCAGGGCTCTCCGGGGGTCTACGGGGGCGGGGAAGGCAGGGTGTGGCGGGCTCTGCAGGGTTGGTGTAGGGTTGGGATGGCGGCCGGATGAGGCTAGGAGCGGCCGGGCTGGGGAGGAAAGGGTATGCGTGGGGTGGATGAGGGGTGGTTGAGGGCGGGGGGATGAGGCGGGGAGCGACGAGATGGGCGGGCGCTGGGCTCTGCGGGGCGGGGGTGGGTGGTGCACGGCGGGGCTGTTGATTGCGGAGGGTGGCGGGGTTGAAATTGGTGCGAGGAGGACGAGTCAGAGGAGTCGGGCCGCCAGGTCCAAGAAGTCACCAATGATTGCGCACGTGGGTCTGGAGGGTTGGAGGA
This sequence comes from Ceratopteris richardii, assembly GCA_020310875.1. Lineage (NCBI taxonomy): Eukaryota > Viridiplantae > Streptophyta > Polypodiopsida > Polypodiales > Pteridaceae > Ceratopteris > Ceratopteris richardii. The sequence continues at coordinate 9,576,503 of CM035424.1, forward strand.
ATCCCAAAGCATCAAGGAGGATGACCCAAGGCCACACATGATGTTGGTGCAGCCCGGACGATGGAGATGATGGAGGATGGATGGTGTTGTAGATGTGGGGATATAGGAGGTGGGGATGGGTTGGGGTAGGCAGGACAGCGTGGAGTGTGGGATAGGGTAAGGTGGTTGCAGAGTGGGGAGCTGGAGGGAGGATGGAGGAGGGGTAGAATGGGGTTGCGGAGTGGGGAGCTGGAGGGAGGATGTAGGAGGGGTAGAATGGGGAATGGCAGCAGGGATGGCGGCTGTAGAAATGGAGAGGGAGGAGAATGGATGAGGATAGGCAGGTTTGAGATTGATTAACGCGAGGGCTGCATTAAATAGCAAGAAGAAGTAAATACTCACCTCACAGAAAAAAGGATGGTTCAAGTATAAAGAATGTTCGAAAGAGAGGGAATGCAAACACCATTTCTCACCCACAAAAGAGATGAATAAAGAAAAGGTTGTCATTTAAAGTTTCTATTGAGGATTAAAGAGCCATAAAAAAATTTGACGCCAAAAAAATTGCGTTAGCAATTATATATCTATGCTAATTTAATAGAAGCTATATAAAGTTCATTTATAAAAAAAAAAAAAAACAAAACAAAACAAAACAACCTGGGAACCAAGATGCGATTGTTTATAACTTTTTATGATAGGCTTTGAGCTTGGAGATATTTACTAGCGGCAGTGTGTCTCCATTGAGTGTTTCTAACTGCACAACATCCCAATGCAACATCTTCATAACGCGAAAAGGGGCTTCCCAGTGAGGGATCCATTTTCCTTTGGCTTGAGTAGAAATTTGTGGTCTGTGTAAAAGAGCTAGGTCACTAGGCTTCAAATTGGTGTGCCATAAATTTTTATCATGAGTCTCCTTCCTGTGAATCTGAATCTGCTCTAACTGTTTGGATGCTAGAATCCTTGATTCTTCTAGTTTGTGCAAAGTGTTTAGTCGATCTGAGACTGCTATACCATTTTTCGTTTCAACCCCTTCCGTTTTGATTGAGCCATGGATAAACTCAAATGGTTCAGTGGGAACAAGGCCATAAACGAGTTGAAAAGGAGAATATCATGTTTCTTTATAAGCTAATCGGTATGCCCATAATGTACCAAGATAAGCATGCCCCCAAGAAGTGGGCTGTAACATACATTCCTTTCTTAACATGGAAATCAATACTTTATTGGTTGATTCAGCCTGACCATTAGCTCTCGGGTAGTATGCACAAGAAGTCCTATGTAGAATTCTATACCTGTTGAAAATTTCCTGCAGGACCTTATTGACAAAATGAGTACCTTGATTTGTGCAAATTTCGAGTGGACATCCAAACCTGCAAATGATGTTACTGTATAGGAAATCAGCCACAGTTTGGGCAGTGCAGTCAGTGGATGCAATGGCCTCAGCCCATTTCGTCGCATAGTCTGTGGCTATCAGTAAATACTTCTCTCTTTTAGGAATCGCCAAAGGGTAGATAGGCCCTACAAAATCTAATTCCCACTTCTCAAACGGTTGCCAAGACGTGGAAATAACTAAGGGATAATGCCTCTGCTTGGTCGGCTTAGGGCCACACCTCTTGCAAACATCACATGTTTTTCTCCAGTCATCCGCATCTTTGAATAATGTAGGCCACCATAGACCACCATCAAGGATTCTTTGACCCATAATATGCCCTGGAAGGTGCCCACCACATGTTCCTTCATGTGCAGAGTGAAGGACTTCCCTCACTTCTTCTTCTTCCAAACACTTCCTAAACCTGTTATCCTTGCCCTGTCTATATAATTTATCTTCAATGAAGGTATATGGTCTACTCTTGATTAGCAGTCTCTTCCTTTGCACAACACTAGCCTTTTCTGGATACAAACCAGTTTTAATGAAATTCTTGATATCATAATACCAACCTTGAGCTTGTACAGCAAATAGATGAGCATCTGGAAAATCATCATTGATTCCACTAGCTTGATTCATCATATTGATTCTGGATAGATGATCCGCCATAACATTTTCTTTACCTGGTCTGTGGACTACAGAAAAATCAAACTCTTGGAACAACAATAACCACCTCCATATTCTACCAGTGGCTTGTGGCTTGTTGAGCAAGTATTTTAGTGGTTGGTGATCTGTTATAATAATAAATTTTACTCCCAGTAAGTAATGATGAAATTTTTGGACAGCAAAAACCATTCTGTGCTTTCCATAAGTTACAGGCACTCCTTCTAAGTCTTTATAATGCCAGGCAAAAACATCTGTATAATGGGTCAAGAATGATTTTACCTTTTCAAGGAGCCCTAGGTGGCTCCACAACCAAGTGGCCACCAAAACTGGCCGATTATTGTCTTGAGTGCCTAATTGTATTTCTTTGACAGGATTTCTCTCTACCATATTATCTTCGTGCTCATCTTCTTCCTTGTCTTCTTCTACTAGCTTTTCGTGCATTGCTTCATAAGCAGGTGTATTTTGGATTTCAATGTGTTCCTCCTTGTCCTGCATCCATCCTGCAGGGATTTCTTGAATCGGGAAAGAACACTCTTCACTAGAATCTTTTACCCTGCCTTTAGCTTTAGTAACTTCCTTATCTGTGGTTGTCATATCCTCCTCCAATTTGTATTTAAGGGGTGTCTTCCTGCCCCTTCTGTGGTCTGTGATGACCTTTCCCAATCCATCAACCTGGACTTTCTCCTTATCTTCATCATAACCTTCAGTCGTGCAAGAATTATTAAGAAAAATTCCAAAACAAGAGGAAGAGTTGCTTGTTTGGAGCTAATTTAGAATATCCTCTTCTTCCTTGAAATCTATCTGGGGTTGATCCTCCGATTCTGGTTCCATGCATATGCCAACAACGTTTGCATCATGCTAGTGTTTCCTTGATTATCTAGGCCCTCTTCTAAATGAATCTGTGTCAGCTCTTGCCCTTTCTTTTGTACCCACATAGTGTCCTTGCCCCAATCATGAATGACACTTGCATACCTCAGCCATGGTCATCCAATTAAGAGGGGAAATCCTCCTTCAACCTGGGGCAATCTTAAAACCACAAAATCCAGAATGAATAGATTACCTTGTACTTCAAGTGGAACTTTTGAGATCACTCCCAAGGGCCTTAATTTGCTTTGATCTACCAAAGTAACAGTGAAATTTGTAGGCCTTGAAGGGTGGAGTCCAATCTTTTCCATTGTATGTTCAGGCATCAAGTTAATGCCAGAACCACCATCCACAATAACTCCTTGAAAATCATGACCTTTGATAGATACTGTCAACCGAGGACTTTTATAATCTGTAAGGGGTGCTTCCCCTACAATTTTTCCTTTATGTAAAACAGCAGTCTTTGCCACCAAACTTGTAGTGGAAGCTTCATCAATTATCTGCAATAACTCTGACATGAATTTCCCATCCATCTTTATTAAATAAAAAATACTAACCTCCTTTTTCATGAACTTGAGTAGTTTTGAAGCCTCTGATTCCTTGAGAGCATGGGCTCCAATTGACTTATCAAACTCCTCATGAGCCCTGTTGAAGGCATGCCCAATGGCATCACTGGTGCATATGAGATCTCCTTTTTGCCTTGTATCTGCACCTGTGGTGGCTTTATCTTCACATGGTTCTCTGTCTTGATTCGATTCCTTAATCTTTGATCCTTGTCCTATGTCTGCTTGAACCTTCCCATTGCTTCTTGTCTGCACAGTCAAAGATTCTATTTCTTCTAATTGCACCACCCTGGTTGTTGGTGCAGATCAATCACCAATTGAAGTTTGGAAGACAAAAGATGAAGATAAGATCAATTCTTGAAGCTTAGAAGATGGTTACATTCACAGGTTGAAAGAAATGTACACATATGTACATTAGTTAAGACATAGGTTACTTATACTTATGCTTTGATATAAGTCTGTACATAATTGCCTATAAATACGTTTGAAAATGTCGGGGCAAGTAGAGAAGACAAGGAGAGACAATAGCAGATCATGAGATTAGTGTATTGAGGAGTAGAAAATGTCATTAGACATGTGTGAAGTGAGTTGAACTCTCCATCCTCATTCAGTTGTAAAATTATGAGAAATAGAAGGAAAAATTGCGCCCGATGTTTCTGTGTTTTCTCTCTGTGTGATAGATCTTTTGTGAATTCCTTTTGGAGATATCTAAGTCCATAGTTAATCAATCTATGGCTAGAGTTTGAGAGTCTAATTGTGATCAGGCTAAGAGAATTGTGTGTAGGAACATTTACATGTGAGAAAGTACTCACTGGTTCTTGAAATAGGCGCAAATTTTGATCTTAATGATTTGATCATTTCTCACTCCACAGTTTAAAGTTTTGTGCAAGTAAGCACTTAGTCTTTAAGTTGGAAGATAAGCTACTCGTGGCTAGAAGCATTTGCTTAAACGGGTTCTATACTGAGAGAATTAAAGTTAAGAAGTTAGGGGTGTCCAAATCGACTTCTCAGAAGTGCAGATTTAGACATAGCTAACTTGGTAAGTAGATTTCTCAAGATCTAGTAAACCTTTTGAAGTAATTCGACTTGGAGAAGGTGTGCAATCTTTAGGCGACACCTTGTGCAAAGTTTCATAAAAAACTTTACACATTTACTCAGTCAATGAGCAAGATCTATGCAGCAGACTTTCTGAGGAAATTGCTTCTTCACAGTTTAGTCAAGAAATTGATATTTGGTCATTGATCTCTTAAATTGGTGAAGGTTTTGACTTACTCTTGATATAGAGGTGTTCTAAATTCAAGAGTAGGTTGTTCTTTTGGAGATTAACACTCTCCATCAGTGGTATCAGAGTAGGAAACATCAAAATCAAGGAAAGGAGGATCCCGACTGCTGCAGATTCAAGAAATTCAACAACTGAAGAACTAAAAGGTGAAAGCTTGAAGGCAAAGCTTGAGGAGGAGACCATATGTAGCTCAATGATGAGTAGCACCTCCTTTAATGTCAATCCGGGAAGACGTGAGGATGGTATGAAGACCTCGAGCAAGTGGCGGCCCAAGTGCGTGAGTGAGAAGCACACAAGAATGCACACACATACACACACACGCGCACACACGGCAAGACAAAGAGAGAGAATCAATGGAGCTTTTAGATTACTTTCAAAATGCTCTTACAAGTTCGTTTCAATTACAATCTAACCTCAAAAATGAGCTCTCTAGCTCCTTTTATAGTTTTTGACTAGCTTTTGGCCCTGTCCAGACCTAGTGTCCGGCCTAGTTAAAAATTAGGTTCCAGGGCTTATTTGGGGGCTCAAACGAGATCTAAAAATTATGAAAATTGGTACGCAACTACTTCTAAGGCTCCTCAAGCTCAAGGACTCCTTGGCTTGCACAAAATGGAGCTACAAAAATGTGAAATGAGATTTACAATGATTATTAGTGATAAAAATCACTGTTGTTGTAGGGATTTCTTCTAGTGATCTGCCATACATATCTTCAAGCTCCCTACTTGCTCTTCTTCCCTGCATGTCCATCTCTCTGATTTGCATTAATGTCTTGAAAAAATATTGGCCTACTTGCCAGATCTTCTTTGACTGCCCTGTTTGCTTGTGCTGTCCCTTCGCTCGCTTGTGCTGTCCCTTCGCTCTGACTCCCTTCTTTGACTTTCACGTCTTGTAGGTCCTGATGTACCAAGGCTACTGCCAACACCCCCCCCACTCTCGCGTCTGTCGCCCCTGACAGACCCTTGTCTAGCTGCTTTTTGGACGTAGTATTGTACAACATCGGCGGCGAGGTGGTGTTCTTCTAACCTGAGTCCCCTTGCTAGATCTGTCAGCAATGCATCCCAATTGACTGGCCCTGGGACATCTGGATGTGGCACCCGTAATTGCTCTGAGTGAATGGTTCGCTCCACAGCAAATAAATGGAGGAGATGTGAGGGTCTGGGTACAAATATTTCTGAGTGGTATTCCCAGAACCCTGTTATGAACATCTCTTCGAATGTTTGTTTAAAGCAGGCTGGGAGGTATTTTATTCTGGCGTGCCAAGCGTATATCACCTCTATGGAAGGAGTGGTGCTCATGTCATAAACTAAATCTTGGTTTCCTGTAAGGAATCCGACACCTGAGAAGTGTGGGTCTTTGATATTCTTGAATGTCCTGAATGTAATAAGCATTAACACAAAAATTTTCATGCACATCTGGGCCATTACATCAGGGGTATTCCTTAATCGGATGCTCCAATGCCGTATAGTGGAAATCATGTAATTGACGGTGGGAGGCCCTTGAGGGGGTGCTAGATAGACGTAGTTTAACCATTTGGCGCATCCCTTGATATTCTTGACTGCAATGGTAAACTCTGGCCATGTGCGTCTGCGGAGTACAGGAACATAACAAGGGTTATATTTAATAAAAAGAGGCATATTTGTCCAGGTGCGAACCATCTCCGGGTAGGTTTCGAGGAGTCGGATCCTCCAAGTGGGTTGATGAATGGATCCTTTTTTGGCGCTCTCTGGGATATCATCTGGCCCAAATTGTGTAGCAAACGTTGGAGGTTTGCCACATCTATGTTGGATTTCTGCATTGTAGTCCGCCAGGAGTATACAATAGGGCACGTATTGATCATCATTGGTTCCGATCCATCTATGGTGGGACATGCTGCGGAAGTATTCTGATTTAATAATAGTGTCCTCTATCTTTGCCATAGATTGGATTTGAACTGCCACTCGATCTTCATGAGTTGATGCCGTTTTCTCTAGTGTTTGGAGCCACTCAGGTACTTCGATTTCTAGCGTATCCATTCCTTCTACGGTTTGTTCACCACCTGGCATTGGCATAGGAACGTAAGGTTCCTCATACGTCTCATCTACCTCGATGGGTACCAAATCCTCGGGTTCTGGTTCGACAACTGGAGAGGGTTGCCTTTCATGTGTGAGTAATCTTGCCTGTAATTCGGCCACCTGCTCTTTCAATGCCTTGACTTCCTCTGAAGTCGTGGTCGTTTCTGTGACTTTGGGTGCTGTCTGTTGCTCTTGGAGTTGATTGCGCAGCGCATCACGTTCCCTTTCTAAGTCATCATGAGCTTCTAATAGATCTGCATAGCTGTCCAAGATGGTCTTCATTGTCTCTGAGGGCACAGCTTTAAACTGCTCTGGATCAATTTCGTGTGGAGAGCCTTCCATTGCAGCTTCTAGATTTGCTTCATTTTGCTGCTGCAATCTCTTGTTTTCCTCAAGGGCGGCCGCCATGTGTTTTCTGAGAAGTGCCAGGTTACGCCGGACTTTGAGATTATCGGCTTGGTATACCTCGAGCAAAGCTTCTAGTTGTTTGGCACCTGATTCTGTCGATGGTTGGGGTGCCGCCAATAATGTTTGGTGAGCTTGCTCAAGCGTCGTGTAACGTTGATTCAGTTCTGCATTTTCTGTGTGTAGAATGTGAAACTGTCTTTGTAAGTTTTGATGGTGCGTTTCCAGTTGCTGATATCGGTTGTCCAGAGCTTTGTACTCATGCTGGAGCTGGTATACGCATTGGTTTAATGCTAAAAATATGTTATTTACATTAAATAATGCTGGGAAGGGTGAAGATGCAGGGGGAATGGGGGCGGGAATGGGAGAGGTGAATGATGTGGATGTAGGCAGAGATGTGGGTGGAGGGGGTATAGGTGAGGAAGGTGTCATGGGGGGAGGAAGTGGTGCTGTGGCAGGTGAGGTTTCCATCGTGTCAACTGTTTGAGTGACGGTGTAGATGGGAATCGTGGGTGGAGTGGATGTGACATCGGTGAACAGGGTGGTGAAGGTGGGCATGGTGACTCCCCCGTAATGGATTCCCGGAGAGAGTGGGATGCCCATGACAATGGTAGTGGTAGTGGATGTGGTGGTGCTAGTGTCCTGTGGTGGAGTGAATTGTGTAGTGTGAGGTGGGGATGGTGGTGACAACGGTGCTTCGTGATATTCTTCTGCTTGCGCTGACTCGCCTGGTGCTGATGTATTGATGTGAATTTGCTTCCCGGACCTCCTGGGACGAACGGGAACTCTTTTTTCAAACCTGTGGATGTAGGCCATTGCCTCATGAATGGCCTCGTCCAGTCCTACAGCGTCGGCATGAAGGTTCATGGACTCAATGAACAACTCGTCCACACCTTCTTCAGCTAGCAAGTCGTTCATGAGTCTTTTGCCCTGTTCTAGAGACATCTGATGCTGTTCCTGAACCAGTCGCATGGTTCGATATAGTCTCTTGATTTGTGCCGAATATGCTGGGGCACTTGCTAACTCGGAGAGTTCGTCATATTCTTGATGTTGTTCTTCGTCGGCTTCTTCTTCGTCTCCTCCTGCCTCTTGTTCATCTACATCGACTTCTACAACTTGGGGTTGGGTGGGGGCCGATGTTGTTTTGGGTTGTGGTTCCTGAGCTCGCGCTGCTACCGCTTCGAGGTTAGAGTCATAGATTAATCTGGCAATTTCTTCATCCGTGAGGTCCTCAAGAGTAAATCCCTGCGGGAATTCCAAATCGGATGGAATGGGTGGAAACACCAGATTAGGCCCCTCCGTGCTTGGTCTTGGTAGCCGGATTGTGAATGGCCTAACTCGTCGTGTCTGGGGAGGGGTGATTTCTGGTGTAGCGGTAGCTCCCCTTGGTTGGGCACAGGGTAGTTGGACTCCCCCCCTCATCTTCTTTGATGGGGGACCTACTGCTGATAGTCTTCTTTGGAATTCTTGGACTCGGGACCATACGAGTGCCCGCTGAACAGGCACGTCATAAGCCAAGCATCTATAGATTATTCTGGTCAGAGCACAACACCCGTGGAGCACATTCTTCTGTTTCTTGTTCCACCTTTGATGTGCTAGGTGGATCTGGTCTATGATCCAGTGTGGCACATTGATGGGCAGGCTTTCGGTTTCTGCTAGATATAAACTGAACCATATTTTTTTCGGGGGCATTGTGAATCGTTCTTGGGCGGGAAACGCAAAATGTTGCATGATGGTTCGCAGGTGAAGCGCAATGGTAGGTGTCATCGCCACCATGTCCTTGAGCTTATTAAGATCCTTGTGCTTCATTCGACCTGGAACCATGGTTTCCTTTTCTGTTGGGATGTGCATGCCATACATACCCAACGCTTCTCTTACCAGATTGAGGGTCAACTTGAATCTTTTGAGCTCATTACCCGGCAGCAGTGATGGCAACACAAAGGTGCTGTCGCCGCCCTTGGCTCTGCTTGGCGTGATGGTACTGATCAGATAAGAGCATCGTAAAAAATCCGGCTTTGGTAAGTGAGTCCTGAAATAACTTTCCACACCTGCTTTGACCCAAACTGATCTCATGACTTCGGCATTTTGGTAGCTTTCAAATTCGCGTGTGAAAAAGTGGTATCGACCCCATTTGCCATTGAACTCCAATTCTGCTTCCCAGAAGTAGGTTCCATCGCCCAGTGGTCCAGCAACATCACTGAACCAATGCGCATGCTTACCTACTTGAGAAGTGTGTCCTTGAGGAGGATCCTGGATGGGGAGCACATGCACTTCTTGAAGCTCTTGCGGTCTTGCGGTGAGACGTGGCTCAAGGAGAAGTGTTTCTATGTCCACGATCTGGGGACCAGATCCGGCTTGAGAGCTGGTACCTGCTTCTGCCATGGCCCTGTTTGCTGATTGGTTCTGTGAGAATATAGAACCAAGTGTTAACATCGTAATGGACAAAATAAATCCGTTGTTGTCCCCGTTACAACATTAACATGAGGTATATGGTGAGTTAGTGGTTAGTAAGTGCACGAAGACAGTGAGTGTAGTTAACGTTTGTGTATTCCTAGGAGACTAATGCCGTTAGTAAGTGGGGTGAATTTACAAATCAGGGTCGGGGGGTTTATTACAGATCTTAGACTGCCAAATGCAGTGGATGGGCTTTGCGTTCGGTTTCGTAGAGACTCCAGAGAGCTGTGTCGGTGTCGCTGTTTGGGAATGGGGCCTTTTAGGGACCCACTTATAAGTGATTACATGCATGCTCATGGGTCTTGGTGTGTTCCTAAGTGTTGAGCACGAGGGAATACTGGTTGTACTCGTAGATGGGTTATGCTGCATAGGTTGTGGCCTTGGCGTAACTACTTGTGCCCTCAAGCAAGCCTTAGGCACCCAAATTTGTCTAGATTGTGGGCTTGCCTTCATCGACTTCTTGGGCACCCAAATAGATTTTACTTTAGCAGAAGAATTTCTGACAGACTTCTTATTAGCGTCGTGTTGTTGGTTACTAATAAGAGGCTTTGCCCGTGTAGTTGACGGTGGTGCACCCGGTCGTTCGCCTTTCCGCACCCATACCTGGTTTATTTTCTGGGACATTCTGCTGCACAAGTACTTTTGATCTCGGACATAGGTAGTACTCGGCTTCTTCTGCTTGTGATCCGCCTTTGGTTGCTGCCTCCTTCTGGCCTTTGGAAAAGAAGGGAGTTCCGTTGCATCCCTGACTCCTTTTTTGCAAATATCATTCCTCTGCAACACAGGGTTTTGAACAAGAACAGCATGGTCATCTTCATGTGTACCCCTGGAAGGACCAGGAGTCTGTGCCTTTCCTAGTTCCTTGAGTGCTCCATTGTCTAATTCTACTGTAACTCGACTATGATTGACCCAAACCTGGAGAAGTCCACTTCTTAGGTTTAAGTTAATTGCTTGGTCATAGATCCAATCTTGACCCAAGACTAGAGGTTCAGTGAGATCCTCATCTTGACACACCAGTACTTTAACTGTCATTGCCTCATCATGAATGTAAAGGGGAAGTTCCGCCTCGCCCATGCAAGGGGTTTCCACTCCTCCCAATCCTATAAGATATGCTTCCACAGGATTGACAGTCAATTGTAATTCTTGGCAGTAAGACAATTTAACAGCACTAGTGGCTGCACCTGAGTCAATCAAGGCTCTTACGGTCCTTGCACTCTTTCCTTGTCCTATATCTAAGGTTACGAAAGGACGTCTATCAATTATCCTATGCGAGCTTGTTCCTGCAACTTCACACATGGCCATAGGAAATCCTTGGTCTGCATAGTCATTTGTTCTAGGCTGCTCTCTACCTTGCCTTCGTAATTTCATCCTTCTGATGCGTTCTAAAGCTTCTGCTTGAGCTTCCTCTCTAATTCGCTTCTCTTCCTCTTTGCGTTTCTTAGCAGTGTTGAGTCGGCTGAACATTTCCTCCGTGAGGGGTTCCTGATACAACCTGACTCTGCATCCGCTAATATAGTTTGGGAGAACATCACCCTCTAACGTGGCTAGTTGTACTGCTCCGCTCGTGGAGATCCTATTGATGATCATAGGTCCGTAGCCTCTCTTTTCTAGCTTCCTGGCGTGTTGTTTCAGTGTATAGACTAAAACTAGATCTCCTGCTTTCAAGCCCTTATCCTTCACATGGGCATCGAAATATGCCTTCTGTCTCTTCTTGGCTGCATATATTCCTGCAGCGGCTCTCAATCTTGTTTCTCCTAATCGTTCAAGGTCAAAGATCCTAGAGGAGAGCTCATGACCTGTCCATTCGTGCTCTTGTGCTACTCTCAATGTAGGGATCAGGAAGTCCAAGGGTAGCACAGCATTTTGGCCAAATACCATCTGAAAGGGAGTGGCTTGGAGTACCGTTTTGTAGGCCACTCGGTATGCCCAAACAGCATGGTGTAGCTGTTTGTCCCAATCAGAGCGTTTAGTGTTCACTAACTTTGTCAGTACATTGCATAAGATTTTATTAGTGCTCTCAGCTTGTCCATTAGCTTGAGGGTGATAAGGGGCAGACTTTTTGTGTATTACCAAGAATTCTTGGAGTAGATTTTCAATAACTTCATTCAAGAAATGAGTGCCTCTATCGCTTACAAGCTCTATAGGTAGCCCGTATCTTGTGAATACATTCTCAAACAAGAATTTGGCAGTTGTTTGAGCATCGTTCTTGGTTGTAGCTTTTACCTCTACCCACTTGGTGAGATAATCTGTTGCCACAATGATGTATTCCGCATGAGAACCCTTAGCTGGGGGATTAATAGGACCTACGAAGTCTATTCCCCACTTAGAGAATGCACGTCCACCCATCATAGGTTTCAGTGGCATCTCATCTTTGCGTATAGGATACTGAGTCCTTTGACAGACATCACACCGTTTCACATAGGTATGCGCATCCATGTGAAGGGTAGGCCACCAGAAGCCCGCAAATAGTATTGCCTTGATTACCCGATCTGGTCCAAAGTGTCCTCCTGCTACACCTTGGTGAGCAGTCTCCAAGATTTTGAGATATTCACTTTCATGGACACATAACCTCAGGTAACCATCTTTACCGTGCTTATATAGATTATCACCTATGAGTGAATAATCCAGGGCTTCTTGTTCTAAACTCCTTTTCCTAGCTAGAGTCATGTCTGGGGGGAATGTGTTTGTCCGCAAGAATGATACTAGAGGTTCACTCCAATCTGGCACAATGGATACTTGATAGAGAGTGGCATGTTCCACAGGTGGTTTAGTGCAACAGATTGGGCATTCCTTGCACAACTTTTGGACATCCGCTTCCATAGTTGGCCAATGCACTCCGAATCTCTTTAGAGTCTGCAACGTTCGTTGCTTTGAATGGTGTTGCTCTAACGCACCTACATGTGCTAATTGCAACCATTTAGCGTACTCATCCTCTTCTACGCAACAAGCCAAGATCCCTTGATCTGTGTGCTTGTACATGCTTCCTGCCATGATGTGGTACTTCTGGGCTTTTACAACCTCTCTATTCCGTGTGTTTACGACTGGATGATTAGGCCCGTATGTCAATACTGGTACCAATGGCTTAGCCCAATGCGGTACAACTTCCAAATTAAACAAGTAAGCATCAGGAAGGTCATCTGACACTCCTTGTGGGGCTTCTCCCGATGTGAGCCTAGAGAGGTGATCTGCTCTCAAGTGAGTCCTCCCTTTCCTTACCACAACCTCAAAATCATATTCCATTAGCAAGAGAAACCATCTTACTAATCTTCCTGTATTGCATGGCTTGTTTACAAGATATAACAGTGCCTGATGATCAGTAAAAAATTTAAACTTATTTGCAAGCAAATAGTGTCTAAATTTCTTAACTGCATATACCATGCCTAATCCTTCTCGCTCCGTAGTGGTGTAATTCCGTTCAGCCGCATTCAATTGTCTACTGGCATAGGCAATTGGAAGATCCATATTACCTTCACCAGTAGGTTGTGCAAGTACACATCCAATAGCATAATTGGATGCATCCACGTGAACATGGAATGGCTTATTCCAATCTGGTGTGGTCAAGATTGGTGCTGAACATAATCTTCGTTTAAGCTCCTGGAAGGAATTCTCACATTCATCCGTCCACTCAAAGTTTGTCAGAAGTCCGTACATGGGCTTTGCAATGACCGCATACATGTGTATAAATCGTCGATAATAACCACAATGCCCCATGAAAGCTTGTACTTCCTTGACATTCTTTGGCCTAGGTAGCTCTGCTATGGCTCTCACCTTTTCTTCGTCGGTAGATATGCCATTCTTTGACACTATGTGTCCTAGGATCTTGCCTTGCCTGACCATAAAAACACACTTTTCTGGGTTCAGGCAGACTTGATATTCTCTACATTTGTCAAAGATTTGTCTGAGTTCAGGGATATGGGTTTGTCTAATGTTGGAATGAGCACAAAGATCATCAACATAGACTTCTAAACTCTTCCTCAGGAACTCCTTAAACACATGGCACATCAGCCTCTGGAAGGTAGCTGGTGCATTGGTAAACCCAAATGGCATTACTCTAAAAGCAAAAATGCCCCATTCTGTGGCAAAGGCTGTCTTATGCTGATCCTCTGGAGCTATGGCTACTTGATTGTAGCCAGAAAATCCATCAAGGAAGCTGTACACTTCCTTGCCTGCCACTCTTTCTAAGAGATGTTCTGTGATGGGAAGCGGATAGTTATCTCGAATCGTGGCGGCATTAACCTTTTCCAAGTTAATGCACACACGCAGCTTGCCATTCTTCTTGGGCACCACTACGATGGGGGATACCCATTCAGTGTGCTCAATTTCATAGATAAATCCAGCTTCAACCAGTCTATCTATCTCCTCCTTGATCTTAGCAGCATAATTATCGTTATATGTATAAGGCTTTTGCTTAGAGGGTTTAGCGTCTGAAGTCATAGGAATGGTGTGTGCGCATATGTCAGGGTCAACACCTTTCAAGTCCTTGTAACTCCAAGCCAATACATCTCTGTATTCTCTTAGCAAGGCAATCAATTCATGCTCTTCTTCTTCTGTCAGGTCATGGCCTATATACGTGCATCTCTCCTCTCCTTCTTCTATGGCCACTACTATTTTCTTAGTAGTTTCTTTGTTATCATAGGCCTCTCCTGATTGTGCTTCTCGTTTAGGCATTCTTATCATGACTCTCCTGTCATCTATCTCATACTTCTTAAAATTTTCTGGGACTTCAAACAAAGATTCTTCCTCCTCTGGTGAGACTTCTTTCTTCTTTCGTTTCCTTCCTTCTTCCTTCGGGGTCATATGTGTTGCTAATCTTACCTCATTTGTAACCTCTCCATGCCTCTGGGGCTGAAATTCTACTTCATGGAAATATTCTTCATCTGATGCAAATGGAGGGTCCATAATGATTGACTCTAGATCGGAGTCGCTTGCATCCTCAAATGCATCAGGGCTAGGTTCACATTCTTCTAGAACTGCCTCTCCCATGATTGGCTCTATGGAGAAGACTGAAATATCATAGCCATCCTCATCACAGTGAGGTGTCCATTGTTCTTCATTGATGGCTACGTCCATTGTTGCTAAAATTTCTGCCCAGCCATGGGGTTCAAATTCCTCGTCTGGAAAAACTACAGGTGCATAGGCTGGGTCTTGAATGGGTCTATGGGTTTCGTTTGCACCTATTTCTCTGGCCTTTTCTCTCTTCTCTTCCTCTACTGCTACCTTGCACATCCATAAGTGAGTGTCTTCATGCATCCATGAGGATCCAGACCCTATGGAATGCACCGATTCTGTATCATCTTTGGCTCTATGGATGGGATTCCATTGGATAGGAGGGACATCTCTATGAGAATAGTCCTTGAGATTGACTTTGGTTGTAACGCCCAAGTGTTGCAAATACAAGGAGTTGGTTCCCCAATCCTGTACCACTTGCAACTGTCGCATAAATGGTCTTCCTAAAATCATCTCATAAGCATGATTTTTGCTGAAGTCACATATAGCAAAGCTATGCTCAAACTCAACACCACAAGTGGTGAGAGTTATCCCTTCTAGCAATCCTAGGGGTCTCTCTATGTGGCCATCGGCCATCTGCAATTTCATTCTCGTCGGCCTGAGTGTTGGCTTGCCCCAACGCTTCCATAAGGAGGTGGTGGCAATTGCAACTCCTGCACCTGAGTCCAAAATCGCCTTGGTGGTGTATTCCTGGTAGGTGATGGGAAGATAGGTGTTCCCTTCTTCACCTTCGCACATATCTCCTATCTTATCCAAGGGAATTTCTGGCACTGTCCTATGGGATCCTACCCGGGAATGAGGTTTTGCAACTTCAGTTACTCGACTGGCTGCATATTTCCGCGCGTTTGGTCTATCCTCAGGCAACTCTTCCAAAGTGAGGTCGCGTTGCACCTTGGTGTTCGTTACTACCTCCGTGTTCCTCGGTATGACTGAGTCGTCGTTCCTTACCATGACTGTGGGTGCTCTCATACATGTGGACTTTGCTTCCCATGGGCCTGTGAAGTGGGGTAGCTCCTGTATGGAATTAGACTCAAAGTCCAATCTCTCATGAGATTGAGCACTCTCATGTTCCCCGTAAATTGATGGGATGTCTTGTGGGAATTGGTCGTGTGCATCGTCCACAAGTTCAAAAGGAGGGGCGACCTCACTTTCGTTATCACATTTGTCTTCTTGAATCTCTCGTAGGAAGTCTGGTGCAAACCGATTCATAGAAGAAGAAGTGTCTGGCTCCGTAGAATTAGGTACATATGCTACCTGGGAAGGAGGGCTTATTCTATCGTTGGCTCTTTCCTCGTTGTCATAGATAGCTGAAGCACAAGCTTCTTGGGGAGGATTACTTATGCTATTACTTTTCCGAACAGGCTCATACGCTCTCTGGGAAGGAATGTGGGTTACCTGTGGAGGTACATAGGCTTTCGAGGGAGGCTCCTGTGACCTTTGGGGAGGAAGATAGGCTCCTTGAGGAGGCACATGGGCTTCCTGAAGAGGCTGGCTTATCCGTTCTCTTGCCCTTTCCTTTCTTTGAGGGGTAGGCTCCTTTTCTGGCTGTGCAATTAGCCTCTCTAATCTTTCTAAGGAGGGAAAGGAGCCTGGTTTAGTGGAATTAGCCACATACACTTCTAACGGGGAATGCTTCATGTTTCTGCTTGCTTTATCTTTTTCTTGATTTTTTTCTTCCTTGGCAGATCTTGCAATTATTTCCTCTAACTTCTCTAGGAATCCATCCAAGTGTAATTGCGTTTTGGCTGAGCCCGAGTAATTGAAAAGGCGACTGGCTTCAAACATAGTCTGAGCCAATGCGACCATTTTCGCGCACAGTTTGGTTCTTTCTATCTCTAGGTCAGCTCTAGGATAGCACTTGGCATGATCCGTGACGTTTGGCCCTTCTTGGATTCTGGCCTGATATGCTTTGAGCATCATGTCTATGTCTTCAGGAGTGGGATCAGCTAACACTGATCCTACCCTAGGAGGTGGTGGAATCGTATGACGTGGTGGGGAAGGTGGTGGGTCAGATGGAGATGGTAGGGGTGGCGGCGGGGTATTGCGAGAGGGGATTTGAGAGGTGATTTCAGTTATCCTAGCTTTGGTTTCTCTTATGCTTTCCTCAAGTTCACTCATCTTTTTAGCCCATTGTCTTTTCATTCTTTCCCGACTATCTTTCCATGCTCTAGTCCTTTTCTTTGTTATGCTCTCGGTTTCACCAGCCTCTGAGTTCTTTTCCTGGTTTGTCTCTTGGTTTTGCTGCAATGCCTGAGCTCTAGTGACTACCTGCACTGGTGCAGTGGAAGTGACGCTTCCTAAGGAATCTACAACCAAACCAATCACATTGATCGGAGTGATTTTTGGCATATTATTGGGGTTCTTTGGGCAATCTCGTAAAAGATGCTCTTTTCCACAATCTTGGCAAAAACCTTGGATAGTCACTGACTGGGGTTGTGTAGGTGGGGGTAAGGGACAATCACGGATGAGATGATCTCCTTGGCATCTGTAGCACGGTCCTCTTGGGAATGGAGGTCTTACTTGCCTAGGTTGAGGCCTGGGGTTGGGGTTTGCATACATGACGTTCGTGTAATCTGACTCCCAACTAGGTTCACTTGGTTCCTCACTGTAGTAAGACTCACCATGTTCTGGAGACTGCATGTAGTAAGCCTGGTGACTATCGACATGTGTAGAATCAAAGCTATGGTCATTTGGGTCGCTATCCGAGATCAATGGGGTTACTGGTACTATGGCCCTATTCAGGTTTTCTTCTGCAACAGCATACTTTACTGGAATCACGTTAGCGGGGTTTGGGGGCTGTTGAGCTAGTACCGGTTGGGGTCTCTGTTGGGCCTGATATTGTGGTTGGTAGGTTTGTTGGGGTCTAGCATATTGTGGTGGTGGATTTTGGTTTTGGTATCTGCCTTGTTGGTAGGGCTGAGGGTAGGGTTGCCTAACCGCCTGCTTGTTGTATGGGCAATCTTGTGCGGTGTGGTTGGTGTATCTCCGTTCTATGGTGCAGTACTGGCTACTAGGGTTTACTTGGGGTTGAGCCATAATGGGACAGACATTCGCCATATGGTCACCACCGCATGTATAGCACCTTTTCACAGGAGCAAACCTTGGAATTTGTTTGCTAGTTACTCCTAATTTCTGGGCCACTTTCTCTGCGAGTTCCTCAATTGATGTGGATTGCGTGGAAGAGTGACTCGATGCACTATCTGAATCTTTGTAGATTTTGGAAAGCTCTAGTTCTTCCCCTAGGTTATCTTCAATGTCAATGCACATGCGTACACACTCTTCTATAGTCCTAGGGTCCTTCAGATACACATAGGATCTCAATTTCGTACTCAGCAATCCATCAAGAAATAAGGCTACTTGTTTAGCAGATGTGGGTAGCTCCGAAATAGGGCACCTTTCAAGATATTGTCTAAATCTTCTTCCTGCAAGTCTCACAGTCTCTTGAGGGGTTTGCTTGAAGCTGTGAATCAGTGAGGAGGTGTTGTGTCTTATGCCGCTCTTAGAGAACTCTATAATGAATGCCTCTAGGAGTTGATCTATGCTCCTGAACTGGCGTTCATCTAATGGCTGAAACCACGTAAGTGCTGTGTTCCTAAGGGTTAGACCGAAGGCATTGTACTGCGTGAACAGATCCTCCACTTGTTCAGCTCTCAAGACTTGCTTGAACTCTGCCACATGATCATAGGGATCTCCTGTGCCGTCAAAGTAATTCTTCATGGACTTAACTAGCTGGGTGGGTCTCAAAGTTCTTGTGTGCTCTCTAGGCCTCGGCAGAGGGAATCCATCTACGTTTCTTTGGTTCCTGTGGGCTCTATGCATCTCAGGTTCTGCCCTATTCGTCTCTGTTCTCGTTCTTTCTCTGCCCACTGGGTTGGCAAAACTTACTTCCGGTCTATCTCTACTTCTGTCTCTTTGCATACCATGAGCCTGGGATGTTCCAGCTCCAGGGTGACCATAGGATACATTTGATCTTGGTTGGGGGAAAATGAATTCGCCCTTCCAAGTGTAGGCATGCCTATCATTTTCCGTCACCACGAAGATCCTTTCCGAAGTGTGATCTAAGTAGGTCACTCTACCTGGGCTATCCGGATCCTTAAACTCATAGATCATGATATTTCCTATATCAGTTGGCTGATTGGATTTATACCTCCAAAAGGCTTCATCAGTTTCCCGATTGAGGAGCAATTCTATGCTCTTGTTGTCCTGGGGTACCCACTCAGGTGTGATAATCCTAGTGAGAACTGATTTACCTCGAGGGGTTCTAGGTTCCGCACCCATGTTCCCTTGTTCCAGGTCACCTAAGTCCGCTTCTGAGATTACATTTCCAAATTCATCTGTCCTATCTGGATGACTGGTGACGACGTATATGGTTCCTTCCTTGTCCAGATATGCACCGTTTTCAAACTTGACAGCTGGGTGCTCTAGTCCTATGGATTGGTCAGGGTTTTTAATCTGGACCACGGATCTTCCTAGGCCGTCCTCATAGATGCTAGCACCTAATCGGTTGGTCCTAAGGTATTCCAACTGTGTTTTGTAAGGGCCTTCTACCCTGTACAAGTAAGGCACACCTGAACTTCCCGTAGGTCTGTCCATACCTTGAGACATCCCTGATTCACTGGTATCAGAGCTGGGGTAGTGAGAGTGGTGGCTCAACTGCTGGGCCCACGACCTAGCAGTGTGGTTAACACTAGCCTCTGAAGATCTAAGGCTTTGTCTTTCCCTTACTAGGTGTCGTCCTGATCTCAGGTTCATATGCCTAACTGATTAGCCCAATTTTTTCCAGAGTACAACCTCGTTGCCGATCAATTGGTACCCGTCACTTGATTCCTTTTAGTTATTTACTGTGTTTATGGTCTTGTCTGATATCACGTCGTCAGGAACACTTGAATGCTCTTCGTACTTTAGGTTGATCGTTCCACGTTAGGTTCTTTTCCTTTAGGTTATCGATAGAACAGAGATTAGGTTTTTTGCTTGAACTTGAGTTTTTAGGTGTTCTTCAATTTGATAACTGCCTATCGTCGCTCTGACTTACTCCTACCTCTCGTCGTTCTTAGCCTAAGCTAGGAATTGACAAAGGGAGTTGAGAATTTCCAACCTTTTGTTTCCTGCTTGGTTGCCTTTGGATGCCCAGGAAGTGTGTTCCCAAGCTTGCACTTACACTTGCTCCAAACGCCTTGCGATGCTCTCAATAGATCTGTAAGAGTTCCAAAGTTAGCTCAAGACTTAAACTCCAAAGACAGAACCAATGATTTTCATTCAGGTAGCACAACACCAATTTTCACTATGAATTTTTTGGAAAATAATTCTAGAGATCCCTGACTTTGATCCCCCTGGGTATGGTCCACTTCAAAATACCCTATATGAAAATCAACGCATTATCTTTATAAAAAACAGTTGAGGGCTTGTAGTATATGTCACGAGCTCTGACAAGCCCAAGAGCTCAAAAAATGGATTTCGTATGGAAAAGTTATGACTGTTCAGGGTTTAGGAGGTTAAATCAGAATTCAATACAAGCTAACAGTCAAACAGGAATACTCGAGTAGCTTGTGGCACGGCCTCGCGATGCAATACTACACCCTAGTATTGTCCCACACTCAATCAAAATTTAGACCAATAATTTTGCCTTGAAAATTTGACCTAATTTGCCCTTCTAACGCGTTCGCAAAGTCTGTCGGTCGCGATTGACAGGTCAGTCGCGATCGACGTGTCGATCGCGATTGACAGGTCCGTCGTGGCTGTCAGCCGCGATTGACTGGTCAGTCGCGATTGACACGTGGCCGAAAAGTCAATCAATCGTGGTCAAAGCGTCGTTGACTCTGTCGGTCGCGATTGATGAGTCGATCGCGATTGACAGGTCGGTCGCGAGGGTCTGTCAATCGTGGTCAAACAGTCGTTGACCGTGTCGGTCGCGATTGACAGAGCCGTCGTGGTCTGTCGATCGTGGTCAAACCGTCGTTGACTGTGTCGGTCGCGATTGATGAGTCGATCGTGATTGATGACTCGATCGCGATTGACACGTGTCACGCGTATGGTCTGTCGATCGTGGTCAATCGGTCGTTGACTCTGTCGGTCGCGATTGACAGAGCCGTCGTGGGCTGTCGGTCGCGATTGACGTGTCGATCGCGATTGACAGATCTGTCCGTCGTGGTTTGTCGATCGCGATTGACAGAGCGATCGCGATTGACAGAAATCTGTGGAATTTCAAAAAACTAAACAAAT
Source organism: Ceratopteris richardii (assembly GCA_020310875.1). Lineage (NCBI taxonomy): Eukaryota > Viridiplantae > Streptophyta > Polypodiopsida > Polypodiales > Pteridaceae > Ceratopteris > Ceratopteris richardii. The sequence goes on from CM035424.1 coordinate 9,597,353, forward strand.
TTTTGGGAAGCTCTAGGCCTGTAGGTCATGGATATGCACTTTGTTTAGCAATTAGAGCAAGTTTTCAGTCGGTCGTGATTGACAGAGCTCGGCGACACACAGACAGTTACTCAAATTTCCGTACCTGCGCAGGGTGCTGGGGATGATGATGCGGCCTGTACCTGCAGAAAGCTCACAAAACATGCAAAAAAACAGCACATGCAAATTCGCTCTCTCGCTCTCTCTCACAAGTGAAATGAGGGAAATGAGGTGGAGATGGGAATATAGTCGAAAAACTGAAATTTTAGCGATGATGGAGATGGACGTGGGAGATGGTGATGATGATGATGATGATGAAGATGGTGAAGAAAGTAAAAGAAAATCGATGGGAGTGAAGAAAATACCTACAACTCCAACGCGTCAACTCTACGTCTTACCATCACACGCTCGTCCTCAAAGCTCGATCCCCGGCAACGGCGCCAAAATTTGGTGTAGCTCAATGATGAGTAGCACCTCCTTTAATGTCAATCCGGGAAGACGTGAGGATGGTATGAAGACCTCGAGCAAGTGGCGGCCCAAGTGCGTGAGTGAGAAGCACACAAGAATGCACACACATACACACACACGCGCACACACGGCAAGACAAAGAGAGAGAATCAATGGAGCTTTTAGATTACTTTCAAAATGCTCTTACAAGTTCGTTTCAATTACAATCTAACCTCAAAAATGAGCTCTCTAGCTCCTTTTATAGTTTTTGACTAGCTTTTGGCCCTGTCCAGACCTAGTGTCCGGCCTAGTTAAAAATTAGGTTCCAGGGCTTATTTGGGGGCTCAAACGAGATCTAAAAATTATGAAAATTGGTACGCAACTACTTCTAAGGCTCCTCAAGCTCAAGGACTCCTTGGCTTGCACAAAATGAAGCTACAAAAATGTGAAATGAGATTTACAATGATTATTAGTGATAAAAATCACTGTTGTTGTAGGGATTTCTTCTAGTGATCTGCCATACATATCTTCAAGCTCCCTACTTGCTCTTCTTCCCTGCATGTCCATCTCTCTGATTTGCATTAATGTCTTGAAAAAATATTGGCCTACTTGCCAGATCTTCTTTGACTGCCCTGTTTGCTTGTGCTGTCCCTTCGCTCGCTTGTGCTGTCCCTTCGCTCTGACTCCCTTCTTTGACTTTCACGTCTTGTAGGTCCTGATGTACCAAGGCTACTGCCAACACCATACGACATCAAGAAAGACAAAATGACTCTAATTTGAAGCAAAGGTGCATATATTATTCATAAAGCTTGAAGATTTCAATACACAAGTGGACACAAGATGCGAGATTCTCTACAGATAGAGAAATTGGATAGGGAAAACTATCCTGCATGGTCAATGAGGATGGAAGCTCATCTTATGAGCAAAGATTTAATAGCGTACATCACAGGAGAAGAAGAGAAGCCACAGCTCAGAGATCCTAGTGTTCCAACTAGGGCAGAGTTAGCAGATTTGAAAAATTGGATGAAGAAAGATGCTCAAGCTAGGAGCATTATATATATGGCAGTCAATGATTACTTGTTACCTCATATTCGAGGTCTTGAAAGTGCAACTGATATTTGGAATGCTTTGGAGGAGCATTTCCAGAATACTACTAAGTCAAGGAAGGCATCCCTATGGGCAGAGTTTACCACCTTTAAGAAGAAGGCTTCTCAATCCATTTTAGACTATGTGACAAGAATGAAAGATATTGCAGATGCTTTAGGAGCTGTTGATGAAGAAATTGAGGAGGCTAAATTGGTAAGGCAAATCCTTACAGGTTTAAGAGGTGATGACAAGTGGAAGCCATTCATTTTGTCTACAGAATTATCACTTGATCATTTCACTCCTGATTTAAATCAGTTGCTAGGTCATATGCTAACATTTGAGCAGGATGTTAAAGGAGATGGTGACAAAAGTACAGGTCATGCAATGTACTCAAAGGACAAGAAGAAGAATAGCAAAGGAAAGCAACAAGCAAATGAAGATGAAGGAACAACTAGTCAAGGCAACTTCCTAAGAGAAAGAGGAGGTGGCAAAGGTAGAGGAAGAGGCAGAAACAACAAAGATGGAGGCAAAGCATGTTGGATTTGTGGTAAGACAAATCACTTAGCTAATTATTGTTGGCACAATACTCAGAGTAATAATGGATATAGCCAAAACTTTAATGCAAGAGGAAGAGGAGGCAGAAATCGAAGAGGTAATTTCAGAGGCAGAGGTAGTAGGGGTTACTTTGGAAGAAATGCAGGTAGAGGTTTCCAAAGTCAACAATATAACAACACCCACTACAGTTATGCTTCAGATCAAAAGGAAGATTCAACATTGATAATGAATGCAACTTGTGAAAGGCAGAATGAAGATCAAAGAGTCTTCTACATTGATTCAGGGTGTAGCAATCACCTGAGTGGTAATATAGCCTTGATGACTGATTTGGAGAATAAGGTATCTAATCATGTTGTTCAAACAGGTGACAACACAAAGCACAATGTGAAGTCAATTGGATCAGTGAAGGCCAAGGATGGTAGCACCTTATTGAGTAAGGTCTTGTATGTTCCTACAATTCCTAAGAATTTGATAAGTGTAGGACAAATTGTGGAAAAAGGTTATGAAGTAAGGTTCACTAATGAAGGAGTGTTTGTGGAAGACCCTAGCAATGGGTATAAACAAATTGTTTCAGGGAAGAAAGAAGGAAGATTGTTCACATTGAAGATTCAAGGTAATGTTGGTCATGCCTTGTTCACCTATGGAGGACATAAGATCTCTGAGTTAGATCTTTGGCACAAGAGACTTGTACATTTCAATGAAAGAGGTATTAAAGACATGATTAATAATGGCTCAGTGCTTGGATTGCCTAATGTTGCAGGTCAACATATGACATACAGATGTGAGGCATGTCAATTAGGTAAGGCTCATAAGCAACCCTATTCTAAGCATGGGTTTATGTATTCAGAGAAACTTGAATTGGTACACACAGATGTGTGGGGACCATCAAAGGATTTCAGTATAAATGGGTCAAGGTATTATGTGATTTATGTTGATGATGCTACTAGATGGATCACTATTTATGTGATCAAAGATAAGTCAGAAGTGTTTAATACATTTAAACACTATCATGCATATGCACAAAGAATTACAGGTCATAAGATGAAGAGATTAAGGTCAGATGGAGGGGGAGAGTATTTCTCTAATGAATTCAGTGATTACTTGTGGGATGCAGGTATAAAAAGGGAAGTTACTTGCAGGTACTCTCCTCAACAAAATGGTGTAGCAGAAAGGAGAAATAGAACTCTTGTTGAGTTTGCAAGGTCCATGATGAAGGAGAAAAATTGCCCTAATTATTTGTGGGCTGAGGCTGTAAATACAGCTACTTATTTGGTCAATAGGTTACCTTGTAAAGCTTTGCAGGGAATGACACCTTATGAGGCATGGTGGGGTAAGAGACCTACACTAGACCATTGCAAAGTATTTGGATGTTTGGCCTATGCATATGTGCCATCACAATTAAGGCACAAATTGGAACCTAAAGCTGAAAAATATGTGTTTATTGGTTATGATGATAAGCAGATGGGATACAGGTTGTGGAATCCATCCACAAAACATTTTCTTGTATCAAAAGATGTTACATTTGATGAGCAAGGTACTTGGTATGCAGGTACTATCCATATTAATATAGATGATGAAGAAATTGTGAGCCAAAGGAAAGGTAAATCAAAGGTTCAGATATTTGATGAGCAAGAGAATAATGAAGTGCAGGTTGAAGGGGAAGAAACACCAAGATTTGATCCTGAATATGAAGAACCAGAAACCTCAAGAAGTGGAGAACTTAGGAGGTCTACAAGGAACAAATGGCAACCTACAAGGTATAGCTATGATACTTCATTTTTGGCTACCAAAGATTATGCTTACATGATTAAAGCAGATGAAGACCCTTCTACATATGAAGAGGCAAAAGGTAAAGAAAATTGGGAGAAAGCTATGCAGGAAGAATATGATGCATTGTTGGAGAATCAAACATGGGATTTGGTTCCAAAACCAAATAGCCAGAAGATCATTGGATGTAAGTGGGTTTATAAGACAAAAAGATTTGCAGATGGAAGTGTGTCTAGGTACAAAGCTAGACTTGTTGTCAAAGGGTTTGCTCAGACATATGGTGTTGACTATGATGAGACTTATAGTCCTGTGGCAAAGATGACAACCATTAGGACACTTCTAGCAATTGCTGCATGTAAAGGTTGGAAATTGTGTCAATTAGATGTGAAAAATGCTTTTTTGAATGGTTATATTTCAGATGATGTGTTCATGGAGCAACCTCAAGGGTTCAGAGATAAAAGGTATCCAGATCATGTGTGCAAGCTCAAGAGAGCTTTGTATGGCTTGAAGCAGGCCTCAAGGTTGGGCAAGTAATCCAGATGATAGAAGGTCAACCTATGGATACATGTGTTATGTGGGAGATAAGTTAATCTCTTGGTGCTCAAAGAAGCAACATACTGTTGCTTTGTCATCTACAGAAGCAGAGTACAAAGGCATGGTTGAAGATGCAAAAGAAGTGATTTGGCTTAAGACTCTCATGAAGAGTTTTGACACTATACATAGCATACCTATCATTTATGGTGATAACATGAGTTCATTATATCTAGCTGCTAATCCTGTTTTTCATGCCAGGACTAAACACATTGAGATTCAGTATCACTTTCTAAGAGAGAAGGTGATGGATAAGGAGATTGAAGTCATACATACTTCAACAAAAGATCAGATAGCTGATATGCTTACAAAGAGCTTGGATGGACCAAAGCTACAGAAGTTTAAAGACATGGCAGGTATAAAGAAGATAAGAGAAACCTCAATTGATGATTGAGGGGGAGCTGTTGGTGCAGATCAATCACCAATTGAAGTTTGGAAGACAAAAGATGAAGATAAAATCAATTCTTGAAGCTTAGAAGATGGTTACATTCACATGTTGAAAGAAATGTACACATATGTACATTAGTTAAGACATAGGTTACTTATACTTATGCTTTGATATAAGTCTGTACATAATTGCCTATAAATACGTTTGAAAATGTCGGGGCAAGTAGAGAAGACAAGGAGAGACAATAGGAGATCATGAGATTAGTGTATTGAGGAGTAGAAAATGTCATTAGACATGTGTGAAGTGAGTTGAACTCTCCATCCTCATTCAGTTGTAAAATTATGAGAAATAGAAGGAAAAATTGCACCCGATGTTTCTGTGTTTTCTCTCTGTGTGATAGATCTTTTGTGAATTCCTTTTGGAGATATCTAAGTCCATAGTTAATCAATCTATGGCTAGAGTTTGAGAGTCTAATTGTGATCAGGCTAAGAGAATTGTGTGTAGGAACATTTACATGTGAGAAAGTACTCACTGGTTCCTGAAACAGGCGCAAATTTTGATCTTAATGATTTGATCATTTCTCACTCCACAGTTTAAAGTTTTGTGCAAGTAAGCACTTAATCTTTAAGTTGGAAGATAAGCTACTCGTGGCTAGAAGCATTTGCTTAAACGGGTTCTATACTGAGAGAATTAAAGTTAAGAAGTTAGGGGTGTCCAAATCGACTTCTCAGAAGTGCAGATTTAGACATAGCTGACTTGGTAAGTAGATTTCTCAAGATCTACTAAACCTTTTGAAGTAATTCGACTTGGAGAAGGTGCGCAATCTTTAGGCGACACCTTGTGCAAAGTTTCATAAAAAACTTTACACATTTACTCAGTCAATGAGCAAGATCTATGCAATAGACTTTCTGAGGAAATTCCTTCTTCACAGTTTAGTCAAGAAATTGATATTTGGTCATTGATCTCTTAAATTGGTGAAGGTTTTGACTTACTCTTGATATAGAGGTGTTCTAAATTCAAGAGTAGGTTGTTCTTTTGGAGATTAGCACTCTCCATCACTGGTAGATGGTGATGGCTCATTGACTAGATCACACACTTCTTCTTTGTGCATAGAAATCATTTGAATATGGGGCCCAGATGAAGAGGCTTGATTCTTAGGACAACAATTGGTATAATGGTCTCTTGCCTCAGGGCAGTTCCTGCAAGGAGGGGCATTTTCTGGTAGGGTGCACCTACTTTGATAGTGCCCGCATTCTCCACATCTGAAACAGATGATTGGCCTCCTAGGCCCATTTCCAAAGTTATTCCTCTGTCTAGGATTATAGTTGTTACCTTGATTTGGTGCAGCAGCCATCACATTTGCTGGTGTTGGGGGTCCTCCTTGTGTCCAGTATGTTGTTGCAGGCATTCCCCTTGATTGGCATTCATGGGCCTCATGGCCAACTTTCCTGCATAATTGACAAGTCACACTTAATAGAGGACATTCACTTACTATGTGACCTTGCTTGCTGCACATGGAACACCAAAGTCCACTCTTGATGCCACTCCCTTTGAGTTCCTGCAGCTCCTGTCGCAGCTGAGCCAATTCCTCTGCTTGGGCCTCCTCCTCCTTTTGGAGCTTTAGTGCTTCAATCTCCCTCCTCAACTGAGCCACAACAGTCTCCTCCTCTTTGTAGGGCTTATTCCTTTTTAAGCCCTCCAGCTCCGTCCTTAGCTGGATCACTGAATCCTCCATTTCTGTACCATATGTTGGTTGGGAAGAAGTTTCTCCATACTGGTGCCTTATCTGCTCCAAGCGTGTGGCTGTGTTGATGAACTCCTCTATGGAGGCTGTAGGTAACACTAATTTGTTTATTTTGCATTGGGTGGCCACTGTTAGGGGCTTAGCTAACCATTTCTTAACAAAAAAATCGTGTGGTGGATCTGGCAATTTAGCCATTAGTGCTTTGGCCCTAGTCACAAACTCTGGGAACTTTTCTCCTGGACCCAATCTCAAATTTTCTAGTTCTTCTATGATAATCTCCGTAGTGTTGCCATGCTGGAATTGATTTTTAAATGCATCTTTCATCACATCCCAAGTGGTAAAATGGTTTTCAGCAAACTGGCTGAACCACTTATCTGCTAATCCCTCTAATGTGGCAGGGAAGAGAATTAAAAAGACATCCTCCCTACCCATTAAGCCTCTAGTCTTACATGTAAGACAATAGTTACGCAATATAACACAGGAGCAATAGCAGAGAAGATAACAGATATAGGAGAATCTCAACAATTTTCTACTAGCAGCAAGTACAAAGATGATGGCGTTGTCCACCCGTGCGCTCTCAAGGTAGAGCTTAAATGGTGATCTAGACAACTCTAGATAGGGAGATACAAGGTAGAGGTATGCTGGCTCAACTCAATGTCTTAGGTAGTGCAGAAGTCATGTATATATAGGATCATGGGTGGCCTGCCATGGACGGCTATACATGGGCGGTAGAGCGTGGGCGGCCACCGCCCGCGTAATTGCCATACACGGCTTAGACTGGTTGAACCGACCTAACAAATATAAATGATTTCTGACTCCGACAGGGAATATTCCATGGAATATTCCCTTTACCGTCGCGCCGGGGGCGCTGCCCCCGGACCCCCACCAGGGGGCCCGCTGGCCCCCTGGGACCCCCCAGCCAGGGGGCCCGCTGGCCCCCTTGGACCCCCCAGCCGGGGCTGCTCACCGCTGCCCCGGACCCCACAATTGGGGACCCTGGTAACTCCCTTTCCTCATAATATCTTACATGGTCCAATATGACCTTCATCCAACATTCAAGTTGGGATTCCCATCAATTGGGTAATGCACGCTTGGCTTCTCCTCATAAAGGGGGCCTTACAAAATGTGCATACAATCATGAGGGGTAGACATTGATCATACTCTAACACCCCCCCTCAATGTTTACCGATGATAAATCAAGTAGGTCTCGGTCCTATGCCCATCTGTTGAAGATGCTTGTTGAGCTGCTCTCTTCCAAGTGCTTTAGTGAATATGTCAGCACAATTTGCCTCTGTTGGGCAATATTCTAGCTCCACAATTTCATCTTCAATTAGCTCACGAATGTAATGGTACTGTACTTCTATGTGCTTGGTGCGAGCATGAAATACTGGGTTCTTTGCAATAGCCATACAACTTTGATTATCACACTTGAGTACAATTGGCATATTTGATGGAAAGCCTATATCTGCAAGAATTCTCCTTAACCAGACTGCCTCACAAGAAGCAAAACAAGCTGCTTTGTACTCTGCTTCAGTGGAGGAGAGTGCGAGAGTTGGTTGCTTCCTACTTACCCAAGAAAATATTCCTGAACCAAGTGAGAAACAATATCCAGAAACTGATTTTCTAGAATCACAATCTCCAGCCCAATCTGAATCACAATATCCTTGGAGTGTATCACCTGTGGTATACAAAATACCAAAATCCAAGGTTCCTGCAATGTACCTTAGAATTCGCATTCCAGCATTCCAGTGACTCTCCTTAGGTTTGTTGGAAAACCTGCTTAACACTCCAACAGCATAGCAAATGTCTGGTCTAGTGTTGCACAGAAAAATAAGACTTCCAACGAGCTTCCTATACTTCTTAGCATCTACATCAGGGATGTTATCATCCATAGATAGCTTATGATTTACCTCCATAGGTGTGCTAGTTGGTTTGCAGTCCATCATTCCAAATGCCTTGAGAATTTCTTTGGAATATTTTTGTTGCGAGATGAAAATGCCATCCTTCCTTTGCCATACTTCAATTCCCAGACAAAAATGGAGTAGACCTAAGTCTGTCATTTCAAACTCAGTTCCCAAGCTGATCCGAGTTTGATTGATGAGTTCCTGATGATCTCCTGTAATGATCAAATCATCTACATATACAATGACAACAACTAGCTTGCTATCCCTTTTCGTTACATACAAGTTAGCATCAGAAGTACTTCTTTCAAAACCCATATTTTTGAAAAAATGATCAATTCGTTGGTACCAAGCCCGTGGAGCTTGCTTAAGTCCATACAAAGCTTTCTTCAACCTGCAAACTTTATTTTCTGAATTGGGCACCTCAAAACCTGGTGGTTGAGATACATATACCTCCTCCTTGAGGTGACCATTCAAAAATGCAGATTTGACATCCATCTGGAAAATAGGCCAAGACTTTTGTGCAGCTACTGCAAGTACCATCCGAATAGTTGTCATGCGTGCTGTTGGTGCAAAAGTTTCTTGAACATCAAATCCTTCAATCTGTGAAAAACCCTGTGCAACTAATCGTGCCTTATACTTTTCTAATGTTCCATCAGCTTTATACTTAGCTTTCCAAATCCATTTAGTACCTATTACCTTCTTCTTTGGCGGCAAGTCGACTAGATCCCATGTATCATTTTTGAGTATGCTATCATACTCAGACTGCATTGCCGCTCTCCAATCTGGATCATCAATGGCTTCTTCAATGGTGGTAGGTTCCTTTATCGAACCCATGATATCTGCCATTAGAGCCATGTTAACAATGTGTTCTGAGGCTCTTCTTTGCTCCTCTATTCTCTTTGATCTTCGTAATCCATCCGATGATGATTCTGGTGCATCTACATGTGGATTGTGATCATCAAAGAGCTGTTGTGCCCACTTCGGTAGTGGCTTACGCTGTGCAGCTACAATTGGTTGGCTTTTTATTGAGGAAATTTCTCCATCAGATGTTTCCTCCTCCTCAACTTTAACCTGTCTTTTGATAGGCACAAGGTGAGATATTTCTCCGTTTGATGAGATAGTAGATTTACCTTTATCTTCTACTAAGTGTGGTCGTTCATCAAACACCACATCTCGGCTGACAAAAATCTTCCTTGCCTCAGGATCCCATAACCTGTATGCTTTAGACTCTTCACTATATCCTAGGAAGACACACTTTTTGCTTTTTGAATCCAACTTTGATCTTGTTGAATCAGGAATATGTGCATAAGAGAAACAACCAAAAATTCTGAAATGCAAAACTGAAGGCTTTTTACCAGAATATGCTTCTTGAGGAGTCATCCCCTTCAGAGCTTTTGTGTAGCTTCGATTGAGGATGTAGACTGCTGTATTGACTGCTTCTGCCCAGAATGAATCAGGCATGTCTTGAGCCTTTAACATACAACGAGCCATTTCAACTACTGTCCTGTTCCTGCGCTCAACAACGCCATTTTGTTGAGGTGTATGAGCTGTGGTAAGTTGCCTTTTCACACCATGCTCCTTACAGTAATTGTTGAATTCTGTTGACAAGAATTCACCTCCTCTATCTGTTCTAAATTTCTTCAGTTTCCTTCCTGATTCACTTTCTACATACTTATGCCACGCTTTAAATTTTTCAAAAGCATCAGCCTTCTCTCGAATGAAATAAACCCACATCTTTCTACTATAATCGTCGACTAACAGCAAGAAGTAGAAAGATCCTCCTAAAGCAGGTGTAGACATTTTACCGCAGAGATCAGCATGTACCAACTCTAGAGGAGCTTGAGATCGATTGTTGGTCTCTCTTGGAAATGCCTTTCATTGTTGCTTGCCCATCATACAAGCTTCACAAGGTTCTTGCAACTCTGAAAATGCAGGCAAATGAGCAACCATCCCTGTTCGTTGCATCTCCTTCAAAACTGCAAATCCGAGATGCCCAAATCGTTGGTGCCATAACCTGCTTACATCTTTATCTTCTGTAGCAATTAAAGCACTTAACTCATACAAGTTATCCCGTCGTGTGCCTTTACCTACAACATTACCTGATGAATCCATGATTTCCGCACCACTCTTATTGAAGTGAACTTCGAGTCCACGATCTGTTATTGCAGAAACTGACAACAAATTTCTTTTGAGTGTAGGTACATAGAGAACATCGGATAACTTTTTCTCAACACCTGGAGAAGTGATAAAAGAGATGGTTCCAGTTCCTTCAGCTGGACACTTGGAGTCGTTTCCCACCACTACATTGATGGATTCCCGCAGAGGCACTAGGGAACTATACCAATCCTTTTTACTAGTCATATGGCGAGAAGCTCCACTATCTAAAATCCATGGCTCATCAACACGAGCTTGAGTAGATGAACATACCTCTTCAATAGCTACCCAAAGTTCCAGCTCTGTGTTGTTTGCAGACTCTTTGTTCTTCCATGATGATTTTACAGTCCCATTCCGTTCATCAGCTTGCTTCTTTCTGCAATCCTTGATGGCATGGCCTTTCTTTTCACAATAGAAGCAACTTCCTGTGAACTTTTTCTTCTTTGGCTTCTTCTTTGATCCCTCTGAAGAGCCTTTACCTTTTGCATTTGCTGAGAATGCAGCATCAGTTGTACTTTGCCAATTCTTCAGCCGCATCTCTTCTTCTAAAAGCATGGCACAAAACTCTTCAAATGTAAGAGGAGTTGGCCTTACCTGAGTGTTAAGGGCTGTTACTAATCCATCATACTTTGCTGGAAGAACACGTACAGATCTTCGAGCTAGCTCTTCTGGTGTTATAACAACACCAACTGCAGCCAATTGATCTTGAAGATGCTTTATCCGTTTGATAAAATCTTCAGCCTTTTCAGAATCAGAATGCTTTTCATTTGCCAACTGATTTTCTAAATTCTGTATCCTAGTGTGGTTCTTGGTCTCATATTGTCGAGCCAATATGCCCCAAGCCTCATGTGCTTTAGTAGTATGTTGAACTAAAGTAAGCACAGAATCACGTACACTAGTGACAATCGCACATAATGCATCAGCATTCCGCCTCTTCCAAGCTCGTAGAAGATCTGGATCTGGCTGAATCATCAATCTTGAATTTGCTGGATCTTCAACTGGTATAGGCTCTGGATCCAATCCCATCGGTCCCATGACAGTGTCAAGTAATTCATAGGAGTCCAAAATTGCAGAAATTTTGAACTTCCAGAGTGTATAGTTAGTTCCATCCAGCTTCCCTTCAATGAATGCAGGTGGACGAATTCGAATAGGTGCAGCATTAACATTAGGTGAAGCACCAAGACTAGTGTTCGACGATGAAGCCATCATGTAATCACTCGAATAATCTACTGATATTCTAGTCTGCTAGTAGGCTAAAATAATGATACTTCTCAAGCTATTCGAACCTTACAGCTCTGATACCATGTAAGACAATAGTTACGCAATATAACACAGGAGCAATAGCAGAGAAGATAACAAATATAGGAGAATCTCAACAATTTTCTACTAGCAGCAAGTACAAAGATGATGGCGTTGTCCACCCGTGCGCTCTCAAGGTAGAGCTTAAATGGTGATCTAGACAACTCTAGATAGGGAGATACAAGGTAGAGGTATGCTGGCTCAACTCAATGTCTTAGGTAGTGCAGAAGTCATGTATATATAGGATCATGGGTGGCCTGCCATGGACGGCTATACATGGGCGGTAGAGCGTGGGCGGCCACCGCCCGCGTAATTGCCATACACGGCTTAGACTGGTTGAACCGACCTAACAAATATAAATGATTTCTGACTCCCACAATTGGGGACCCTGGTAACTCCCTTTCCTCATAATATCTTACATGGTCCAATATGACCTTCATCCAACATTCAAGTTGGGATTCCCATCAATTGGGTAATGCACGCTTGGCTTCTCCTCATAAAGGGGGCCTTACAAAATGTGCATACAATCATGAGGGGTAGACATTGATCATACTCTAACATTACATAGTGCCAAAAACCTTCTAATGTGTTCATCTGGATCCTCCTGAGCTAGGCCTTTGAAAGAAGGAAACTTTATATTTAATCTAGAGAGTAAAGTTTCCAAGTCTACCTGACCCGCCATGCTCTTTACTAATGAGGTTGAAGATAGTGGACAGGAGGACCTTCTAACAACCTTCCTTCTTGTCTGCTTGCAGGTGACCCTCAATGTTTGGGACCAGGTTGCGATCATGAGCAGCTCATAGCCCACTAAATATGAGACACTTGATAAGGATATTTACCTTTTGTTTGATGAAATAGCACTGTAGTAGCACTATAGACTCGTGACCTCTGCTATACTTTGCACTTGGTTTCTCCTGAGCTCAAATCTCCTTGGAAGTCCCACGGGGCGTGCCAAATTTTGTTGGGGGATTCTTAGACAAGAAGGAGTTTGAGGGTTTGTAGGAGAAAAGGAAAAGACCAGAAGAGGAAATACACCTTGGAAGCTTATGCCGATTGATTACAGTAAGACAATTACAATGTTTGAAGAACAATACAAGCCAATACTTCTGTGCACAATCACACAGAGTACTCGATTACAAAATACCAAATATCCCAAAGTCTTCTTGCCGCCGGCCTCCTCTGCACCAGACCTCCACTTGCTTCAAGCTTATCCTTGTGCACACCTTGCACCAAGCTTCCACTAAGGGGGAGGAATGAATACCTTCTGTCGGCATGCGTACACTGCAAAGAGACCTTGAGATCCTTGGGGAACTAGCTTAGCACTCTCTACACAATCCCTTAGTCACTCTCCATGCACTCCTTCACTTCCACTTCTCTGCGTCGCACACTGGTGACTCTTGCACTTCTCTCTCTTTCTTCACTTAGACTATGCTTCTCTTGCTTACTCTAAGATTTTTCCAAGAATAGTCCTTGCCTTGATTTTAGTGTGTCCCTTTTCGTAGGCTCTTAACTGCAAGTGTATCTTGGTGTCCCTTTGATGTCCCAAGTTTGTCTTTTTAAGTGACAGCCAACGACTTCCTGTTTTGTTCTGTAGTGATTTTAGGCTCAAAAACAAAATTTTAATTTGGGGGGCATACTTTCACCTTTGTGTATGCTGCCCCTTCACATACCTTCACGTTTTCCTTTCAAGTCTTCACTTTTGCACCTAAGAGAGGGTTCACCTGAACCTTCCAAAACACTTTAAAACACACTTTGAACCTTAGGGAAATTAGAGAAATACCTCTGCAACACTTTCTCTCCAATTCACCCTTTTCAGTGAACAATTAAAAGTCCCCTTTTATGAACAATTGAAGGTGCACTACCGGTGCACTTTGACCCTTGAATTTTGACACTTTACTCTTGCCTATGCTGACTGTGATCTTGACTTTGCTGGCTTAAACCTACGAGAGCTCAACAGAGAGTATCGAAATGAAACCCGAATTTGATTCAGAAGAGAGCTATCTAGACACCATTCGAACCAAAGAGACACAGGAACCGACAAAGATCTTAGCAATAGAAGCCGCTCCCAGAGTACAAAAACAAGAAGCTGAAATGAGTAAAATTGGACCAGACCCTGACCTGTTCGAAGTTCCTGAACATTTTAAAAGATACGAAGTAGAAGAGCAAAAGGTAGCCATTCAAATGCCTAAACGAGAGGCCCGAGACGGAGAAGCATACGACAACAAAGAACAAACAAAAAAAAAATTATAGTAACAGTGGAAGATGGAGAAGAACGATGCACATACATAGGCAAAGATCTATCAGTCGAAGAGGAAGAAGAACTCATACAACTGATCCGAGAATATCGAGTCATGTTCGCATGGACATATAAGGATCTCAAAGGCGTGGAACCCTCGATTTTTTCTCATAGGATCCCAATGACAGCAGATGCAAAACGATCAAAACAACGCCCTTATACATACAATGAGATCTATGCTGCTAAAATTAAGGAAGAAATAGACAAGTTACTAGCGGCACGATTCATATATGAGATAGAACACACCGAGTGGGTATCACCATTAGTAGTTGTGCCAAAGAAAAACAGAAGATTGAGAGTGTGCATTAACTTGAAGAAAGTGAACGCAGGCACCATACGTGACAGTTACCCACTACCCATCACTGACCATCTATTGGAAAGGGTCGCAGGAAAAGAAGTCTATAGCTTCTTAGACGGATTCTCAGGATACAATCAAGTAGCTATTGCTACTGAGGATCAACATAAGAACACATTCGCAATCGAATGGGGAGTCTATGCTTTCCGAGTGATGCCTTTTGGACTCACGAATGCAACAGCTACTTTCCAATGATTGATGTGTCATGTTTTCAAGGAATTCCTGAAAAAGAGCATGGAAGTATATGTAGATGACCTATGTACATACTCCAATCAAAGACACAATCATATTCCTGAGTTGAGGAAGATATTTAATAAATGTAGGCAGTACAGAGTCTGTTTAAACCCAGAGAAGTGTGTCTTCATGGTAAGACAAGGAAAGATCCTAGGACACATAGT
Organism: Ceratopteris richardii; assembly: GCA_020310875.1. Taxonomy (NCBI): domain Eukaryota; kingdom Viridiplantae; phylum Streptophyta; class Polypodiopsida; order Polypodiales; family Pteridaceae; genus Ceratopteris; species Ceratopteris richardii. The sequence continues at coordinate 9,612,355 of CM035424.1, forward strand.
CTCTAGGAATGGAATATCCACTGATGAGGACAAGATTAAGGTCATATTAGAGCTTCCTAGACCAAAGAATGCGAAAGAGGTGCAAGCATTTATGGAACATTGTGGATATTACCGTTGCTTTATCCACATGTATGCCATAATAGCCAAACCTCTGTATGGGCTATTAACTCAATTCACTTGGACAGAGGAATGTGAGAGGGCATTCAATGAGTTAAAGAAGAGGCTTAACACGGCTCCAATTTTGAAAACGCTAAATTGGAACAAGCCTTTTCATATTCATGTTGATGCTTCTAATTACGCAATAGGATGTATCTTAGCCCAACCAGCCGATGAAGGAAAAATTAGATCATCCAATTGCCTATGCAAGCAGACAACTAAATCAAGCTGAACGTAATTATACCACTACCGAGCGAGAAGGATTAGGAATGGTCTATGCAGTGAAGAAATTTAGACACTATCTCTTAGCCAACAAATTCAAGTTCTTCATAGACCATCAGGTCTTATTGTACCTAGTCAGTAAGCCCTGTAACACGGGAAGACTACTAAGATGGTTCCTACTATTAATGGATTTCGACTTTGAAGTGATAGTAAAAAAGGGAAATACCCATGTAAGAGCAGATCACCTGTCAAGGTTAACACACGGAGAACCACCAAGTGGAGTACCGGATGATCTGCCAGACACTTATTTGTTTAATCTGGAAGTTTGTCCAAAGTGGGTAGAGAAATTAATTCTTGTACTCACCCATGGCCCACAACATTCAATCAATAAGGATAGCAGAAAGGAAATTCTCCAATCAAGAAACTTGTTGGAGTTAGACGTCTGCAGAAGCACGCGAACAGCACAAGGAAGAAGAAGAAGCTTGGAGCACAAACACACAATACTGAATGTATTACTAGAGAATGTACAAAGATAAGTAGCCCATTAGGGCAATAGGCGTATATACAAGCCGGGGGAAAAAAAAACTCCTAAAGAGGGAAAAAAGTACCCCGGCGGTCCTAGTGTGTTCACACACATCACTACCTAAATATATCAACAAATCCCCCCTGGGAGTGATGCGGTGAATAAGTAGCTGGCACTCATGTATAAGGAAGTGCCAAGCTATGTGGAAATCACTCCACAAAAGGAAGTAAGCCCAAAGCTTTGCGAAAAGCTTCAAACTTCTCCCTAGGCAGAGCCTTCGTGAAAAGGTCTGCAATGTTCTCCTGCGTGGGCACATATGCCAAGCAGATCTCCCCAGTAGAGAACCTCTCCCTAACATAGTGATAATGCACCTCAATGTGCTTAGTGCGAGCATGGAACACAGGGCTCCTCGCAACTGCCAATGCGCTCTGACTGTCAGTGAAGATGGTGGTGGCAGAAGACTGGCCAACACCCAAATCAGCCATAAGGCATCTGAGCCACACACACTCAACAGTCGCTGTGAAAGCTGCCCTATACTCAGCCTCCCAACTGGAAGTGGCCACAGTAGGCTGCTTCTTGCTCAACCAAGATATACATGAGCTACCAAGCATGAAGCAAAAACCACTGGTGGACACAAGAGTGTCATAGCAACCAGCCCAATCTGAGTCAGAAAAAGCATGCAAATCTAGCGGTAGTGATCCCCCCCTTGGGATAAAACAACCCAAGTAGCTGAGTACCACTCAAGTAGTGAAAGATGTGCTTAACCACCTTCCAATGCGTGACTCATGGGCAATGCATAAACCTGCTCATCTGTGAGACAGCAAACTGAATATCTGGCTGAGTAATGCATAATTAAATCAAGTATCCAACAGCTTGTTGATAGAGAACAACATCAAATGCATCTCCAACATCATGAAGACTCAATCGTAAACATGTCTCCATAGGAGTGGCAATAGGCTTACAGTCTTCAAGGCCGAAACGTTGCAATAATGTGTCAATATATTTCATTTGACATAAAGCCATTCCACCATTAACTTGCATGAACTGAATGCCCAAATAGTGATGCAAATGCCCCAAATCAAACATCTCAAATGAGGCATGCAAATCAGCCTTGAAATCAACAATATGCTTCTCAATAGGACCAGTGAGCAGCATGTCATCAACATAGACAACAATGATCAGAAGCACATCATTAGCACGCTTAAAATATAAGGTGCTTTCAGTTGGACTGTTTACAAAACCATGTGCAACCAGATAGGCATGTATCTTCTCATACCAAGCACGTGGTGCTTGCTTTAAACCATATAATGCCTTCTTTAACCTGCACACCTGATTTTCATGCCCGTTCTACACAAAGCCACGGGGCTGAAAAACATACACTTCTTCATACAAGTCACCATTCAAAAATGATGTTTTGATGTCCAACTGATGTACATTCCAACCATGATGGGCTACAAGTGCACAAATGCTCCGAACAGTAGTCATACGGCACGTAGGTGCAAAGGTCTTATCAAAATCAATGCCTCTTTCCTATGCATAACCCTTTGCAACAAGCCTAGCCTTATACCTGTCAACTGTACCATCAGGTTTACGCTTCAGCTTGTATACCCACTTAGTGCCAATGCCTTCTTGCCAGGAGGCAAGTCACATAAAGACCATGTATCATTCTTCATTATAGCATCATATTCAGATTGCATGGCAGCCATCCAATTTTCTGAATTCTGTGCTTCATCAAAAGAAACAGGCTCATTCTCATCACAAAGACTAGACGCAGACATAGCATAGCAATCTGATGCAAAGGAGGCACTATGAGAGCCTGAACGAGTATGATATGACAAAGATGCATCTAATTTGCTGTCACGCAAAGTCTGCACCAGCCATTTTGGCATAGTTTTTGCCTGCTCAATATCAGCTCTCTCATCAACAAGTGCATCATGTAAATCTGCATTTGCCCAAGCTTGAGGCACCTAGAAAACATGTATGTGAAGGCTGTATTTTGGGAAAAATGCAGCGTTCCTCCTTTCCAAAAGATGGTTCAGTTCGGGCTACGCAAAAATTGTAGCTTGTACATAGTGATGTCTGTGGTCCTATGCAGACACCCTCTTTTGGGAATTACCTTTACTTCGTGACTTTCATTGATGATTTTTCCAGGCATGCATGGGTATATCCACTCAAAGCAAAGTCTGAAGTGTTCATATGCTTTAAACAGTTTTTGGTTCTGGCTGAAAATCTGTCAGCATGTAAAATGGGCACCCTCCATTCCGATTGAGGGGGGGAATAGATGTCTTCTGATTTTAATGAATTTCTGGCTGAACGTGGGATAAAACACCAGTGTACAGTGTCATATACATCTCAACAGAATGGAGTTGCTGAACGAAAGAACAGGTCACTCATGGAGATGGCGAGGTGCATGGTCAGGAGTCGGGCTTTACCACATAGTTTCTGGCTTGAGGTTGTCATGTGTGCAGCATATGTACTGAACAGGTGTCCCACTAAAGCGCTGCAGTCTATCACTCCATATGAGGCTTGGCATGACCGCAAGCCATCTGTTGCTCATCTGCATGTTTTTGGTTGTTTGGCATATGCATTAGTGCCTGAACAACATCGCAGAAAATTGGATGATAAGGCAGTAAAATGTATTTTTGTTGGGTACAATTCTGAAAGTAAAGGATATCGTCTGTATCATCCACAAACTAAACGCATTCTGGTTAGCCGTGATGTTGTCTTTGTGGAAGATGCTATTCAGCCATTGCTTTCATGTACTAAGGAGACATCTGCCATATCAGATTTCTGCATGCATAGCAAACTAGCAAAACTCATATGACTAAAGCGTGCATGCCAAAGCTTTGCATCTGACATAGCCTCAGAATCATGAACTACACATGCCGAATCATTCACAGATCTTTCATAGTCTATGAGCTTATACAGCCCACCACACAAAATGCCAGAAGCAATAATCACATCGCCATTTGATAGATCATGAACTGTACACCTGTCATCAACGAATTTCATAACCAAGCTAATCTTGGCTAATGCAAAAACTGATAAGAGATTCTTCTTGATCCCTGGCACAAATAAAGCATCTGACAAGGTGAAAGAACTACCATCAGCAGTAGTCAGAATGATCTTACCAACTCCCATAACAGGATAAGAGGAGTTGTTGGCGCATGTGACAGTATTCCCTGTAGGGGCGAGCTCGAGTGAAGAGAAGAAACTACGCTGCGAGGTAATATGTTTGGTCGCCCCACTGTCAAAGTACCAAACATCTAAGTCCACTGCAAACATGCATTGCTCATGAGAAGATGGGTCAAAACTGCAAACAGTAGTAAATGCCCATTCTTCTTCCCGCACAAGATTAGCAGACTCTGTTTTTGGTGTAGAGGCTTCTACAACAACCATTCCAGACTCCTTTTTCTTTGCCTCTTTTGCAGCCAGTTTTGGACAGTTCTTTTTGATATGATTATTCCCTTTATAGTACTTGCAAAACAATTTCTGCTTTTCTGATTTCTTCTCATCTTTATCCTGGTTCTTTGAATATGCAGCATTTGTAGATTTTTGCTTACTAGTAGAAGAGCTCCATTTTCCTTTACCCTTCTGACTAGCCAGGAAAGCTTGATCTGCAACATGCATAATGGACCTGTTCTGCTTGGAGTGATCTTCCTACAACAGAACAGAGACTAACTCCTCAAATGATAAGGCATTCAGATTGCCTTTCATCATCAACCGAAGAGTAGAAGCAAAACTCTGATATGAATCAGGAAGACCATTCAGAACGGTCTGCACAAGTGAGCTATCTAGTATAACCTCATCAACAGAAATCAATTGTTCCTTCAAATCTTTGATCTTCGTTAGGAAATTGTCCATAGAATCACCTTCATTCATGTGCTCACTCTCCAACTGTTTTCGGAGGTAAGCAACACGAGCCTCATTCCTAGCTTGGTACAATGTGGTAAGTGTATCCCAAGCATCCCTAGTTGTTCTGCAAGAGCGAATATAAGGAATAATGGAACGTTTGACAGACAAAGCTATCAATGCATGTGCTTCGGCATCTCTGCCATCCCAACGAATTTGCTCAGCAGTAGGTGCAACAAAAACAACAGCACGAACAGGAATCTGTGGAATATCATCTTCGATGCCATCTTCATCAGCTCTAGCACCTGTATTTGCAGTACCTGTCATTACAGGTGTAACAAGACGTCTTTCAACACCCTGCACAATGTTTCACAATCCTTTTGCAACCAAAACATGTCGCATCATATAAGCCCATAATGGGTAGTTGGTACCATCCAACTTATCCTCAACAGCCAACATACGGAATACATGACTGCTTTCGGCCATGGTCGGTGACTAAAATACCTTGATGCAAAAAATTGACTATATCTCAAAAAGTTGAACAGAACTGCCCAGACGAGTTCTGGTAGACCAGTAGCAGACTTCGAAACGCTTAAACTGGCAAACAAAAACTGGTATATAGCTTTGGCACAAAAAGACGAAATAGCCTGCACAAGCACTGCAATGGTGCGTTTGGAGGCCGAAACAAGCTCAGATCGCGATTTCGTGCAATTCTGAGACTGCAAAGGGAGGATTGTCAACGGCACCCTAGATGAAGTGATGACCTGCTCTGATACCAATTGTTGGAGTTAGACGTCTGCAGAAGCATGCGAACAGCACAAGGAAGAAGAAGAAGCTTGGAGCACAAACACACAATACTGAATGTATTACTAGAGAATGTACAAAGATAAGTAGCCCATTAGGGCAATAGGCGTATATACAAGCCGGGGAAAAAAAAAACTCCTAAAGAGGGAAAAAAGTGCCCCGATGGTCCTAGTGTGTTCACACACATCACTACCTAAATATATCAACAAAACTTGCTTATTATTGCGGGAAGTGTGTACTATAAGAAACCCAGTGGATTCTTGCTAAGATGTGTCAAGGAGGATGAACAAACGAAGCTAATTGAACAAGCACATGTGAACAAATGGAGAACACACCAAGGGACTCATGGAAACTTCAGGAATTAAAGAGATTAGGAGGATACTGGCTGGACATGCCCAAGGATGTCCATGACTACGTAAGTAATTGTGCAGAATGCCAGGAGAATCCCAGAGGATCATACGTCCATACCTTTTTCAACGATAGCACCCAATTGGAGTAAAACATTAGTGAAATTCCTCAAGACAGGAGAACATGAGGAAGGAGTTAGCTTGGGTAGAAAATGATCCCTAGAGGAGATGAGCAAGGATTATGTTCTCATAGGAAGAAACTTGTTTAAAAGAGGAAAAGACAACCAATTACGATTATGTGTTCATGAAGGAGAGTACTTACCCATATTAGAGATGGCACACGCCGGTGCAGCAGGACGTCACAATTCAGAGAGATGACATGCCATTGAGATCTATGGTGTGTGCGAGAGCATTCTCTAAATGGGGTATTGACTTCATAGGACCCATTAATCCACCGGCCAAAGGATCGCACGCTGAGTACATCATAGTAGCCACTGATTACTTGACAAAATGGGTAGAAGCAAAGGCTACTAGAAAGAATGATGCTCAAACCACTACCAAGTTCCTTTTTGAACATATATTCACTCGTTTCGGATTACCAATTGAGATTGTGAGTGACCAAGGAACGCACTTCCTTAACGAAGTAATAGAATCCCTAATGAATGAATTTTTAGTGATCCACAAAAAATCAGCCCCATACCATCCCCAAGCCAATGGTCAAGTGGAAAGTTCCAACAAGGTATTATGCACAATATTGACAAAGATTATCAATAATGGGAGGTCTGATTGGGACAAACAATTGCATCATGCAATTTGGGCCTTCCGAAAGAGCAAGAAGGAAGAGGCGATTAGCAAGCCTTGTACGTGACCACTTCATGTCATTTTGTAGAGATTGAAGAGCTTACTCCATAGCTATATCATTCTACTCCCATTGTGCAAAGATTCATTGCCAATGTGGTTGTAATCATATGTGAATCTATACATTTATTATCATCTACTTCTCTGTTTTGTTCTCTGTTATACTCACTCAAAGCAGTACCTTCAGAAGGTCCTATCTCTAGTTCTACTGATCCTTTTTCATTGATTTAACATGCGTTGGATAGCTCTTATTGTCTAGTTTTTGCATATAAATTTTTAAGGTCATTAAATTAATACTTTTGAAGATATCTGCAATTTACTGCTCACTGGTCTATCTCTGCAGAGCCCCGAGAATGGTGGGCATGTTCCAGAAATTGATAAATCTTGTTCTCAGTGCTCAGTCAATCATTTGAAGTGTTTCAACTTGGAGTGGGAAGCTTGCTAAGTCTTTTTGCTATGCCCAAAAGGAATTTTTCTAATTCCTACCAGGTTGAGAGCAGTGTTCATTTTTTCCAGCAGGTGTATGTCCAAAAATAGCAAGTTTTGGGAGCTAGTCATTTCGCAAATAGTCTTTCTTGACTTAAACTTTTGGGATACATGTTCCAAAGTACTTGGCTGATATTTTGGTGGATTTAGGAAGCTTAAAGGGTCTACTAATCAAATCTGAAGTCTCAGTTGGCTGGTGTGAAGCTGGTTGTAGCAGCACCTACTCATCTTTGGATTGCATCCACCATCTCTCTTCACAGTGGTATCAGAGCATAGTCAAGCAACATGGGAGATGGATTTCCATCAACAATTGACAAATTGGATAAAAAAAACTACCCGGCATGGTCTCTAAGGATGGAGGCTTACCTTCAAGGGAGGAATCTACATGGATTCATATTGGGAGATGAAGCAATGCCAACCATGAGGAACAAAGGGCAACCATCACATGAAGAAGTGGAAGGACTTTCGAATTGGTGTTCGAAGGATGCACTTGCAAGGTCCTATATTCTAAACTCAATCTCTGATTTTCTTTTACCTCATGTCAAGGGATGCAAGACATCAAGAGAGACCTGGAATGCACTTGCTTCTTTCTTCTCTTCCAACACTCGAGCAAGGAAGAACCAATTGTGGATGGAGTTCACAACAATGAAGAAAAGCCCGAAGCAAGATGTGACTGATTATGTCACAAAGATGAAGGAGATTTCCGACCAACTTGGAAGCATTGGAGAGGTAATTGAAGAGGAGCAAATCATAAGACAAATCATGAATGGAATCAAAGTAGACGACAAGTGGGAGTCATTCACAACAGCCATGGATTTATACATGGATATGCATGTACCCGACCTCAACACACTCATGGGCCAACTCTTCACTCATGAAGCAAATATGAGCAAAGGTGGTGAGTCCTCAAGAGGTAATCAAACTTCTGCCTTATATTCTGATAAAGCTAAGGTCAAGGACAAGTCAAAGAATAGGAAGAATGAAGATGAAGGAAGCTCTTTCCAAGCAAACTTTGCAGGTAGAGGAAGAGCTAGAGGAAGAGGCAGAGGTGGAAAGCAAGGCAGGGGGAGATTCCAATCATCTCAACCTTGCAACATATGTGTCTTATCTAACCATACTACTGAAGAATGTTTCAGGAACTCGAGAAACTCAAGAGGAAGAGGATTCAATAGAGGTGGCTATGGACCAAATAGAGGCAGGTACAATGGAGGCTACAACAACAACTACTACAACAACAATTACAACAACAACAACAACAACAACAACTATCAAAGTGGCCATAGAGGAAGAAGAGACTACAATAACTATGCAGAGGACCAAAGTCAAGAAGATTCATTATTGATTATGAATCTATCAGCGAAGAAGGGTAAGGATGATGATCACATATTTTACATTGATTCGAGATGCTCGAACCATGTAGCAGGAAATGTGGCATTACTTTCTGATTTGGAAGATCCTCATAACAAGCATGAAGTGCAGACAGGAGATGACACAAAGCACTCAGTGGAGAAGATAGGTAATGTGAAGACATCAGATGGGAATATGAACCTCTTAAGCAAAGTCTTGTATGTCCCTACAATTACCAAAAATTTAATAAGTGTTGGACAAATTGTTGAAAAAGGATTGCAGGTTAGATTCAATCGATTTGGAGCATATGTTGAAGACCCAAGGCAAGGCTTTCGAAGGATTGCCAAAGGAGAAAAGACAGGAAGGCTTTTCACTTTTGAAGTGGAAGATACAAAGAACATAGCTTTGTTTAGCTATGGATCTCAAACTCTAACAGAGTTGTAGATATGGCACAAAAGGCTTGCTCACATTGGTGAGAGGACACTCAAACAGATTTGCAGGGACCAAAGTGTACTTGGTTTGCCTAATATCACAAGGCAACACATGATTTATAAGTGTGAAGCTTGTCAACTCGGCAACGCTCATAGACAACCTTTCAATAAGAAAGGATATATGTATCAAAATCCTTTGGATCTAGTGCACACGGATGTGTGGGGTCCAAGTAAGGAGCCATCTATATCAGGCTCAAGATATTATGTGTCTTTCATAGATGATTGTCGCAGGTGGACCATTCTGTTTTTCATGAAGCACAAGGATGAAGTGTTTAATTGCTTTAAGAAGTATATTGCTCTTGTTGAAAACCAAACAGGTAGGACTTTAAAACGACTCAGATCAGATGGTGGAGGAGAATACTTCTCTTCTGAATTTGATGCCTTCTTGCATGAAAGAGGCATTAAAAGGGAAGTCACTACAAGGTATACACCCGAACTCAATGGTGTAACAGAGAGGAGGAACAGAGCTATTGTCGAAGCAACAAGGTCCATGCTCAACGAAAAGGGATTGCCAAACTACCTATGGGCAGAGGCTGTGTCTACAGCCACATATCTCATAAATAGACTTCCATCTAAGTCACTAGATGGAACCACTCCATATGAAGTGTGGAATGGAAGAAGACCTAGTCTAGAGCATTGCAAAATCTTTGGATGCTTAGCCTATGCTCACATTCCTTCTCAAGTAAGAGGGAAATTGGATCCCAAGGCAGAGAAGTGTGTATTCATTGGTTATGATCAAAACCAAAAAGGATATAGATTGTACAATCCAACCAATAAAGGATTTTTTGTGAGTAGAGATGTAATTTTTGATGAAAACAAATCATGGTTTGATGATGACAGGAAAGTGAAGCTGCCTTATGACTTGGATGAAGGTTTTCCATCACTTCAACCAAAGGAGCCAAAGCAGATTGAAGAAAGTGATTCGGAGATTGACCTAGAAGACTTGGAAAGACTAAAGCTATGGAAGAACAAAGGTAAAGCAAAGATGCAGGATGCTACATATGGACCCGAGAGCTCACATCAACCACTTAGAAGGTCTTCAAGGGAGAAGAAGAAACCAGAGAGGTTTGGTTATGATACTTCTTTGGTCACCAAGCACTCAATCTACATTGCAAAGGATTCAACCAATGAAGAACCTACCACATTTGAAGAAGCACAAAGCAAGAAAGCTTGGAGAGATGCAATGGATGAAGAAATGGAAGCCTTGAAGGAGAATGACACTTGGGAGCTTGTACCTAACAAGCCATCTATGAAGATATCGGATCTCGATGGATATACAAAATCAAGAGGAATCCAGATGGAAGTATAAATAGACACAAAGCAAGGTTAGTTGCTAAAGGGTTTGCTCAAACCCATGGTATTGATTATGAAGAGACTTTCTCTCCTGTTGCAAAAATGCCTACAATTAGGGTTCTCATTAGTCTTGCTGCATCTAGAAATTGGAATCTTTATCAACTTGATGTAAAGAATGCTTTCTTGAATGGATGGATTTCTGAGGAAGTGTATATGGCACAACCTCCTGGATATGAGGATGCACATCATCCTAACTATGTATGCAAACTAAAGAAAGCTTTGTATGGATTGAAGCAAGCTCCAAGAGCTTGGAATTTCAGATTGGTGACTTATTTGCAGGACCAAGGATTCAAAGCTAGCAAGGCGGATACCTCTTTGTTCATAAAGAGGAATGGATCTGAAGTGATCTATTTATGTGTGTATGTTGATGATATTATTATCACATGCAATGATCTTGAAGGAATCAAACAAGTAAAGGCTCAAATGAAGGAGGAGTTCAAAATAACTGACCTCGGACCACTCACTTATTTTCTTGGATTGGAGTTGATCTACACAGATTCAGGTATATACATCACACAAAGGAAGTATGTCCATGACATGCTCGTCAAGTTCAAGATGGAAAATACCAAGTGTGCAGGTACACCTATGGAGCAAAATCATAAGCTTAGTGCTTATGAAGGAGAGCCAATTGAAGACATCACAAGCTATCAAAGCTTGGTTGGAAGTTTGAACTATGCAACACTCACAAGGGTGGATATATGCTATAGTGTTAGCATATTGAGTCAGTTTATGCATAAGCCGAGAAGACCACATATGGAAGCGGCCAAGAGAGTCTTCAAGTACCTAAAGGGGACCATGAATGAAGGTTTGTTCTATTCCTATACTTCAGATATTGAGCTAAAGGTCTACTCAGATGCAGATTGGGCCGGATCTAAAGATGATAGAAGAAGCACATCAGGATATATATCATTTGCAGGTTCAAAAATCATTTCTTGGTCATCGAAGAAGCAACCAACCGTGGCATTATCTTCTACTGAAGCCGAATATAGAGGTTTGGCTAATGCAACTCAAGAAATCATGTGGTTAAAGTCTTTGTACACAGATCTTGGACTTCATTCTTCAACATCTCACATTTTTGGTGACAACACAAACTCACTACATCTAGCAGCTAATCCAGTATACCATGCTAGAACCAAACATATTGAAGTCCACTACCATTACATAAGGGAGAAGCTAATGAGCAAGGATATTCAACTATCCTATGTCTCTACAGATATGCAATGTGCCGACATGTTGACTAAAGCTCTTGATGATACAAAATTAAGTAGATTCAAGTTGATGATTGGCTTGCAGGAAATCAAGGACAATTGAAGACTTATTTGAAGGCCAAGCATGTTAGGCTTGAGGGGGAGCTGTTGGTGCATTTTACCCAAGCCTACATGCTTGATATATTTGATATCATCCTCATTTGTAAGTCACATGAGTAGTCATGTAAACACCTCTTGTAAAAGAGTTCATTTTTATCTCTTGTAATTGAAAAAAGAAAAAGGAAAAGGATGGCTTACCTCATGCATGATGTAAAAGCAAATTCGTGGCTCTAACTACCTAAAACCACAAAATTTAGAGCTGAGGGAATCTCTCCTAACTTTGGGGATCACTTCTAGGTGGAGCCATTCGAATTCGAATTCAAAACTCCCTCCAAGAATAGCTATAAAAGGAAGAGGCGATTAGCAAGCCCTCTATCATTCTACTCCCATTGTGCAAATATTCATTGCCAATGTGGTTGTAATCATATGTGAATCTATACATTTATTATCATCTACTTCTCTGTTTTGTTCTCTGCTATACTCACTCAGAGCAGTACCTTCAGAAGGTCATATCTCAAGTTCTACTGATCCTTTTTCAGTGATTTAACGTGCGTTGGATAGCTCTTACTGTCTAGTTTCAGCATATAGATGTTCAAGGTCATTGGATTAATAATTTTGAAGATATCTGCAATTTACTGCTCACTGGTCTATCTCTACAGAGCCCCGAGAATGGTGGGCGTGTTCCAAAAATTGATAAATCTTGTTCTCAGTGCTCAGTCCATCATTTGAAGTGTTTTAACTTGGAGTGGGAAGCTTGCTAAGTCTATTTGCTATGACCAAAAGGAATATTTCTAATTCCTACCAGGTTGAGAGCAGTGTTCATTTTTTCCAGCAGGTGTATGTCCAAAAATAACAAGTTTTGGGAGCTAGTTATTTCGCAACTAGTCTGTCTTGACTTAAACTTTTGGGATACATGTTCCAAAGTACTTGGCTGATATTTTGGTGGATTTAGGAAGCTTAAAGGGTCTAATAATCAAATCTGAAGTCTCAATTGGCTGGTGTGAAGCTGGCTGTAGCAGCACCTACTCATCTTTGGATTGCATCCACCATCTCTCTTCACAAGTGTCTGCGTAACAACCTTTCGTACGTGTGAAAAAAAGATTTCAGTTATACACTTCCAATCCGGCGGCCGACTAATAGGCTTCTGAAGATTCTAAAACAACAGTACAAGAGGAAGTATTGGAATTTCCTCTCCAGAGCATCACCAAGGCAAAGGGACACTGGTTTCGAGAAGATCAACCCGCTTGGGAGTATCTCTTCCTGGCAACTATAAAAATCATGGATACAGATCATCAATTTCCGATCATGTCCCAAGACGTCAGAGTTTTGCATGAACTCCCATCTACAATTGCCATCATGAAGAAAGCAGGCGTTCATAAATATTTTGAATTGCCAATCTATAAGCCCGATTTTCAAAGGTGCACACAGGTCATGAACACATTACAGCCAGCACTGCATGATCCATTGGTGCCTGAGGCTAGAGTGATGGATAAAGTAGGTGAATGGGTAGTCATCTAGTTTACACATGACTTGATTAAGGAAGCTTTTGGATGGGAAAAAGATGGAACCATGGTAGTGAAAGAAGAGAGTTGAGGAGCAAAAACCAGAATGTTCACAGACATTAATAGAGCCGACATAGAAGAAGAAGTTCAACTTATCCACCAGCACTTCTGCTTCCCAAATATGCATCGATACATGGCTCCGCAAAAGATCATTGTTCAACTACTCTCACATGCGATCAAACAGATTGGAAATAAAATTAATCTGACTCCTTACATATAGGAAAGACTATTCAAAGCAAAAAAGCAATGGAATAATAAAAAGTTCCTCAATGGAAGTGTCGCATTGACAATATAAATTTACCATGCTTTAGGCATTAGAGAGCACCTGCAGGAAATGCCACCTTCGACTGCCATAGCTAAGTATGCCAAAGTTGCCACAGTTCCTAAAAAGAAAAGGGGAGTCAAGATTGTGGATGAGGCAGAAACTAGCTCTCAACCCAGAATGAGAGGCACAAAGAGATTAAGGGAAGTGAAGCAAGTGGAAGAGGAAGTTCCAGCCATGAAAAGAATGCACGTACTTCCAAAGACAAGAATTGAAGAGCAAAGGCCGATCAGAGAGGAAGATTCAACTCAAGCCTTTGCGGATACACATCAATATATAGAAGGGCAAGTCAATTTACCAGTGCAAGGGCACCATTATCAGCAGGCCCAGCAAGAGATGCAAGTGAAAAAGAAACTCACAAAAGTACACCGTTATAGAGAAATCGGGTTGGATAATTCAAGCTCATCTTCGGATGCACAAGAAGAACCTGACACTTCATTATTGAATGTGGATATTCAAAGTGAATCAAAGGATGATGGACAATGGGAGGAGTTGAATGCAGTTGACTATGCGGAAGTAGACGAAGGAACAAAGGTAAATGACAACTCCGTCCACCCCACTAAAGACACCGGAAGCAAGGAGGCAAACCAAGAAGGGACACATGTCCTCAAAATCAATGAGACTTCCACCATCCTTATCAAAGAGGCAACACCCATAAGCGAGGTGTCAATAAAGATACCAAAGAAAGAGACTCAAGAAGCGATAGTAGAAGAAGAGGAACCCTTCACACCAATAAGGGTCGTGGCAGAACCCTCCCCCATGGATGTCACATTTCAAGGGAGTGCCACAAAAGCCATTGATTTGGATAAGGAAGAAAAAGAACAAAAAATAAAATTACAAATTAGACAACCCCACAATGAAACCATCCATGTAGAGCAAGGAAAAGATGTGCAAACTGGAGAAGCTCCAAGAATACCTAGGACATGGTTGAATGTCGACATCGCTCGGCTCAAGCCAGTAATGCAAGACATGATCCGAACTACAATAAACACACAACAATTAATGCTTGAGGTTGATGAAGACTACGATGAAGCGATGCAGGACAAGCGTGAACTTCAACAAATTGGTAAGAATCTTTCTAATGAGTTAAAGATGGCAAAGGAGCAGCTCCTATAGAAAGAAAAGGAAGTCCAAGAGATCAAAACGCAAAACAAAACTCTAGAGACAGAAAATGACGGATTGAAAGAACAACTACAGGAATTAACAAAGAAATATGAAGCTAGCGAGGCTGAGAAGGCACGAATGAATGCAAGGAGTAAACTACTAGAATCACAAATAAAGGTATACATGGAAGAGGTCAAAAATCTGAGGAACCGAAATAAAGAGCTCATGATAGCCCTTCTAAGTGATGAACCAATAGACGTTCAAGGAAGACCAGAAAAGGATATCAAAGAATTGGAAGACAAGATAGCTAAGTATGCAGATCAGCTCAAGCAGGAGCAGACCACCATTGTCGAGTCGGAAAAGAGGTACATGGAAGACACCGCAGCCCTTAGGGCAAAATGGAAAAAAGCTGAGAATAGATACCTACTGCAATGTAAAGAAGACACAGATCAACTAGCGATAGTGGCAGAGGAAATCCAAAAGAATAAGGAACAATTTTGCAAGCACAGGAAGAAATTAAGCAAAAGAAGGAAATGATAAAACAACTACAGGATCAACTAGCACACAAGGAAATTGAGGGGACACCAGTAGTTCCAAAATCCACCGAGGCTACTGAGGAGACTGAGGTACGTCCTCTCTCTCCCCCCTTGTATCATTCACCACTAAGGGAGGAATAGGAGGTCCGAATCGAACATAATACTCGGGACATTGCAGAACTGAGCTGACCGGAAAGGGCATTACTGGTGTCCCAGCTTACTATTGAATTCAAAGATCAGATAATCTAGGTAATGAAGGAGGCCCAAATCGAAAGCAAAAATCTGGATAAAATTTTGAAACCTTTCAATGTACCATATGGGCAACTTAAAGAACAAATGCGACAATATATAAAGACTACGACGAATAAGGATCCGGACCACAACCTCCAGTTCAGCCAAGATACATTCAAGTACACTCACGAAGAATTCGAAAAAGCTGATCCCCAATGGAGATGCAAAGTTTTGGAAAAGAATCCTACATTGCGGGTACAATGGGAAGCATCACCATACACGCTTCAGGTAAATCCAGCATTTTGTCCAGTACCCCGCAGACGCTCCTGGTCGCAATTTTGGGAAGGAGAGCGACTGGGAAGCATCAATAATCAATGGTTGAATTACCCATTGTTACCTAGTAACCTTTGTTTTTAGGTATCCAGCAGATCTAAATGGTGCCATCAATAGATGAGTGAATGAGAACTAATCATTCCTTCATATAGGGATCCATTTTAGAATAGTGTTTGGCCATGTACAAATCACTTTTGGCCTCTTCATCTTTGGATGGTTTCTTGAATTTTGTATCCCTCGTGGTTAGCTCTTTGGTTCTATGGGGGCTACTAGTACTTTTGGATTCGGAACCCATACCCTTGTTGATTGTCTTCTTGCTATTGCCAAGCAGGTAAATTGCTCTTCTTTTGATCTCTATGCTTGGTTCTAATCCTTGCCTCTCCTTGGCCTCTTTGTTGATACTTTTCTCGTGAGGGAGATCATAGGGTTCTGTGTATCACTACAACATATCGAGGGTATATCGAGGATGCTACCGAGGAAAATGAACGGGCGTGATTTTTTCGCGACGTCGGTGTTAGAGTCGGTATACGCGTCAGAAAGAAAGCCCCGGTTTAGGCGCCGGTATAAGCGTCGGTATATGCCTCGGTATTACCGACGCTTATACCGACGTCCATACCGACGCCCGCACTGGGCGTACCTGCGCCCATATCAACGTCCATACTGGAGCTACTCGCGTGTATACCGACGACCTTATCTACACAAATTTTTTTGGGAAGATGTGTTGTCTTTTGCTACAGCATGATGTTGTCTAGCAAAAGACAATACACTCTGCCCAACTGAGTACATGTGTTATGTACTCTAATGGCAACCAAAACATAAACTTATATGAGCAAAAATGATCAATGAATCATGTACAGAAAGTTGTATATTCCGTAAATGAAAAATGTACAAAAGTGTGGCAAACCACTTCTATATATGAATCGATACAAAATGTGACAAACACTTCCATATAGGAATCGAATACAAAATTATGGTACATCATTGCCACATAGAAGTGTAATACAAAATTGTGGCATTGTAACAAAATGTACAAAAATTTGGCAATGTTACATCATTGTCGTATGCGAGTGTGATACAAAATTCTGGCATTGATCAAAATGTTTACACCTACAATCCTGCAACAAAACATATGTATAAAATAAGACCAATTAACATGACATTTATAAACAACAACTAAAAACACCAAACCAAGATATAACTTTACCTAATCAAGAATATTCTCCCATGAGACAATTGCACTGCGTCCCTCTAAGTCTTGTAACAGTGTAGTCAGTCCATGTCAATATCCATATGATTCTTCACTTCGCGTCGGAGGACGACCCATTGCCAACTCCTATAATAAATATGCAAAATGTTAGATGAACATACATAATGTGCTTAACACAAACAACTTCAATAATTAACATGATACTTACAAATTGGTAGCGCATACTGTCGTATCCGCTGCTACCTAAATGCGACATTCCAACCGTATCTAAACGTGTGGCCGCCGCATCTCTCTCTTCACGATATCGATCAGGAGTATGTTGCTGCTCATCTTGAATCAATTCCCATTCTTCGACATCTAGCCATACAGGCTTCGGTAAGCCTGCTCTAAAAGCATCGCGAGCTTTCGATCGCCGATGAGACATTACCTCGCGTGCCGTATGTTGAATCCATTGGGATCTTACAATAGGATTCCCACGTGCTGGCCAGTACTCTTCATATATGCATTGTGTGATATGATTTTTAGAGTCCCTATCTAGTTCGGTCCATTCTAACATTACCGAATGACCGAATTCGATGGAGCAGAGTTGTCGAATGCGCTGACGCATTAACTTTCCCGCTGCATCCATAACTGGAGTTCCATTATGGATATGATATATCTTTGATTCGTTATGATCATGCGCACCCCAAGGTGTACGTGGAGATCCCATCTGATGCAATGTGAAGATCGCATCTCATCCAATGTATATATATGCATGCTTGTATGCATATGCATGCTTGTATGCATATGCATTCATGTATGCATATGCATTCATGTATGCATATGTACATGCATTCATGTATGCATATGTACATGCATTCATGTATGCATATGTATATGCATTCATGCATGTATGCATATGTATGCGTATGCACATGCATGCATGTATGCATATGCATGCATGTATGCATGTGCATATGTGTACGCATATGCATATTTGTATGCATATGCATAGATGCATTCATGTATTCATATGCATGCATGTATGCATATGCATGCATGTATGCATATGCATGCTTGTATGCATATGCATTCATGTATGCATATGCATGCATGTATGCATATGCACTCATGTATGCATATGCACTCATGTATGCATATGCATATGCATTCATGTATGCGTATGCATGCGTATGCATATGCATTCATGTATGCATTCATGCTTGTATGCATATGCATGCTTGTATGCATATGCATTCTTGTATGCATATGCATGCTTGTATGCAAATGCATTCATGTATGCATATGCATGCTTGTATGCATATGTATACATGCATATGCATACATGCATTCTTGTATATATATGCATACATGCATTCTTGTATGCATATGCATTCATGTATGCATATGCATGCATGTATGCATATGCATTCATGTATGCAATGCATGTATGCATATGCATTCATGTTTGCATATGCATGCATGTATGCATTTGCATGTATGTATTTGCATGTATGCATTTGCATGTATGCATTTGCATGTATGCATATGCATTCATGTATGCATATGCATATGCATTCATGTATGCATATGCATGCATGTATGCATACGCATGCTTGTATGCATACGCATGCTTGTATGCATACGCATGCTTGTATGCATACGCATGCTTGTATGCATACGCATGCTTGTATGCATACGCATGCTTGTATGCATATGCATTCATGTATGCATATGCATATGCATTCATGTATGCATATGCATATGCATTCATGTATGCATATGCATATGCATTCATGTATGCATATGCATACATGAATGCATATGCATACATGAATGCATATGCATATGCATACATGAATACATACATGAATCCATATGCATACATGAATGCATATGCATACATGAATGCATATGCATACACGAATGCATATGCATACATGAATGCATTTGCATTCATGTATGCATATGCATTCATGTATGCATATGCATGCATGTATGCATATGCATGCATGTATGCATATGCATGCATGTATGCATATGCATGCATGTATGCATATGCATGCTTGTATGTATATGCATTCGTGTATGCATATGCATGCTTGTATGCATATGCATTCATGTATGCATATGCATTCATGTATGCATATGCATGCTTGTATGCATATGCATGCTTGTATGCATATGTATACATGCATATGCATGCTTGTATTCATATGCATGCATGTATGCATGTGCATATGTGTACGCATATGCGTATTTGTATGCATATGTATACATGCATTCTTGTATGCATATGCATTCATGTATGCATATGCATATGCATGCTTGTATGCATATGCATGCATGTATGCATATGCATGCATGTATGCATATGCATGCATGTATGCATATGCATCCATGTATGCATATGCATCCATGTATGCATATGCATGCATGTATGCATATGCATGCATGTATGCATATGCATGCATGTATGCATATGCATGTATGCATATGAATGTATGCATATGCATGTATGCATATGCATTCATGTATGCATATGCATTCATGTATGCATATGCATATGCATTCATGTATGCATATGCATATGCATTCATGTATGCATTCATGCATGTATGCATATGCATTCGTGTATGCATATGCATGCATGTATGCATATGCATGCTTGTATGCATATGCATTCATGTATGCATATGCATGCATGTATGCATATGCATGCTTGTATGCATATGCATTCATGTATGCATATGCATTCATGTATGCATATGCATTCATGTATGCATATGCATTCATGTATGCATATGCATGCATGTATGCATATGCATTCATGTATGCATATGCATTTAGGTATGCATATGCATTCATGTATGCATTCATGCATGTATGCATATGCATGCATATGCATTTGCATTCATGTATGCATGTGCATTCATGTATGCATATGCATGCATATGCATATGCATTCATGTATGCATGTGCATGTGTGTACGGATATGCATATTTGTATGCATATGCATGCTTGTATGCATATGCATGCTTGTATGCATATGCATTCATGTATGCATATGCATATGCATTCATGTATGCATATGCATATATGCATATGCATGCATGTATGTATATGCATGCTTGTATGCATATGCATTCATGTATGCATATGCATGCATGTATGCATATGCATGCATGTATGCATATGCATGCATGTATGCATATGCATGCATGTATGCATATGCATGCATGTATGCATATGCATGCATGTATGCATATGCATGCATGTATGCATATGCATGCTTGTATGCATATGCATTCTTGTATGCATATGCATGCTTGTATGCATATGCATGCTTGTATGCATATGCATGCTTGTATGCATATGCATGCTTGTATGCATATGCATTCATGTATGCATATGCATTCATGTATGCATATGTATATGCATTCATGTATGCATTCATGCATGTATGCATATGCATGCATGTATGCATATGCATGCTTGTATGCATATGCATTCATGTATGCATATGCATGTTTGTATGCATATGCATGTATATATGTATGCATATGCATGTATGTGTATACATATATATGCATGCATGTATGTGTATGCATATGCATGAATGAGTATGCATATGTATTATGTACGTGTGTATGCATATGCATTGTGTATGTGTGTATGCATATGCATTGTGTATGTGTGTATGTGTATGCATATGCATTGTGTATGTGTGTATGTGTATGCATATGCATGTGTGTATGCATGTGCATTAGTGTATGAATATGCATGTGTATGTGTATGCATATGCATGTGTATATGCATATGCATGTTTGTATTCATATGCATGTGTGTGTTTATACATATGTGAGTGTGTATGTATATATGTATATATCTCTCCCTCTCTCTTATATATCTCTCACTTACATCAATATAATTGTTTGAATCAAGGTTGTCAAAATCTACTTGAAGTTCTCCTTCGTCAAATTTCTAAAAAATTGATCCCAAAAATCTCTTGCAAAATTAAAGAAAGAACATATTAGAAAAGGAAAAACATAAAGAAAGAAAAAAGAGAGCTCAATATGTGCGATCTACTTACCAAAGCGTCAGATCTATAAAAATAGAGGTGTGCTTAGAGAGAGAGAGAGAGAGAGGGAAGGAGAGGAAAAGAGAGAGAGAGAGAGAGAGAGAGAGAGAGAGAGAGAGAGAGAATTGTTTGAATCAAGGTCTTCAAAATCCACTTGCAGTTCTCCTTCATCAAATTTTCAAAGATTTGATCGCAAAATCTCTAGCAAAACCAAACAGAGAACATATTAGTAAAGCAAAAACATAAAGAAAGAAAAAAAGAGTGCTACAATATGTGCGATCCACTTACCAAAACGTCAAATCTATAAAGATAGAGGCCCGTTTAGAGAGAGAGAGAGAGGGAGGGAGAGAGAGAGGGAGGGAGAGAGAAGGAGAGAGAGTGAGAGAGAGGGAGGGAGAGAGAGAAAGAGGGAGGGAGAGAGAGAGGGAGAGAGAGAGAGAGAGAGACAGAGCGAGAGAAAGGGTGACAAACAGAGATCTGCTGTTGGCACACGCAAACTCGACAGGAGAAGAGCTAGATTCAAAACGCTCAGAATGACAAATTTTGGTTTCGAGCCCGGTTAAAAAGAGGGCGTCGATATAAGCGTCAATAATTCCAGCAAATTACCGATGCTTATACCGACGCAATCTTTCCAAGGCAAAGCGGCTTTCCCAAATTGTCTGAGGGTCATACTGACGTCGACAACTGACCGTCGGTATGCTGACCATCAGTATGCGGACCGTCATTATTCCCTCGATATGTTGTAGTGTATGTGAGAGTTCCTTGGGTAACCTCATGTGTAATCACCCTTGTTGAGTTGCAGCTAATTCCTTAGGCACCCAAATTTGTTGGATACCTTGTGGTTTGACTTGTCATAGTTTCTTGGCTCTTGTTTTGGCATGGTTGGCTTGCAACACTTCCTACACTTCGCACACACCTTACCTACAGCAAATAAACACTTTCATCGATAGACAACACTCACCAGCACTCTTTCCAAGCCATACACATGCATACAAGCTCATAGAGAAGAAGATACAGAGTGAAGAAGACACAAATTCGAATTTCTGTGCTCTCTATTCTCACAATGGCAAAAAGTTCTTTACAAAGAGTCACATTTGACTTATATACTTGTGCCCTAAAAATGGTCCTTTCACACAAGAGACCGGCACTTTATTCACTAAGAGACTAATTTCCTACTATTTTACAAGGGTAAATCTCTAATCTTCTGCGGGGATGCATCTAGAGGACTCCTCTAGTGCCTTTACAACAGAAAATATATTACAAGAATGATTATGATACAAAAATATGATGTCCAAATCGGAAAAATTTTGGGGCCCGTCTTTTTCTCTGCTTTGTGCTTTCTTTCACTCTGCAACACTCTCCCCCTCTTCGTCTCTGTCGTCCCTTGACAGTCTTTGCTTCTTGTCCTCAGTTTGTTGTCCGCACGCATCCAGTGGTCAGTATTGCCTGATTCTTGATCTTGCATTACGTTTTAGAGGCGCTCTGATTTGTCCTGGTTGCACACATCGGACCTTGCTGTGTTATTCACTTCTTTTCTCTGCACGCCACCTTTGCTCATTGTTACCTGTTTATAAAACAGGTGTTCAGTTTTGACGGCCTCTTCTTAATTCTTGTTTTACATTCTCTGGGCCTGATGCATTCGACTTGCTTGCCCGCAACCCTTGGAGTTAGACTGACTACCTGATATGTTGCAGTCTAATTCACCTATAGGCTCATTAATTCTGGGTTGCCACGCACACCACCAGTGGAAGGCATGAAGATGTGGTGCTTCAGTCTTCGATCTGGACCTTCCAGAGATCAAGAGGTTGAAGCACCCATGTGGGTTACGTCCTTTCCTTGGTGTGTGTGCCCCTGCGGGGCTCTGTGCAGAGATGGGTGTTGCGCCCCTGCGGGGCTTCTTGCAGAGATATATCTTCAGATATTTCCTTTTAGTGAAGCTGCTTCTTTCGTTGTCTTCTTCTTTTCTTCTTTTTACTTGACTCTCCCTCCACACTGCCCCCCCCTCCTGGACTCTATCGTCCCCGACAGGCTTTGATAAGCGACGGGCATATGTTTGATATACTCTTTGCTCTGTATCATTTAGCAGATTTGCTTCACGTATCATGAGTTGTATCCATTGTTCTGCCTTCACGCCGTCATTGGGTGGCTGTCTGTGATCTGCGAAGAAGCTAAGTTCATATGCCACTAATCTGGCATTTAAATTGGATGACATCTTCAAAAAAAATTCTGAATCCATCTCAAAAAATCCTGTAAAGAAAGCTTCTTCAAAAGTCTGCATATATACACTTGGCAAGAACATTAATCTGGAATAATATGCCATTATCGTTGGTCTGCTAGGCATAACTGATGGATAAAAAATGAGAATTTTTGTGCCCTGATTAATACCTATGAAGTTCAAAAAGGTGTAGGCCGCATGCTTGAAGACTTTGAGTACCGTAAGTATCATGCTAAGTATTTTGTTGGTCATTTTGACAGTTAAATCGGGTACTGTCACATAATTTTGTATCCAAAATTCTATGGTTTTGACCATATAGTCTTCCGTTGGCAAGTAGTTATGTGGCGGGCTCGGAAGCATAGGATAATTGAGCCACTGCTTATTTATAGTGCCATTCTTTTGTAAGTCCAAAAATTTGCTGGCAAGCCTTCTGCGTGGTATAGGACAAAATGAAGGGTTTACCTGAAGTAAATATGGTGCTGCTTGCCAGTGCACCCGTAGTGTGGGATGTTTCTTCAAAAATTTCCGTTGCCACACTGGTTGTGCAGCTTCAAACTCTGCTTGAGTGTATGCGAATGTGTCATGTTTGAAATTCAGCTGCTCATCTGGACTCTTCTGTGTAATCCTCTGTATATAACGTCTTGTTTTCTCTTTCAAGAGTCCGTATGGAATATTAAATGGCTTCATGATCTTGTCCAGGTCTTTACCTTTGATCTTGGCCTCTTTCATTACCTTGATGACTTCATTTTCGAAATTCTCCGTCAATCGGGACACCACTAGTGCCCGTTCCTTCTGACTTATTTCTGCAGTGTAGGGCATTGGATGTTCGTCATGTATGTCGGCCAACTGCTCATGTAGTGGAGAATTATAGATCGGGTGAGATGGAGGGCTTACCTCTACCTCGTCAGTAGGATTTTCCTTTATTGGCTCTACTGGTGTCCCGATCGGTGCTTTCTCGTGTATTTGAGTCTTTAATTTTGCTATGCATTCATCTTTATCTTTTACTTCTTGCATGGCTGTGCTGAGTGCTTCTTTTGCTGCAAGTAATTCATTTCCGATTTCAGCCCCATTATCCATGTTTTCACTGTAGCTTGTGGCCAGTTTTCCATGTGCTATATTTAACTGCTTTTTTAGTTCACATATTTCCTGAGTGTACTTCCGTTCTGATTCTTCTCTTACTTCTTGCTCTTGTCGCAGCAAATCTGCATGTTGTGCTATCTGCTCTCTTAATTCTTTTTCTTTGATTTCTGAGGATTCCTGTTGCTCGATTGGTTGATCATATAATAATGATTTCATTAATTCCTTATTCCTGCTTCTCAATGTGTCATTTTCTTCCATATATACTTTTAGCTGTGTCCCGAGCAACGTACTTCTAGCTCTCATTCTTTCTTTGTCCGCCTCGCTTGCATCATATAATCTCTGTAAATTTGCGAGCTGTGCTTGGAGTTGGTGATGCTGAGTGATTAATGATTCGTATTGTGTTTTTGTTTCGAGCAACTCATTGCTTTTGACCTTTATCTCTTTTTGTGCCTGGATGAGTTGTGATGACAGTTGTTCGCTCATTATCTGGAATTGACTTTTTTCTTGCATGGCCCTATCATAATCTGCATCTATTTCCATCATCTGTTGTTGGGTATCCATCGCTGTCTGAATCATTTGCTTGACTACCGGCTTCAGCTGAGTGACATCCACATTCAGCCATGTTTTTGGAATGCTTGGTTCGTCGCCGGTTGTGACATCTTTGCCCTGAGCGATATGTAGTGTATTGTCATGGGGCTGCCTAATTTGAAGTTGGATCCTTGGCTCGGCCACCATGTCTTCTTTGTTTCCTTGAGGTGTATCATCAGGTACCTCAATTACAATTGGTTCTTTAGTATGTAGCTCCTCCGAATCCACATTCCTTGGAGTTTGTACTTCCTCTTTGATAGGTGGTTTGACTTGTGTAACGTTGGTTGGAGCTTCCTTGATGCTTATCTTTGTAGTATCATTCAATTGAATGACATGCTCCGGTTCAATGGGATCTTCTTCATTCTTTTCCTTTTCTTCATGATTTCCCGGCGTCACTTCTAATAAATGATCTCATTCCATTCTCCTTCTTGAGTTTCTGTCCTTATATCAGTATCCAAGGTAGCTTTTTCAGGGCTGGAATCCGTGTTGGTACTGGAATCATCTATCCCTAGTTCTTTGTACCTTCCAGCTTGTTTTGGTGTCTTCTTTGGACTCCGTTGTTGTTTCTCTTGACTTGTCTGTCTATAATGATGACCTTGAATGTTTAAATTTACCTGCCCTTTCATGTACTGATGTGTATCTTCGAGGGCAGCAGAAAGATCTCTCCTTGTAATAGGCACTTGAGCCCTCGTGATCTTCGGTAAAAGATGAGTTCTCTTTGATTGTGGTGTAGCTTGGGCTTCCTCCTCCCGTAGACGCTTTGTACCCCTCATGGGTTTTTGTGTGCTCGTTCCAGCTTCCTCAACCATAACAACTGCTTTCTTTCACTCTGCAACACTCTCCCCCTCTTCGTCTCTGTCGTCCCTTGACAGTCTTTGCTTCTTGTCCTCAGTTTGTTGTCCGCACGCATCCAGTGGTCAGTATTGCCTGATTCTTGATCTTGCATTACGTTTTAGAGGCGCTCTGATTTGTCCTGGTTGCACACATCAGACCTTGCTGTGTTATTCACTTCTTTTCTCTGCACGCCACCTTTGCTCATTGTTACCTGTTTATAAAACAGGTGTTCAGTTTTGACGGCCTCTTCTTAATTCTTGTTTTACATTCTCTGGGCCTGATGCATTCGACTTGCTTGCCCGCAACCCTTGGAGTTAGACTGACTACCTGATATGTTGCAGTCTAATTCACCTATAGGCTCATTAATTCTGGGTTGCCACGCATGCCACCAGTGGAAGGCATGAAGATGTGGTGCTTCAGGCTTCGATCTGGACCTTCCAGAGATCAAGAGGTTGAAGCACCCATGTGGGTTACGTCCTTTCCTTGGTGTGTGTGCCCCTGCGGGGCTCTGTGCAGAGATGGGTGTTGCGCCCCGGCGTCACTTTCCTTGGTGTGTGTGCCCCTGCGGGGCTCTGTGCAGAGATGGGTGGTGCGCCCCGACGTCACTTCTAATTGATCGATCTCATTCCATTCTCCTTCTTGAGTTTCTGTCCTTATATCAGTATCCAAGGTAGCTTTTTTAGGGCTGGAATCCGTGTTGGTACTGGAATCATCTATCCCTAGTTCTTTGTACCTTCCAGCTTGTTTTGGTGTCTTCTCTGGACTCCGTTGTTGTTTCTCTTGACTTGTCTGTCTATAATGAAGACCTTGAATGTCTAAATTTACCTGCCCTTTCATGTACTGATGTGTATCTTCGAGGGCAGTAGAAAGATCTCTCCTTGTAATAGGCACTTGAGCCGTCGTGATCTTCGGTAAAAGATGAGTTCTCTTTGATTGTGGTGTAGCTTGGGCTTCCTCCTCCCGTAGATGCTTTGTACCCCTCATGGGTTTTTGTGTGCTCGTTCCAGCTTCCTCAACCATAACAATTGCTTTCTTTTTCTTAGGGACCGTAGCGGATTTTACGTATTTGGCTAGCCCTTTTGAGGTCGGCATCTCCCGTAAGCAATTTTTCATCTCGAGGGCTTCATATATCAATAATGTTAATGCAGAACTGCCATTTAAAAACTTCTTCTGGCCCCATTTCTTCTGGGCTTCAAATAGCCTTTCTTGTACATACCCTGTTAAATTAATTTTGTTTCCTATTTGTCGCATGGCATGTGATAATAGTTGTACTACAATCTTTTGTGGAGCCGTGTATCTGTGCATACTGGGGAAACAGAAATGTTGAGGCACCAGACGGACAGCATCTTCAATGTCTATTCTATTAATCTCCAGGAAGGACCTCTTCTTCGGGTCATGACATTCCTCTTTGACACTAGTAATTCCTACTTGATTCCATCCAAAAGCTTTATTGATCAACTCATGTGTGAATTGAATGGTCTTCCAAATTCCGACTTTATCCAATACTCATGCTTCTGGAATTGATATTTTTGTTGCGGCAGGTTGCATGGTATTCATTACCTGTGCACATCTCTGAAAATCTGGAACATAGATAGGCAATTTGAGAAATGCCTCTATGCCTGCTTGTGTCCATACATCTTCAATATGAGGTAATCCCTGTATTATTGTCTTGAAATCCTGTGACATGATTGGAAAATAGTGATCTGTATCCATAATCTTGATAGTAGCCATGAAAATGAGTTCCGAGACTGGTTGGTCATCCCGAAACCAATGGCCTCTTGCTCTTGTTACTGATTCCAATGGAAGAAGCTGCACCTCTTCCTGTTGCGTAGATTCTGAATCAGTAGATGCCATCTGCACTCAATATACAGTATGAATTAGTTGTCGTATATTATCAGAAATCCTCCTTTATTTGTTTGTCATAAGCTCGATATTGCTCTGAGTGAATGGTGTCGCCCCTTTCCCGTGTGTGTGAGAAAGGTAATACCTGTATTTTTCACATTTTTAGGTATTTTTATATTTTCATAAGTGCTCTCCTATTTCCCAAGAGGAAAATGTGCTTGACTATCCTGAAATAGAAGAAGGATGTGCGGAATGCTTGGCCTTGTAATGTGGCCCTATCATGCATACTTTGGGTCTTGAAGGCTCCATATGTGTGCAATTGGAAGTAGTTGGTTGATGCCTGCCGTTTATTTTGTCTTTAGGTATCCAAATCTGCTTCATTCAGCTGGGCCTTGTTGTATGTTGCCTAATTCCGATGAATGTGGCTCTTTTCTTGTTGTATGTCTGCTTTATCTGATTTGTAAATCTCGGACTGGCTCGGGTTGCCATTACAGACTCCTTCTTTCTCCAGTAACTCCTTTTTTGTGGCTGTTTTGACTGTGGACCATATTGGTTCTTCTTGTGCTGGGAATCATCATTTCGACTTGGTTTCCTTGGAGCGCATGACTTAGGAATCCAAATTTGCGAACGATCCTGTTGAGCGGCTACTACTTTTTTTGGAATCCATATTGTAGCAATTCGTCGATGACTTCGTTGTTCCGACTGAGTTGTTTTCCTATCTGATTGGTTGTTCTGATGTCGGTTGTGCTTTTGTCGTCGAAGATACTCCTCCACTTGATCTTTCTTTATCCACGCTTGGTTAGAGTATGGAATAGGGTATATTTTAATAGGTATAGATTTTGAATTACTCAGAGGACTAGTCTCTCTGATGCATGGTGCTTCACTGAGGTTGGTTTCAGCTTGATTGAGACTCTCGTGACTTGCTAGACTAGAAGATGGTGTGCAAGCAGAATTCAATGTGTCTGCACATATAGTACTTGACGAAGGTGTTTCTATAGTGCTAGGGATCATACATTCATGACTTTGTTCATTGGAATGAACTTTTTGCTCTATGCTCACAGATTTGATTGGCCGTTCGTCTAGTAGACTGAATACTTCACGATGTCCTATCTTGGCTGAGATGTATCCTAAAGCCAATTGAACGGTCACCTCATATTCGTAAATCCAGTCTTGACCTAACACTACCTCTTCAAGTAAATCTTGATCACGACACACTAATAGCTTTTGTTCCATAGTGTTGTTGCCAAGATGCAGAGGTAAGGTGATCTCACCTATGCATTGAGTAATCGTTCCTCCTATTCCTATCAACTGGGCCATCGATGGGCGTACTTTCTCCTTGAGTTTTTGGGTCAAAGAAAGTTTGATACAGCTTACAGCAGCTCCTGTGTCAATGAGAGCATCCACCAAGTGGTACTCCGTTTTACCTGCTCCCAAATTTAAATATGGTTGCGTTCTCTGGGATCCTAGGTTTTGAGTGGCTCTAAAATTAGCCATTGGGATGAGTTCTTCTCCTAGTCGATATCTCTCATCTCGCTCTCTCATCCACTCTTTCCGTTTCTTTATTCTTTCCAATGCTTCCTGTCTCGCTTCTTCTCGTATCCTTTCCTCCTCTATGCGTCTATTCTTACCTTTGATTAATCGAGACATTGTTTCTTCGGTTAATGGTTCTAGATATTTTTTTACTCTACACCCACTGATGTAGTTTGGTAACACGTCTCCATCTAAGGTTGCTAAGCTGATGGCTCCACTTGTGGATATACGATTAATGATTAATGGACCATATCCTCTCTTTTGCAACTTCTTAGCATGTTGTTTCAAGGTGTATACCAAAACTAAATCTCCTTCCTTCAAATTTTTGTCCTTAATGTGCGCATCAAAATAGGCTTTCTGTCGTCTTTTAGCAGCATAAATGCCTGCTACTGCTTGTAACCTAGTTTCGTGAAGCTTTTCTATTTGATCCAATTGAGCTGATAGTTCATTTCCTGTCCACTCGTAAGTAGTTGCTACTCTCAGAGTGGGAATTAAGAAATCAATTGGCAAAATAGCATTTTGTCCATATACTAAGTTAAATGGAGTAGTGCCTATGGCGGTTTTATAGGCTACTCGAAATGCCCATAAAGCATGATGTAACTGCTTATCCCAATCTAATCTACCATTGTTAACAATTTTGGTGAGAACTGTACACAAGATTTTATTCAAACTCTCGGCTTGTCCATTGGCTTGTGGGTGATAAGGAGCTGATTTCTTATGAATTACCAAGAATTCATTCAATAAAGCTTCTATAACTTCATTCACAAAGTGCGTACCTCTATCACTCACAATTTCTATTGGTAGTCCAAATCTAGTGAAAATGTTCTCAAAGAGAAACTTGGCTATGGTTCTTGCGTCATTTTTCTTGGTTGCTTTTGCTTCAACCCATTTGGTCAGATAGTCTGTTGCCACAATTATATATTCGGCATGGGATCCTTTTGCTGGTGGGCTAATAGGTCCTATGAAGTCTATTCCCCATTTCGTGAAAGCTCTGGCACTCATCATGGGTCTAAGTGGCATCTCATCTCTCCTAATGGGATATTTGGTTCGTTGGCAAGTATCACACCGTTGCACATATGTCATGGCATCTTGGTGTAGAGTTGGCCACCACATTCCAGCAAAGAGGATCATTTTTGCTGTTTTATCTGCAGAGAAATGTCCTCCTACAGCTCCTGTATGAGCCATCTCTAAAACAGAAAGATATTCGTCTTCGTGAATGCACATTCGTAATTGGTTATCTTTCCCTCGTTTAAAAAGTTGTTTTCCTATAATGGCATAATCCTTACTTTGTTCTTCAAGTGCAGGTTTCCTTGCTGAAGTAGCTCCGTCTGGGTATTCTTGAGTTTTCAAGAACTTTACCAGTGGCATGCTCCATCTTGGTGCTATTGTAGAATAGCATAAGGTAGAGTTCTCATCTGGGATTTGTTCTTGACAGGTCTGACAGGTTGATACATAGTTATGTGAATCTCTTTGCATGGTTGGCCAATATATGCCAAATCTCTTGAGTGTTTGCCACGTTCCATTTGCATTCAAATGAGTTTTCCATTGGTTTACATGTGCTTTCTGAAGCCACATTTCTTGTTCCTCTTCCTCCACGCATCTCATTAATAATCCACTTGAATCCTGGTGATACAAACTCCCCGCAATGATATGAAGGTTTTTAGTCTTCCAGAGGTCTTGGGTTTGGTTTGGCGTGATCCCATCTTTAGGTCCATGATTAAGTATAGGGATCAACTTTTCTGCCCATTGAGGACATACTTCTAGGTTAAAAAGGTACGTATCTGGCAGATCATCTGGTACTCCTATGGGTGGTTCTCCATGGGTCATTCTTGATAAGTGGTCTGCTCTTATATGAGTATTTCCTTTCTTGACTACTACCTCAAAATCAAATTCCATTAGCAATAAAAACCATCGTACTAGTCGTCCTGTATTACAAGGCTTGTTGACTAGGTACAATAGGGCTTGATGATCAATGAAGAATTTGAATTTGTTTGCCAACAGGTAATGTCTGAACTTTTTCACTGCGTACACCATCCCTAGGCCTTCTCTCTCCGTGGTAGTATAATTGCGTTCTACTTGATTTAATTGTCTACTAGCATAGGCTATAGGGTGGTCTAGTTTTCCTGTGTCAGCAGGTTGAGCTAAGATGCAACCAATGGCAAACTTGGAAGCATCCACATGAATGTGAAACGGCTTATTCCAGTTAGGGACTCGAAGGATTGGTGCTGAACTCAATCGATTCTTTAACTCATTAAAAGCTTTTTCACATTCTTCGGTCCAATTGAATAGAGTCAATAATGCATAAAGAGGTCTAGCAATTATGGCGTACATATGTATGAATCTTCGATAGTATCCACAATGTCCCATAAATGCTTGAACTTCCTTAGCCGTCTTAGGTCTTGGTAAATCCAGAATTACTTTGATTTTGTCTTCATCTGTTGAAATCCCATTCTTAGAGACAATATGTCCTAAGATTTTTCCTTGTCGAACCATGAAGACA
The DNA here is from genome assembly GCA_020310875.1 of Ceratopteris richardii. Lineage (NCBI taxonomy): Eukaryota > Viridiplantae > Streptophyta > Polypodiopsida > Polypodiales > Pteridaceae > Ceratopteris > Ceratopteris richardii. The sequence goes on from CM035424.1 coordinate 9,644,046, forward strand.
CATTTTTCAGGATTGAGGCATACTCGATATTGTCGACATTTGGCAAAGATCTTTTCTAGTTCAGGGATATGCTCTGATCGTATAGCTGAATAAGTACAAAGATCATCCACGTATACCTCCATACTTTTTCTCAGAAATTCCTTGAACACATGACACATCAATCTTTGGAAGGTAGCTGGGGCATTAGTCAAACCAAAAGGCATGACTCTAAAGGCGTATACTCCCCATTCAGTTGCGAACGCTGTTTTATGTTGGTCCTCAAGAGCAATGGCTACCTGATTATACCCTGAAAAGCCATCCAGAAAGCTATAGACTTCCTTTCCTGCCACTCTTTCCAAGAGATGATCGGTGATTGGTAAAGGATAACTATCCCTTATTGTCGCGGCATTTACTTTCTTCAAATTGATGCACACTCTTAACTTTCCATTCTTTTTCGGTACTACCACCAAAGGTGACACCCGTTCCGTGTGCTCAATTTCGTATATGAATCCAACATCTAGTAACTTGTCTATTTCTTCCTTTATTTTTGCTGAATACACATCATTGTATGTATATGGTCTTTGTTTAGAAGGCTTGGCTTCGGATGTCATGGGAATTCTATGCGCACATATAGAAGGGTCGACTCCTTTCAAGTCCTTATAGGTCCAAGCAAAGACATCCCGATATTCTCTTATGAGACGAATTAACTCTTGTTCTTCCTCTAATGAGACATCCTGTCCTATGAAGGTACATCGTTCTTCTCCTTCTTCTACAGTTACTACTATCTTCTTGGTTTGTTCCTTATTATCATATGCTATTCCAGGCTGTGCTTCTCTTTTCGGCATTTGAATAGCAATTTTTCTCTCCTCCACTTCATATTTTTTAAAGTGGGCTGGTACCTCAAATTGGTCTTGGGGTTTATTTTCTTCATCTTCTGATTCTCTTTCACATTCTAATTCCCCCTTCTGTGTGAGTTCCTGGTGTTTCTCTTTGGCTGTGATATTTATGTTGGTGGTACTATTCCCTAGATCCATTGGTTCGGGCTCCATTTCAATGCTCTCGTAGTCCTCCTTCCAGTCTTTCTCGATCACTTCTCCTTCTTCAGCCTCCTGAAGGACTACCACATACAGGCTAACATCATAACCCTCCTCATCGATACATTCGTTCATGGTCACTACTTCTTCGTTTACACAGACATCGAGGGTAGCTAAAATTTCCATCCAACCGTGAGGTTCAAATTCTTCATCCGGAAATACTTGTGGCATATAAGCTGGATCTTGTACAGACCTCGCTATTCCTTGTTTTTGATGCCATCCTTTTCTTCTCTCCTCTTCCTTCTTTGCAGCTTGGCATATCCATAGATGAGTGTCCTCGTTCATCCAGGATTGATTACTAGAACCTACACTATGAATTGATTGATCGTCTTCCTCCTTATGAATTTGATTCCATTGTAGAGGTGGAACATCTTGATAAGTGTACGTATGTAGGTTTATTCTAGTGGTGGTTCCTGCGTGTTGTAGGTATACCGCATCTTTTCCCCAATCTTGTACGACCTTTAACTGTCTCATGAAAGGCCTTCCCAGGATCATTTCATAATTGCTTGGCCTTTCGAAGTGACATATTGCTAGAGTGTGTTCGAATTCCACTCCACACGTAGTGAAGACTACTCGCTCCAACAATCCTAAGGGTCTTTCTGTATGTCCGTCTGCCATTTGTATTTTCATGCGTGTTGGTCTTAATGCTGGTTTTCCCCATTTCTCCCAAATTTCTTTGGTAGCAATACCAACACCAGCTCCCGAATCTAAGATGGCTTTGGTAGTGTAACCCCTAAAGGTGATTGGAAGGCAGGTATTTCCTTCATCTCCCTCACTAAAGTCTCCTACCTTATCCACTGGAATTCTCACCGTGTTTACTTCGTCTGCTATTTCTTTCTTTTCCTCCTTGACTTCCCATTGATTGATTAATTTCTCTTTCAAATGTGGTTTTACCTTTAACAGTTCTTCGAATGTTAGGGTACAAGGGATTTTTACCTCTCTAAGGCGTTGTATGATCTCAGATGTTTGGACTGATGGGTTCATTTCTCGTTTCCTCATTGAGGGAATGCGATACAATTCTGAATTGTGTTCGTACTCCCCTGTGTAGTTGGGTAGTTCCTTTACATCTTCCTCTCCTTGGTCACTTGCATCCATCGGAAGAATTTCTTCTGAATTTACTTCAGGTATTGATCCCTCTATTTCGTTTTCTGCTTTTAGTTCTTCAAAGGGTGGTTCAATTCCTTCCACTTTCTTCCATTTGTCCTCTTGAGAAGATGCTCTATCCCATTGATCAAATACACGTCCATTAGGGTGTCATCTTGGGGAATCAGATCTCCTCTCCATATCCTAGCAACACTAGATCTCCCTCTCGGTGTAGTTACTTGCTCTTCATTCCCTCCTCCATTCAAGTTTGAAGCAGTATTTTCTTCACCAATTTCATTAATGTTTTCTGGGTGTTCTGTGACAACATATTGGATATCTCTTTTGTCCATGTAAAGTCCTCCTACGTACTTGACTGCTGGTCTAGGCACTATGTAAGCCTCTGACGCTTTCTTTAACCTGGCCACTGATCTGTTTAGACCATCCAAATAAATAGGGATCTCATTTTGGTTGGTGTTCACGTACTCCAAGGAGGTCCTGTACTCTCCTTCAATGATCGACATCACGCCAATCATGGGCACCGTGTTCTGCATATCCTCTGAAGCCATGGGAATTTCTTCCTCTGACTCACTAGAGGTCTCAGAATAATGTGAACGGTTACTTGGCTCTGCTACACTACCTACAGAAGAGATTACACTTCTTCGGCTTCCTAGGGTTCTTCCGGATCTCAGGTTCATCCACCTAACAACTCTGATCAGCCCTTGCAACCCTCTAGCCTCTAGGATTCTTCACTAAAGGTCAGAATTTCTAGAAAACTTTGGCTAGGAAATGGCTGAAAAAGAATTTTCCCAGATCACGATACTTGACTCCAGATTCCACGATACACGATCTCTGGGCTGAAACGATACTCGATACTTGGGTCAGAACGATACACGATATTTGGGCACAGGCGAAACACGATCGCTGGTGAATATCGCGATCTTTGATCAAGACAATCTTTGGCACAAACGATACTCGACTCCAAACGATACACAATACTTGTGATCCTACGATACACAACACTGATCAAGTATCACGATCTCTCAAGACCAGATGATACACGATACCTGATGGAAACAATACTTGATACTCGGGATAAAGCGATACACGATATTTGATCCCGAACGATATCCGATACTTAAACACCGACGATACACGATACTTCCACCAAACGATACACGATCTCTAGCCAACGATCGCTGGCAAAACGATACACGATACTTGTTAGGTATCGCGATCGCTGAACCAAACGATACACGATCGACGAAAGTGACGATACACGATACTTGGATTGAAACGATACACGACACAGATCAAGTATCGCGATCGGTAAAGACCAAACGATACTCGATCTCTGAGAGGTATCGCGATCTTTGATCAAAACGATCTCTGGGCCAAACGATACGCGATCTCTGGAAAGTATCGCGATCTCTGAGAGACGATACCGATCTTTGACCGAGACGATACAGGATACTTCTCAGGTATCGCGATCGGTATGAAATGATACACGATCAACGATCGCTAGCAAAGACGATCTCTGACCAAGTATCGCGATCGTTATGAAACGATACACGATCGGAGGGAAATATCGCGATACTCGACCACAGGAGGTCACGATACTTGCTAAGTATCGCGATACTCGACCGCGGGAGCAAAACGATACTTGACCCTTGGACAAATTTTAGGAAAGATTTTTTAAGTTTTGGTTTAATGCACTTGTTTTACTAGTCCCTCTCCTCTCTCCTCACTCTCTGTGCAACTCAACTCACTCCTTTCTACCCTCTGAAAGTCTCAAACGATACCTGACGCAGATCGTCTTTCCCTGCAGTCTAGATTTACTGAGAAATCAAAATTAAGATGGGTTCTGCTCACCTTGATAGTTGATCCCACTTCTTTCTCACTCCCCCTTGCTCTGTGCAACCCCAGATTGCTCAGTTCCTCGTCCACGATCTCTGCCACAGCTCTCACGATACTCGACAGATGCTCTCCACGATACTTGCTCAGAAACACAAGTAACTTGCAAAAGACTCTTTTTGGGTTTTTATACTTGGGGTTTTCTTGCTTACAAAAAGGAAACTTTACTGAACAAAAGCTAACTCCTACTCTACTCCTTCTACTCACTGCCCTAAACTAACAACTCACTACACACACTCCAAGAATGAGAAGTAGCAAGTGCGGCTGAAAATGACTTACCAAAGAAGAGAAAATTTCCACTCCTCAACTTACTTCATTGCAAAAAAGCTACTTACCATCACACGAATGCCTCGGTTTGATTCGTCACTCCCCGGCAACGGCGCCAAAAAGTGTGTTGACCTAAGTACCAACTTAGGGACTTGCGGAGAAAGAGACTATACCTCAATCCCCTCTCAAGTGCATATAGTGGGGATACACGCTTTTAATTATCAATCCAAAGAGTATACAAACCTAGCCGAGTGTATGAGGACATGCAACCATGTGATGATCAATGCAAATGAACTACTCAAAGAGTGTGAATGAGGCAAAGACTTATCCAAACAAGCTTCAACTGTTGGTCATGGCGAAACGATACTTGGTGCAGCAGCCGTCAGTATTTTGGACTTTTCTCCCAGCTCTGAGCTTCAAATATAGCGAGTAGCATATGCGTTTCGAAGCTCTCGAGAAGACGCATCCAATGGGAGTGGTTTCACTCAATTCTGACGCTTCTACTTCAAGTTATGAGCAAAATACTGAGTCACGAGAAATACCTTCCTACACTTCAGCACTTCCTACACTTCGCACACACCTTACCTACAGCAAATAAACACTTTCATCGATAGACAACACTCACCAGCACTCTTTCCAAGCCATACACATGCATACAAGCTCACAGAGAAGAAGATACAGAGTGAAGAAGACACAAATTCGAATTTCTGTGCTCTCTATTCTCACAATGGCAAAAAGTTCTTTACAAAGAGTCACATTTGACTTATATACTTGTGCCCTAAAAATGGTCCTTTCACACAAGAGACCGGCACTTTATTCACTAAGAGACTAATTTCCTACTATTTTACAAGGGTAAATCTCTAATCTTCTGCGGGGATGCATCTAGAGGACTCCTCTAGTGCCTTTACAACGGAAAATATATTACAAGAATGATTATGATACAAAAATATGATGTCCAAATCGGAAAACTTTTGGGGCCCGTCTTTTTCTCTGCTTTGTGCTTTCTTTCACTCTACAACAGTTACTCAAAACAAAAGGTCCCTTGCCTTCCAAATCAACTATAAGGCATTGCTTGTCAACCCACACTCGAAGTGATCGCTACCACAATTTTAACTCCATTGCATGATCGTACAACCAATCCGGCCCTAATATCATATGTTCTATGATGTCCTCATCATGGAAAGCTAGAAACTTTACTCTCAAAGGGAGACCCTTTAAGAGGATAGGAATGTCCAGCTCATCGATACAAGGTGTTTCCATGCCTCCTAAGCTGTAAGCCGCCGGATTGGCAATTGTAAAATCCTTTTTCCTTTTCATATTCCGCACGAACTAAGAAGTCGCTGCGAAGAGATGTAACTTTTTATAAAGCAATGAAAAGACACTTTCGGTGACAACCAGAAGATCGCCAGACTATCTGTCTGGGCGATACGTCTGTGGAGTTACGTTGTGTTGTTTTTGGAAAAACTCTGAGTCATACTGTGTCCTTTCTGTCTCTGTTTGTTTGTTGCACTTGTGCGGTAAAGATTGGGTTACGGTATTGTTACATTAAGTGAAGTATTGAATCGGTAGCTTTCCAGCGGAACATACTACAATCCCGGTAAATTCCGATGAAATCTCGGTGCAGTCTGCAGCAGAGACAATAACTTTGGAGTCCACAGGAACACAGTGTGCAGTTGATCCGACACCGTCTGGTCAAGATTCAAATCTCTCCACGGATAGAGAAAATTTACAATTTTTTGGTGACAATGTTATACTTCCTAGTGAATCTTCATTCCGGACACAACTATTCGGAGCAAGTTTGCCTACGTTTGATACCGCGGAAGAGGATAAGCTATTCGAATTAGAAATTCGTAAGAGGTTAAGCGCTATTTTTGAACCGGAAGAAGAGCAGTCTCATCATACAGACTCTGAAGAACCTGAAGCACATCCTCAGAACTCAAGAAATAGTAACAGTACCAACATGAGTGGGCAACAACAACAACAACAACAATAGCAGAAGCAACAGCTACTTCCACCTCATCCGGTTCCAACAGGAGTTACCTACACAAAATTCGGTGGATTTCTAGGTGATGATCCTGATGCTCATGTACGTACCTTTGAAATTAGTTATGCAGTAACAAACCATCCACCTGATCCGTCATACAAGGTCATAGTATTCTAGTCAACCTTAGTTAATGAAGCCACCAGGTGGCTTACAGAATATGATATCAATCATTTCGGCACCTATGAAGCAGTAAGGGATGCATTTTTGCAGAGATTCCGGCTAAAGAAGAACCTTGCCGAAATTTTCGATTACCTGTAGAACAATAGACAGAAGCTGAATCAAACAGTGCAGGAATATGCCACCCTCTTCAGAACTCATTTGAGAAAACTACCACTAGCACATGCTAATTTATCGGATGATGTCATCACTCAGTGGTTTATTAATGGTTTGACTCCGTAGCTCAAATAGATTATGATCATTCATTGTGTGGGAGCCATGACACTAGATGCGCTTATTGCAATGGCTTTGCAGCTCAAGCATAAGTTTGGAGGCTTTACCGAAGATTTGGAGTGGTTAAAAGCCAGTAAAAGTGTTGCAGAGGATCCGGCCAGACAAATGTACTGCACTAAGTGCAAGAATCCAGGGCATACCAGTGTCACATGTGCCCTTAATCAGATGTATTGCGCTATCTGCAATACAACCGGACATTCCACCGAAAATTGTGCATATAATGCCAAAGTGCAGGGACCAGCAATGGTAAATGCCATTATACAAGAACCAGGGTAGCCTACCACTCATTATGTACCACCTCAGATGAGAAACAACCAACAGCAAGGATACAGAAATTATAGAGGACAGAGGAATCCTAACTACAATGCAAACCGTTGGCAGACATGTCATCGCAGGAAGGTCCTGCTTTGCCACCCCCTCGCTGTCACTTTTGTAGTGAATTGGGTCACATTCGAAGATTTTGTAAAGATGTAGCCGAATATGATCAGAGAAAGAAAGAGTGTCAGAACCCGATGACCAACATGGTTTATATCACACCAATAGAAACACAAGCTGCAGTAATCCAGACCAGGTCCGGTAAGCAGTTTCAACTAGCAGCTGAGGTATTTGAACCTGGCATCCATGAATAGCAGAGAATGTATGATAAAGCTAGCCAATAGACCACCACTGAACCTCCAGTGTTCCCAGCTCCAATTCCAGTGACCCAAGTTCCACTGCCAAAAGAAGGATCGCAGGAATAAAATTCTACCCCAGTAACAAACGCATCATCTTCAGAATTGGTGCAAAGTACAAGTCACGTAGATCAAGCATGGAAAATTTTATCTAAAGCATCCATTACTCTTCCTCTTGGACAGTTACTTGCACTAGTACCAGGAGTTCGACAGCAATTCCAACAACACCTCAGTCTTGCATCTTCGTGCATTCCAGCGAGGGTACAACCGGAAACTGACTCTACGGTTGATCATTCGGTTCCTTTAATTACGGTATGGTACAAAAATCATAAGATACTCAAGTACTAATTGATGGTGGTTCTGGTGTAAACATAGCCACTGCAGCACTTTGTAAGAAGTTAGGGTGGACCCACATTGAGCCTGTTCAGTTTTTTGTTAGAATGGCCGACCAATCCAGAGTCCATCCAATAGGACTTGTACGGAACGTCCCGATAACTTTGGAGGGTACAACGTTTAAGATGACTTTCGTAGTTTTAGAACTACTAGAATCCAGTCTTGATTATAACCTTCTTTTCGGCCGACCCTGGTTGAAACAGGCTAAGGTTATACAGGATTGGTCAGCACAGGAACTTACTTTTAAGGACAATCACCATAAATATGTTGTCAAATTGGATGCTATTCAGCCCTGTGAATTACATGCTAGACCATATGTAGCAGAGCCTGTCCATATGTTGGATGGCTTATCCGATGACGAAGAAGAAGAATTTTTAAAGAATAACATTGATTTGATCTCCTTAGGGACTGTTGATCTGCAAACTGTTGTAGATAACTGGAATCCGGAAGCCTGTACGGTGGTGCCTGTGACCGAAGAAGTGGGGATAACAGATACTGTTGCTATGGATGAAGCCACTATACAACAACTTTTACAACCAGTTGACAATTCAGGAAAACCTCGTCAATTCTATGTTCTAGAAGATCAGTTGATCACCTATAATTTAGGAGATGAAGTAAATCCACGACCTGTCAAGATAAAGGAAGGATTGTCTGAAGTATTTCAAGCAGATTTGATCCAACTTATTCGCAAATTCTCTAATGTTTTTTCATGGGATTATCATGATATGAAAGGTCTGGACCCTCGCATCTATCAACATAGGGTCGTACTCAAACCTGAAGCAAAGCCGATTAAACAACCCAGCTACCATATGAACCCTAACTATGTAGCACAGGTCAAAAAGCAGAACTTGATCGCCTATTAAAGGTAGGATTCATTGTACCTATTGAGCATCCTGAGTGGATCTCCCCGATCGTGATTGTACCAAAGAAAAACAAGCAGCTCCGAATATGTGTCGATTATCGAAAATTGAATGCAGCCACCGTACTTGATCCATTTCCTCTTCCATTTCTTGACACCATGCTAGACAGAGTGGCTGGACATGAGATGTACTCATTTCTCGACGGTTATAGTGGTTATAACCAGGTCCGAATGGCTGAGCAAGATATACTGAAAACAGCGTTTATTATGAATTGGGGTGTTTTTGCTTGCACAATCATGTGGTTTGGATTAAGAAATGCTCATAGTACCTTTCAGCGATGTATGCAGGAAATCTTCTCACCCTATCTTACTTCTTTTATGCAAGTATATCTAGATGATTTCTCTTTTTTGCGATTTCTTGTTGTAAACTCCCAGGCCACATTGTATCTGCACAAGGCATACAAGTTGATCCAAACAAAATTGCAGCCGTGTTAGAAGCACCTGTAGCTACTACACCAAAATAAGTCATGCGAATCTATTGTATATTATTGAACAAGGCATTGTTAAAATGTTAAATTATTAATGTATTAATATGTTTTTGATGTTTTTGATATAGCAGCTGAAGGTTCGTGAGGAGCGTGCAAGTCGTGAAAGGGCGGACATCAATAATCCGAATAATTATTATTTATTTTGTAAATAAACCTACGTAGAAGGTTCTATTGTTAGAAAAGTAATGGTTAGAATAATGGTCATTGTAGACCGTAGTTTCTGTTATTGAAAGCAATGGCTTTCTGTAAAAGTTACCAACTTTTAGTTTCACGCCTGCTTTTCGAAGCCGCCCTCATGTAACCACTATTTTCGACGTAATCAAAAGTCCTATAAATACATGCACTCTGTGGACTGTCAAAACAGAGTGCGTGGGGGGAGATTGCACCCAATACTGCGTTGTGTCTCGTCTCTTGTTGCGTCTATTCTCTGTGTGTTTTCTGTGTCTGTAATCTCTGTATGCGCGTGAGTAAGATCCTGACAACAGTGGTATCAGAGCTCTGCACGCGTCAATATAGAGGGTTCTGTTCTCTGTTCTCTGTTCTCTGTTCGCGATTCCGATTCCATCTCCGTCTCCGTCTTCGGTTCTCCGTCTACGTTTTCACCTACGTCTTCTCCTTCGGCTTACTCCAAGGCGTCGACTAAGGCAAAGAGCTTAGGCAATACATTGGCAACATTAGCACCCAAGGCTCCCTTGGCGACCGTTGGCAGCCGTTGGCTACACGCGAGACAATTTTAATTTTTGAGTGGTAATAGAGAGGTTTAGAGTCCCTAAGGTAGGAGGATTTGAACCCACAACCTCCTACTTTCAAGTGAAGTGCTTTGACCACTCCACCATCTCTTGGAATTGTTATTCAAGCTCTTTTTTTTTGGTACTTGTGCAATGCGCTCGCGGCGATTTCAAGGATGGACCCAACAAAGAATTAAGTGTAACTTTCAATCCGTAGGTCGGATTGAGGCGTATAATATACCGTTGGAAAGCTCTCGGAACGAACTTTCCAATGAGCTAGCTTGGAAGTGTGAATTCATCCAAAATACTTGGGTGGCACTTGATTGAGTGTTCAAGATACCAAGCAAGGTTGAGAACACGGGATCGAGACACCAAGGTTGCAAACAAGAAGGTTCAAGACACCAAGGGTGAGAGCAAGGGTCCAAGAGCACCATGGAGAATCACAGTAATTCACCTTTACCTGGAGTCTCATTCGAGCAAGAGTTAGAGATTATGAACCAAGAACTTCACGCACTTCAACAAACCATACAAGGACGTTATACTATGCTTCAATTCGACGGACAAAAAGATGGCCGCTTTGTCTTATCATGGCTATCCCTATTCAACGATTTCTTTTCCGACGAGTTATATTCAGAAAATCAGAAAATCGAGTTTGCCACTAATTATTTGGTAGGACGAGCGCAGTTATGGTGGAATGATCTTTCTCGTCGTGCAGATTGTCCACGCACCTGGAAGGCTTTTCAAGAAGAGTTTAAAGATTCATTCTTACCTTTACAATTTACCTTACCTGTTTGATAATTGTGATGTATTTACATATTGAATTTAGTCTATAGGAGCATATTACCTTTAATTTTTGAGATTTTGTTTTACTGCTATGGAAAGATATCTCCGATCTCTTTATAGAGTAGCTATCACATATCTTTTGAGCTTCTCTTCCAAGATCAAAAGAATTTGGACTTTACCCATTCATCCTGAAGGCATATTGTCTTGCTATTATGATAAAGGGGTGGATCATCTTCAGCACCTGCACACATCGGCAAATTACTTTGTAACCATCCAGATACGTTTCTTGTCAATTTATATGCATAGTTGTCTTCTTTTTGCATCCACTTACATTTTGGACATGCATGTTTTGCATCGTACATGAAATATACGCATCGTTTAAACATGGTTTGTCTTGTATGGTACATGAATTCTTATTGCAGGGACAGGTATGTATTTTATTGCAGGTTAGCGAGGAGGAAAAAAAAAATACATATGTCAGGGTGTGTGTTGCTCTAGCACAATGATGAGAACCACGTTAAGAAGCTTCACCTCCTTAATGTCAATCCGCGGAAGAGGTAGGAGTGATATGAAGATCGTGAATGTGAGATGATGTGAGAGTGAAGGTGAGAAGCACAAAGATGCACACACACACACACACACAATGAAGAGACAAGCAAGACACAATGGAAGGAGGGAAATTAGCTCTATTACTCAAGAACACTCTTACAAGTTCAAAATAGCTCTAAGCTCTTCTCTACTCAAACAAGCTAACCTCAAAAATGAGCTCTCTAGCTCTTTTTATAGTTACTAGACTAGTTTTGACCGGTTTCACATCTAGTGACCGGCATAGTTAAAAAATAGGTCCTAGATGCTATTTGGAAGGGTAAATGGTATCTAAAAATAACAAAAATTGGTACGCACATTCTACCTTAGCTCCTCGAGCTCGAGGACTCCTCGGCTTGCACAAGATGGAGCTATGGATTACAAAATGGGGTTTTCTATGTTACATATGTTACAATTAGTGATAAAAATCACTGTTGAATGTTTTGAAAAGTGATAAAGAACATATATGTTTGAGAAATTGATCTGACTGGCTCCCTGCTCTGTCGTTACATACTTCCGTGTCGTCTGTGCCTCTGGCTGCTTCCAACACCCCCCTCCCTCTCGCTTCTGTCGTCCCTGACAGAACCTTGTTGTGAGGTCTGCCGGATGTAGTTTTGTAGGAGGTCATGAGCGAGGGTGTGCTCAGATACTCGAATGCCTCGGGCTAGGTCTGCCTCGAGCTTCTCCCAATTAACTGGTTGTGGTTCGTCTGATGGTGGGAGTCTGTAATGCGTGGAATACACCAACTGTTCACAGGCAAATAATTGCAATAAGTGGGTCGGCCTGCTGATGAACACTTCAGAGTGGTATTCCCAGAAACCGGTGGTGAACATTTCTTCGAATGTTTGCTTGTAGCACGCCGGTAGGTACTTGACTCTGCAATGCCAGGCATAACACACCCGGAGCGATGGCGTCGTACTCATGTCATATGCAAGATCCAAGTTGCCATGCTCAAAGCCCGGGGTATTAACATGTGGTGCTTTGACTCGCCGGAAGACTTTAAATATCATTTGCATCATGTCAAATATCTTGACAGTCATATGCGCTGCTATATCATCCATATATCTCAAGCGAGGGAGCCAGTGACGAATCGTTGCCATCATGTAGCCAATTGTCGGTGGTCCTGTAGGTGGCCTGAAATATGGGTAGTTCAACCAGTCCTGGCACTGCTTATTGTTTTGTACTTCGATAGCGAATGCAGTCCAGGAGCGGCGACGTGGCACGGGTCCCCAGCATGGGTTGTATTTTAAATGTAAAGGTGCCTTAACCCATGTGCTCATCATTTCAGGGTATTGCTGTAGTAAATTTTTTCGCCACTCTGGTTGATAGATCTCTCCTTGCTGCGCATCTAGTGGCAAATCGTCTTCCTCGAACTGAGTCGCATGCGATGGTTTCTTACCTGTCTCTTTCTCAATGGCTAACTGGTATTCGGCCATTAACATGAAATATGGTTTATACTGAAGCTCATGCCCGGATATGTATCTGTGTGGGGCCAATTGAGCAAAGTAGGGGGATTGCAAAATTCTTTCTTCGATCATGGCCATAGCATGTAGCTGGGCCTCGACTCTGGCTGAGTGGGTTCTGCCCATTTCCTCAATAGTCTTCATCCACGCGGGGGTCGGAAGTTCGTATGTCATCTGGCCTTCAGCCGTGACACGTCCGCCTGGGATGGGTTGTGGCTCGTACGCTTCTTCAAATGTTTCCTCCACCGGGATGGTGACCGTTTCTTCTTCAGCTGGAAGCTCAGGTGGGGAATCTGGCCTTGGTGGCGCTTCATATACTGCAATCCTTGATTCAAGGGTCGATACCTGAGCCCGTAATGAGTTGAGTTCCTCTAGGAGGTCAGGAGAGGGGTCCACAGGTGCTGGTAATTCTGCTGCTACTTGTACTTGTTGCGTTGCCGGTTCTCTGAGCTGTAGTAGCTTGTGATCTTCCTTTAACTTCTGATGCTCTTCGTTCATCCGATCATAGTCCTCGAGCAGTCTAACATGGTCTTCTAGCAACACCTTCATTGCTTCAGATGGGATTGCCTTGAATCTGCTAGGACTTAAGGGTTGTTCTGGATGGTCCAATGCCGCTTCCAAATTCTCTCTATTCTGCTCTTTGAGTCTCTGGTTTTCCTCTTTTGCTGCGGCTAGGTGTCTTCTTAGTAAGCCCATGTTTCGTGTTAGCGTTGCATTTCGGACTGTCTGGGCTCTTAATAAATTATCCAAGTCAGCAGTGGCTTCCTTGGTCTTTTCTTCGCTTTCTATTTCTAATTTATGATAGGCCTCACGTAATTCCTGGTAGCGGCTGTTCAGTGAGGCATTCTCAATAGACAATGAATTAAGCTGCGACTGTAAGTCATTGGTTGTCCTCTGCAGCTGCTGATAATTATCACCAAGAGATGTGAACTCATCTCTTACTTGCGTCATACACATGAACATCTATCGAAATGCATTATTTACAGTGGGTGATAGTATTAACGGGGTGCTAAATGAAGATGCAGTTGGTGTAGATGCAACGGGAACAGGGAATGGGGATGGGAAGGTGGATGATGTAGTGATTGTTGAAAATTGTGAAGTGCCTAAAAATGTTTGTGCCGTGAGTGAAGGTAGTGATGGTGCAGTGGGTGGTGAGATGTCCATGTCAGTGGACGTATCTAGTGCAGTGACCGTGAATATGGGTGTGATCGTGGGTGCTCGTGCTAGTGTAAATACGGGATTTACAAAGGTTGAGGGGTAATTTACAGGGGGCCTGGCTGGAGCAGCTTGGTGGAAAGGGGAAAGAGGGGTTATAGTGGGTCGGGGAGGTGAGACGGGGGAGAAGGTTAATGGCGGGGGGAATGGGAAAAGGGGTCTTGGAGTTGTGGGGAAAGATGGAAAAGATTGATGAAGGAATGGGTTGGGTAGAAAGGTGGGTGTGGGAGGGGGTAGACTAGGGTTAATGGGTGCAGGAATTGTGGGGTGAGTGGTCGTAGAGGCGATTTCTGCAATGCCACCGGCGAGAGAAGGTGGTAGTCGGGGGGAAGGAGGGTGAAGAGGGGAGGCTAGATGGACGGGTGGTGAGAGAGGAGCGGTTGGGGTGGTCGGTACTACTGAGGTTTGTACAGCTGTAGCGCGGGGTGGGGAATCTACAAAGATGGTTTCTCCGGCCAAAGAACTTTCGGGGACGAGCCGTGCCTCCCAGGCTTGTTCAGAAGATTGTCCTCCGGTTGGTACACGAATGTATTCGCCAGGCTTTGAAAGGAGTCGTACTCTCCGGGGGTCAAACTGTGGTAGTGGCTTTCTTTGCAAGTACCTGAGTGCCTCGTTGGAGCCTATTGCTTGGACTAATTCTTTGAATCCCTTGATATATGAGTCTTCGAATCCGCCTGTGACAAGTTCTTGTTCGATCATTCTTTGGCTCTCTTCCTCTATCAGCTTTTTGCGTGCCCAAACTTTTTCCATAGTTCTATACAGCTTCTTGATAGCTAGAGTGTAAGCTGCTGCCTCGTAAGTTTCATCTTCATGGGTACTTGTATCGCCATGTGTGTCGGTTTGTTGGCCTTGGCCATCTGTCTGTTCATGCTCATGGGATTCCTGTGTTCCCTGGCTAGCTTCGTCGTCTCCTTCGTCGTCATCGGTTGCTGTTCTTTCATCATCAGAGCTGGACACGACCTGTCCTTGTGGCTGATCCCTGGGTGTAGTAGGGTAGCTAGGCCTTTCAAATTCTTGAGAAAACAAGTGTCCTTCTGAATACTGGAACTGATTGGAGAATGCATCGGGCATCTCAAAATCAAAGGTTTGGTCCAGTGGCTCTGCTTGTCCTGGTTCTAAATGCGGTATTGGAAAAGAGAAAGCTTCTGCACCAATAGTGGTGGGAAGTTCAGCTGCTGTGGTGATAGGTTCTGTGGTTGTGGCTGCTTGGGTTGCGACAGTACTGGTGGTGCCCTCCGTTACCACTGGTCTAGATAACCTTATGCGAATCGGTTGTACTGTGGGAGTGGCTGCTGTTGGTGACTGCTCTAGAGATGGTTGTGGAGAGGGTGATTCTGGGACTTGTAGGCACGGGATAGTACCTCTCATGCATTTTCCGGCTCTGCCTTTGCTAGACTTTCTAGCCTTCCGAGTGGTGCCTTTGAATGCTTTCAGTTCCTCATTAGTCATGGCGCGCTCTATGGGTAAATCGTATGCCAAGCACATATATATAATCCTTGTGAGGGCGCAGCATCCATTGATTACCTTCTTTCGCTCCCATCGATGTTGTGCCAAATAGAGCTGATCAATGATCCAGCTGGCTAGATCAACTGTTTGCGGTCCAGTACATGCTAAGTATAATCCAAACCAGATTCTTTTGTGGGGCATGGTAAAACGATCCTGAGCTGGGAAAGCAAAGTGCTGCATGCATATCCATAATGGCTTGGAGAGCTCAGGGGTTATAGCTGAAATGTCCTCCCACTTAGTTACGTCACCACGTTTCATCTGCTCTGGGACTAGCCTTTCTTTCTCCGTTGGAGTGTGTGTTCCATGAATCTTGATGGCCGCTCTGATTAAATCCTTTGAAAGATAAAATCTTTTGTAAGGTGGGTCATCCACTAAAGAAGGCAAAATAAAGGTTCCTGGGATGTCCTTATTCTCTGAGGCCAGCAAAGTGGTGATTAAGTAATAACACCTATAAAAGTCAGGTTTGGGCAGAGGATCACTGAAATACTCCGTGAAGCCGGCTCGAGCCCAAACATGAGTTAAGTCCTGGGTGTTCTGTAGGCCTTCGAATTCTCTTGAGAAGAATTGATACTTGCCCCATGTGCGGTCATCAAATGTCATATTTGCTTCAAAAATGAAGTCGGCATCAGCTAATGGTCCTGCTAGGCCTTGGAACCAATGAGAGTTACGGTGTATCTTCTCTGTGTATCCCATAGGTGGGTTATCGATTGGCATGGGTCCCGGAAATCCTTGGAACTCTGGCGGTGGAGCGGTCAGGTGGGATTCTGCTCGTAGAACATTGAGGGGCACCGCAGCTACGCTGGGGCCTGCTTCCGATGGTCCTGCTTCGGTTTGCATGATGATTGATGAGCTAATGGAAAAGATCTGCTACAAAAGATTAACACATTAGTATGGAAATTAATTATGATCCCATTAAGGTGACACCGCAATCCCTTTCCATAACCGATGTGTAACCCGTGTAGCCAAGTGTCGTGAAGTGATTGATGCAATGATTATTTGCAAAACTAATGCAGGTCTCTAGACACCTACATGGTCAGATTATGCATACATTTCTTGATGAGCCGTTATTATGCATGATGTGGGGTTTGGGTGTAAGAATTTATACAAGGTTTGGTTGAGGGTGAATTATTACAAGGGTGGAGTTTAAACGGGGTGGGAGAATCGTTAGATAAGGGGGTACAAGAAGACGTCTGGATACATTTCGGTATCCACTTCCTAAGAGTCTTGGAGTGGGTGGTGTGTTTCTACTGATGGACAAAAAGCGGTATCGGGTCTGGTGGTATTGAAGGATGAAAAGGTTTCTGAGGGGTATACATTACATGGCTAGAGGGTTGGGCTATAATACATTGTTTGGGTACCCAAATCTGCATGGGTGTGGGTCGATGGATAAGATATTTCTTGGCAATCCAAATCTGCCGAGTATTTGTACTTGGGAAAGAAGATCGAGGGGACTTTGGATGTTGACTCTGCTTCTGTTGAAACTTTGTCCTGCTCTCGTCTGCTGTGTTGCCAATAGCCTGTGGTTGCTGTCCTTTTGGCACCCATATTTGTTTCTTGCCACTTGTTCCGTGATGTTGATACTGCTGCTTTCCTTGCCTTATCTGGTAGTGTCGTCGGTCTGGGTCCCTCTGTTGTGGTTGACTCATTCGTGGTTGGGTTTGAGAGGTCCATTGGACGCTCTGCTTTGGAAAAGAAGGGAGATCCAACACTTGCGTGACCTGCCCATTAGGAAGTGATTCGTTCTTTATCTTTAATCTAGGCCAGTCCGCAGCAAGTTTGGAAGGATGAGCACCACAGGGTGTTGTGCTCATTTGGTCACTGATGCAACCCACCTGACCGCTGATTGTGTTCATCTGCCCTAGCGGTTGGGTAGATGCCCCTTCTAGTTTGCAGGAAGCCCCAGGGAAGATCTCCTGTCGTCCTTCTGATTGACAATTGTCCCTAGCCAAGCCCGAGTGGGTTGGTGTAGACATAACGTGACTGGTCTGACCTAAGATCTTCCGGTCTTCCGTCGCATGCGTTTCATAGGGTCTAGGGTTACAAACCTCAATTGGAATGCCGTTAGGGAAGTCAAGCTGTATCACTCGCTTCTGTTCTAAGGTTCCAATCTGTAAGGAGCCTTGTCTAAGATTTAGGTCCACTGAGTGATCGTATAGCCAATCTTGGCCAAGGATTAGGGGTTCTATCAGGTCGTCATCATGGCACACTAGTAGCTTCGCTGTCATGGTCACATCCTTAATGAGGATAGGAAGGTCCACCTCACCCATGCAAGGGGTTTCCATGCCTCCTAGGCCTATGAGGTATGCCTCAAGTGGCCGCATTTCTATTCCTGAATCCTTATAGTGGGACCATCTAATGGCACTAGTCGCAGCACCGGAGTCAATTAAAGCCATGAGCTCTTGGCAAGGGTTGCCGTGCTCTAGCCTGACTGTAATGAATGGTCTCCTGTCCACTATACTAGGATGAGTGGTTGACTTTACTTGACACATGGCCATGGGGTATCTGGGTGTAGTTTCCAGATGGTTATAATGTTCTCTCCCTAGTCCTTGTCTTCTTAACTTCATGCGTTTAATGCGTTCTATTGCTTCTGCCTGAGCTTCCGCTCGTATTCTATTTTCTTCCTCCTTACGCTTCTTTGCCAACGTGAGTCGTCTAAGCATATCCTCAGTAAGAGGTTCCTGATATAGCCTGACTCTACAGCCACTAATATAATTAGGCATTATGTCTCCTTCTAAAGTGGCTAATTGTACTACTCCACTTGTTGAGAGTCTGTTAATGATCATAGGTCCATAACCTCGCTTTTCTAACTTACGTGCGTGTTGTTTCAGCGTATATACTTGTTGGTGCATGACAATCATCAATTGAAGGATTATGAAGGAATGAAGTCAAGGAGTCAAGAGGAGAATAAATTCAGAAGGTTGGAGGAAGGATATTTTTCAGGATTCCAAAGATATGTACACATATGTACATTAGCTGACTTATACTTTTGTCTTGTCATACACTTGTACATACTCATCTATAAATATGTTGGAAAATGTCGGGCAAATAGAGCAGAAGAAGATTAGAAGAATAGGGAGAGAGAAATTAGTGTCATTAGACACATTGAAAGTGAGTGAATCATCTATCCTCACTTGTATGTAAATTTTCTGAAGAAATCGAAAAACTTGCGCCCGATGTTTAGCAGTCTGCTCCTTCTGTGTTTAATCTTTTGAGAAATCCTTCTGCACGTGTCTAAGTCCATAGCTAATCTATCTATGGCTAGAATTTGAGAGGTTAATTGAAATCAGGCTGAGAGAATTTTGATTAGGAACATTCATATGTAAGAATGCTCTAAGAGTCGTAAAATCTGGCGCACATTTCATCTTCAATGAAATGATCATTGCTCAGTCCACAGTGTAAAGTTTTACACAAGTGAGGGCTTAAAATCTAAGTTGGAAGGTAAGCCATCTATGGCTAAAAGATCTTGATAAAACGGGATTTACTTTGGGAGAACCAGTGCTAAGAAGTTGCAGGTGTCAAAGTCGCCATTGCAGAGAAGCTTTTTCAAGCATAGGTAAAGTGTTTTACACATTTCTCAGTGTGTACTCAATCTTTTTGAGAGATTTAACTTGGAAAAGTTGCGCAACCTTAAGGCGAAGTGTTGTGCAAATTTTTATCAAAAACTTTACAGGATTGATTAGTCAATGAGTGATTAATCTGCAGCAGACTTTTCTGAAGAAGCTGAATTTTTCAGAATAATCAATTTTCTGATAAATTGGTGAAAGTTCTCTAAGTTTGGTGGAGTCTAAGGTTAATCTTGATATAGAGGTGATCTAAATTCAAGGTTAACTTGTTCTTTTGGAGATTAACACTCTCCATCAGTGGTATCAGAGCAGGTTGTGTCAAAATTGAAGTGAAGGAGACTCCAACTACTGCAGAAATACAAATCTTTACATCTGGAAGGTGCAAAAGGTTAAAGTGTGAAGAAAGATTGAAGGAAGACATACAAAGAGTATCAAAAGGATCAGAAGGAGCAACATTTGAAGTAAAGGTACATTCATTATCTGTAAAGGTTAAAGTTTTGAGACTACAGGTGAAGCAAGGATGGGAGATAGTCTCCAAATTGAAAAGTTGGATAGAGAGAACTATCCAGCTTGGTCTATGAGGATGGAAGCTCATCTTATGAGCAAAGATTTGATAGCCTACATTACAGGTGAAGAAGAGAAGCCTAAATTCAGAGATCCTAGTGTTCCAACTAGGGAAGAATTGTCAGACTTGAAGAATTGGATGAAGAAGGATGCTCAAGCAAGAAGTATCATCTACATGGCAGTCAATGACTATTTGCTTCCTCACATTAGAGGACTTGAAAGTGCATGTGACATTTGGAATGCTTTGGAAGAGCATTTCCAAAATACAACCAAATCAAGGAAAGCTTCACTATGGGCAGAGTTTACTACTTTTAAGAAGAAGGCCTCACAATCAATCTCTGATTATGTGACAAAGATGAAGGACATTGCAGACTCTCTAGGTGCAGTGGATGAAGATATTGAAGAAGACAAATTGGTAAGACAAATACTCACAGGGCTAAGAGGAGATGAGAAGTGGAAGCCTTTCATTTTATCTATAGAACTTTCATTAGATCATTTTACTCCTGATTTGAATCAATTGTTAGGACATATGCTAACTTTTGAGAATGATATCAAAGGAGATGTTGATAAGAGTGCAGGTCATGCAATGTATTCTAAAGACAAGAAGAAAGCTAACAAAGGAAAGCAACAATCAGGTGAAGAAGAAGGTACTTCAAACCAAGCAAACTTCATAAGAGGAAGAGGAAATGGCAGAAGTAGAGGAAGAGGCAGAAACAACAAAGAGAATGCAAGAGCTTGTTGGATATGTGGTAAGACCAATCATCTATCTCATGATTGTTGGCATAATAATCAAAACAATGG
Source organism: Ceratopteris richardii (assembly GCA_020310875.1). NCBI lineage: Eukaryota > Viridiplantae > Streptophyta > Polypodiopsida > Polypodiales > Pteridaceae > Ceratopteris > Ceratopteris richardii. The sequence continues at coordinate 9,664,553 of CM035424.1, forward strand.
TAATTATCAGAAATTTAATCAAAGAGCAAGAGGTGGTAGATTTCAGAGAGGAAACTTCAGAGGTAGAGGTGGTAGGAATTCTTTTGGAAGAGGTGGAGGAAGAAGCTTCCAAAATCAATCCTATAATAGCACCTACTACAACTATGCATCAGATCAAAAAGAGGACTCGACTCTCATTATGAATACTTGTGAAACCTCACATGAGGACATGAGAGTGTTTTATATTGATTCAGGATGTAGTAATCATTTGAGTGGAAATATTGCTTTGATGACTGACCTAGATCATAATGCAATTAATCATACAGTTCAGACAGGTGATAATACAAAGCATAAGGTAAAGTCAATTGGTTCAGTCAAAGCTAAGGATGGGAGCACTCTTCTGAGTAAGGTTCTTTATGTTCCCACAATTCCAAAGAATTTGATCAGTGTAGGTCAAATTGTGGAAAAAGGATATGAGGTAAGGTTTACCAATGATGGAGTTTATGTGGAAGACCCTAGTCAAGGGTATAAACAAATTATTGCAGGAAAGAAAGAAGGAAGGCTTTTCACATTGAAGGTACAAGGAAATGTTGGACATGCTATGTTCACATATGGAGAGCAAAAGGTGTCAGAATTGGATCTTTGGCACAAAAGACTTGGACACTTTAATGAAAGAGGTATTAAAGAAATGATTAACAATGATTCAGTGCTTGGATTGCCTAACATTGCAGGTCAACACATGACATACAAATGTGAGGCATGTCAATTAGGTAAGGCTCATAAGCAATCCTATTCCAAGCATGGGTTTATGTATTCAGAAAGACTTGAATTGGTGCATACAGATGTGTGGGGTCCTTCAAAGGACTTTAGTATAAATGGTTCAAGATATTATGTCATATATGTTGATGATGCTACCAGGTGGATCACAATTTATGTGATTAAAGAAAAGTCAGAAGTGTTTAATACATTTAAACACTATCATGCATATGCAGAAAGGATTACAGGTCAAAAATTAAAGAGACTAAGGTCAGATGGAGGGGGAGAGTATTTTTCAAATGAGTTCAATGATTATTTGTGGAATGCAGGTATAAAGAGAGAAGTTACTTGCAGGTATTCTCCTCAACAAAATGGGGTAGCAGAAAGAAGAAACAGGACACTTGTTGAATTTGCAAGGTCCATGATGAAAGAGAAGAATTGTCCAAATTATTTGTGGGCAGAGGCTGTAAATACAGCTACATACTTGGTCAATAGATTGCCTTGTAAAGCTTTGCAGGGCATGACACCATATGAAGCTTGGTGGGGTAAGAAACCTACCTTGGATCATTGCAGAATATTTGGATGCTTGGCATATGCATATGTGCCATCTCAATTGAGGCATAAGTTGGAGCCTAAGGCAGAAAAGTATGTATTCATTGGTTATGATGATAAGCAAATGGGATATAGGTTGTGGAGTCCATCCACAAAGCAATTTATTGTATCCAAGGATGTTACATTTGATGAGCAAGGTACTTGGTATGCAGGTAAATATAATATACATGCAGATGATGAAGAAGTAGTGGATCAAAGAAAAGGTAAAGCAAAGATTCAATTACTTGATGAAAGTGAGAACAATGAAGTGCAGGTTGAAGTTGAAGAGAGGCCAAGGTTTGATCCAGAATGTGATGAACCAGAAACTTCAAGAAGTGCAGAAGTTAGAAGGTCATCTAGGCACAAATGGCAACCTACAAGGTATAGCTATGACACTTCATTCTTAACTACTAAAGATTATGCTTATTTGGTAAAAGCAGATGAAGACCCTTCTACATATGAAGAGGCCAAAGGAAAGAAGAATTGGGAAGATGCTATGCAAGAGGAGTATGATGCATTGATAGAGAATCAAACATGGGATTTGGTTCCTAAACCTAATAGTCAGAAAATCATTGGCTGTAAGTGGGTTTACAAGACTAAAAGATTTGCAGATGGAAGTGTGTCTAGGTACAAAGCTAGACTTGTTGTGAAAGGGTATGCACAGACATATGGAGTGGATTATGATGAGACTTATAGTCCTGTGGCAAAGATGACAACCATCAGGACACTCATAGCAATTGCTGCTTGCAAAGGTTGGAAGTTATCTCAATTAGATGTCAAAAATGCTTTCTTGAATGGTTACATTTCAGATGAAGTCTACATGGAGCAACCAGATGGGTTCAAAGATCAAGTGAGTCCAAATTATGTGTGTAAGCTCAAGAGAGCTTTGTATGGGTTGAAGCAGGCCCCAAGGGCTTGGAATTATAGGCTTGTAAAATTCTTGAATGATCTTGGATTTCAAGCATCAAAGGCAGATAGTAGCTTGCTAGTCAAAGCAAGTGAAGATGGATTCATTTATGTGTGTATTTATGTTGATGACATAATACTTACAGGAACAGATGATAAGGGAATACAAATGATCAAGAAGCAGATGGAGAAAGAGTTTAAAATCAGTGATTTGGGGAACCTATCATTCTTCTTGGGAATGGAGATCTCTTATACTCAACATGGAGTATATGTGACCCAAGAAAGGTATCTTAAAAATTTGCTAACCAAATTTAAAATGGAAGATTGCAGGGTTGCACCTACACCTTTGGAAGTGAACCATAAATTGTCTAGGTTTGGAGGAGAAGAGTTCAAAGATATGAAACTCTATCAAAGTTTGGTTGGTAGCTTGATCTATGCTACATTGACAAGGCCTGATTTATCATATGCAGTTGGTGTGCTTTCACAATTTATGCATTGTCCTAGAAAGGAACATTGGATTGCAGGACAAAGAGTACTTAGGTACATCAAGGGTACACTCAGAGAAGGGTTGTACTATGGATTTACTTCTGATACAAGAGTGAAGATATATAGTGATGCAGATTGGGCAGGTAATGTGGATGATAGAAGATCAACACATGGATACTTGTGCTATGTAGGAGACAAATTGATTTCATGGTGTTCCAAGAAGCAACATACAGTTGCTTTGTCATCTACAGAAGCAGAATATAAAGGTATGGTGGGAGCTGCAAAAGAGGTAATATGGCTAAAGACACTTTTGAAAGTTTTTTGATGTGATTCAGAGTACTCCTATTATTTGTGGAGACAATATGAGTTCATTATACTTGGCAGCTAATCCTGTATTTCATGCTAGAACTAAGCATATTGAAATACAGTATCATTTTCTGAGAGAGAAGGTCATTGAGAAGGAGATTGAAGTCATACACACTCCTACAAAAGATCAAGTTGCAGATATGATGACAAAAAGTCTAGATGGACCAAAACTACAAAGATTCAAGGATATGGCTAGAGTAAAGAAGATAGAGAAGAACCTCAATTAATGATTGAGGGGGAGCTGTTGGTGCATGACAATCATCAATTGAAGGATTATGAAGGAATGAAGTCAAGGAGTCAAGAGGAGAATAAATTCAGAAGGTTGGAGGAAGGATATTTTTCAGGATTCCAAAGATATGTACACATATGTACATTAGCTGACTTATACTTTTGTCTTGTCATACACTTGTACATACTCATCTATAAATATGTTGGAAAATGTTGGGCAAATAGAGCAGAAGAAGATTAGAAGAATAGGGAGAGAGAAATTAGTGTCATTAGACACATTGAAAGTGAGTGAATCATCTATCCTCACTTGTATGTAAATTTTCTGAAGAAATCGAAAAACTTGCGCCCGATGTTTAGCAGTCTGCTCCTTCTGTGTTTAATCTTTTGAGAAATCCTTCTGCACGTGTCTAAGTCCATAGCTAATCTATCTATGGCTAGAATTTGAGAGGTTAATTGAAATCAGGCTGAGAGAATTTTGATTAGGAACATTCATATGTAAGAATGTTCTAAGACTCGTAAAATCTGGCGCACATTTCATCTTCAATGAAATGATCATTGCTCAGTCCACAGTGTAAAGTTTTACACAAGTGAGGGCTTAAAATCTAAGTTGGAAGGTAAGCCATCTATGGCTAAAAGATCTTGATAAAACGGGATTTACTTTGGGAGAACCAGTGCTAAGAAGTTGCAGGTGTCAAAGTCGCCATTGCAGAGAAGCTTTTTCAGGCATAGGTAAAGTGTTTTACACATTTCTCAGTGTGTACTCAATCTTTTTGAGAGATTTAACTTGGCAAAGTTGCGCAACCTTAAGGCAAAGTGTTGTGCAAAGTTTTATCAAAAACTTTACAGGATTGATTAGTCAATGAGTGATTAATCTGCAGCAGACTTTTCTGAAGAAGCTGAATTTTTCAGAATAATCAATTTTCTGATAAATTGGTGAAAGTTCTCTAAGTTTGGTGGAGTCTAAGGTTAATCTTGATATAGAGGTGATCTAAATTCAAGGTTAACTTGTTCTTTTGGAGATTAACACTCTCCATCAATACTAGAACTAAATCTCCTTCTTTTAGGCCTTTATCTTTCACATGTGCATCAAAATATGCTTTCTGTCGCTTCTTCGCTGCATATATTCCTGCTGCTGCCTTTAGCCTGGTTTCTCCTAATCGTTCCAAGTCCATTATCCTCGCTGATAATTCATGGCCGGTCCACTGATGTTCTTGTGCAACCTTAAGGGTCGGTATCAAGAAGTCCAAAGGAAGCACAGCATTCTGACCAAAAACCATCTGAAAGGGAGTTGCATTGAGTACGGTCTTGTAGGCCACTCGATATGCCCAAACAGCGTGGTGTAACTGATTGTCCCAATCTGAACGTTTGTTGTTCACGAGTTTCGTCAGTACGTTAGAAAGGATCTTATTAGTGCTTTTAGCCTGACCATTGGCCTGAGGATGATATGGTGCGGATTTCTTGTGAATCACCATAAAATCCTGTAACAGATATTCAATGACTTGGTTTAGAAAGTGAGTTCCGCGATCGCTCACTAACTCTATAGGCAATCCATCTCTTGTAAAGACATTCTCAAATAAGAATTTTGCAGTTGTGTGTGCATCATTCTTTTTCGTGGCTTTTGCCTCTACCCATTTCGTAAGATAATCTGTGGCAACAATAATGTATTCAACATGTGTACCTTTTGCAGGGGGGTTAATGGGTCCTACAAAGTCTATACCCCACTTAGAAAATGCACGTCCGCCCATCATGGGTTTCAATGGCATTTCATCTCTGCGAGTAGGAAACTGAGTTCTTTGGCACACATCACATCTCTTGACATAGGTATGAGCATCCATGTGAAGAGTGGGCCACCATAATCCTGCAAAGAGGATGGCTTTGATTATCCTATCGGGTCCAAAATGACCTCCTGCAACACCTTGGTGTGCAGTCTCTAGTATGCTCAGATAATCGCTCTCATGAACACATTGTCTTAGATATCCATCTCGTCCTCTTTTGTATAGGTTATCGCCAATAAGTGAATAATCTTGAGCTTCCTGCTCTAGGCTGCGTTGTCGAGCTAAGGTCATTCCTTGAGGGAATGTGTTCGTCCTCAAGTATGTCACTAACTGTTCGCTCCAGTCTGGTGTGAGAGACACGTGATATAATGTAGCATGTTCTACTGGTGGTCTTTCACAACAAACATTGCATTCCTTACACAACTTGTAGACATCTGCTTCCATCGAAGGCCAATACACTCCTAGTCTATGCAGAGTCTGTAATGTTCGATGTTTTGAATGATGTTGCTTTAGTGCACCTACATGTGCTAATTGCAACCAATTCGCATGTTCTGATTCATCTACACAACAAGCAAGAATCTTTTGATTATCCTGTTTATATATGCTTCCTGCCATTATTTGGTATCTCTGAGACTTGGTAATCTCTCCCTCTTTGATCTTTATCCTAGGATTCTTGGGTCCGTATGTGAGAATAGGTACTATAGGTTTAGCCCATTCTGGTGCTATCTCAAGATTGAACAAGTATGCATCTGGTAGATCATCCGCTATTCCTTGAGAAGCTTCTCCTGAGGTTAATCTTGAAAGGTGGTCAGCTCTAAGATGTGTCTTTCCTTTCCTGACTACGACTTCAAAATCATACTCCATGAGTAATAGAAACCAACGTATCAGTCGTCCTGTGTTACATGGCTTGTTGACCAAGTACAATAGTGGTTGATGATCTGTAAAGAACTTGAACTTGTTGGCCAACAAGTAGTGCCTAAACTTCTTTACTACGTAGATCATCCCTAATCCTTCTCGTTCCGTCGTGGTGTAATTTCTTTCTGCTGCGTTCAATTGTCTGCTAGCGTAAGCTATGGGGAGATCTATGTTACCTTCCTTCGTGAGTTGTGCTAGCACACATCCTATGGCATAATTGGATGCATCCACATGTACATGGAATGGCTTACTCGAATCTGGGGTAGTCAATATAGGTGCTAAGCACAAGCCTCGTTTAAGTTCATTGAATGAATTTTCACATTCATCTGTCCATTCAAAGTTGGTTAAAAGAGAGTACAAAGGCTTGGCTATGATTGCATACATGTGTATGAATCTCCTATAATAACCGCAATGGCCCATAAATGCCTGTACCTCTTTCACATTAGTTGGTCTAGGTAATTCTGCAATTACTTTCACCTTTTCTTCATCCGTAGAGATTCCATTTTTTGACACAATGTGTCCTAGAATTTTGCCTTGTCTGACCATGAAAACGCATTTTTCTGGGTTCAAACAAACCTGATATTCTCGACATTTGTCAAATATTTGTCTTAACTCTGGGATATGTGTCTACCTTACATTTGAATGTGCACATAAGTCATCGACATAAACTTCCAAACTCTTGCGTAAGAATTCCTTAAAAACATGACACATGAGTCGCTGGAAAGTGGCGGGTGCATTTGTTAAGCCAAATGGCATCACATGAAATGCAAATATGCCCCATTCAGTGGCAAATGCCGTCTTGTGTTGATCTTCTGGAGCAATGGCTACTTGATTATAGCCTGAAAATCCATCAAGAAAGCTGTAAACTTCCTTGCCCGCAACTCTTTCCAATAGATGTTCCGTGATAGGAAGAGGATAACTATCTCTAATCGTTGCGGCATTAACTTTTTTAAGGTTAATACACACACACAATTTTCCATTCTTCTTGGGCACAACCACAATGGGGGATACCCATTCGGTATGCTCAATTTCGTAAATGAATCCTGCTTCTATCAAGCGATCTATCTCCTCTTTAATCTTCGCAACGTAGTTATCATTGTACGTGTACGGTTTCTGTTTCGTCGGTTTTGCATCTGGAGTCATAGGGATTCTATGAGAACATATATCTGGATCTACTCCTTTCAAATCTTTGTAACTCCAAGCAAAAACATCTCTATATTCGCGCAATAGGGCAACTAGCTCTTCTTCTTCTTCAGTTGTCAAATCATGCCGTATGTATGTACATTTTTCTTCTTCTCCTTCGATAGCAACTATTATTTTCTTGGTTTTCTCTCGGTTATCATATACTTGTCCGTGATTCGCTTTTCTATTAGGCATTCGTACCATGATTCTTCTATCTTCAATTTCATATTTCTTGAAGTTCTCGGGTACTTCAAATAAAGATTCTTCTTTTTCTGACATGGTTTCTTCCTTCTTTCTTTTCTTGTCTTCACTCTTAGTAGTCACTTGAGTGGCTAATCTCACCTCATTTGTAATTTCCTCGTGTCTCTGAGTGTGAGTCTCTACTTCGTAGAAATATTCTTCCTCTGATGCAAAGGGTGGGTCCATGATAATTGATTCTAAATCAAAATCGCTTGCATCCTCAAATGAATCAGTGTTAGGTTCACACTCTTCTAAAATTGCATCGCACATGATTGGCTCTATCGTGAAAACTGATATGTCATAGCCATCCTCGTCACAGTGGGGTGTCCATTGTTCTTCATTGATGGCTACATCCATGGTTGCTAGGATTTCTGCCCAACCATGGGGTTCAAACTCTTCGTCTGGGAATACTACAAGCGCATAGGCTGGATCTTGAAGGGTTCGTGGATTTTGTTCTGCACCTAAGGTCCTTGCTTCTAATCTTTCTTCCTCTCGTTTGGCTACTTTACACATCCATAAATGAGTATCCTCATGCAACCAAGAAGGATCTGATTCTAATGAGTGCACGGATTCTGTTTCTACTGGTGTCTTATGGATGGTATTCCATTGTATTGGGGGTACATTTCGATGTGAATAGTCTTTAAGATTGACTTTGGTAGTCACTCCTAAATGTTGCAAGTACAAAGAATTAGTTCCCCAATCTTGTACAATTTGCAACTGACGCATGAATGGTCGTCCCAATATCATCTCATAAGCATGGTTTTTTGCAAAGTCACAAATGGCAAAGGTATGCTCAAATTCTACACGACAAGTGGTGAGAGATATGCCTTCTAGTAAGCCTAATGGTTTTTCTATGTGTCCGTCAGCCATTTGTAGCTTCATCCTGGTGGGTCTGAGTGCTGGCTTACCCCAACGTTTCCATAAAGCGGTGGTAGCTATGGCTACTCCGGCTCCTGAATCTAAGATGGCTTTCGTGGTGTAGCCCTGATGGGTTATTGGAAGATAAGTGTTACCTTCCTCTCCTTCGCTCACATCTCCAATCTTTTCTACGGGTATCTCTGGTGCCTTATTTTGTGATCCTATTTGTGAGGGAGTAGTAGCAAGCTCCGGGAATTGATTTGCTACATGTTTCCACAATTCTGGTTTGACCTTTAACAACTCCTCTAGAGTGAGATTACATTGTACTTTGGTATTCTTGATCACTTCCGTGTTTCTAGGGATTACTGATTCTTCATTCCTCACTATTATCATGGGTGCTCTCATACTAATAGACTTTGCTTCCAAAGGTCCTATGAACTGAGGTAATTCTTGTAAAGAATTAGATTCAAATCTTGTGTGTTCACTCAGTTGTTCTTCCTCTACATCATCGTATATAGAGGGGATGTCTTGGGGAAATTGTTCCTGCAAGTCATCTATTTCTTGAATAGGAGGGGTTCCTTGTTCCTTTCTCCACTTCTCTTCTTGGATTTCTCTCAAAAATTCATGTGAATATTTATGTATGGAAGACAAATTGTCTTGACTTTCTGTGTTGGGTACTTGAGACAGGGATGGTGCATTCCTTTCCTGTGTCTCTGGGACAATAGGGTTCCTAGGCTGATCCTTTTTCTCTTTGCTTTCAATCAAATCTTCTAGCCTCTCCATTAGTCCTTGAAAATGTAATTCCGGTTTTGCCATGTTATTCCAATTAAGATATCTAAAGGCTTCGAACAAAGCTTGTGCTAGTTCTACCATCTTCATGCAAAGTTTAGTTCTCTCAATTTCTAGATCAGCTCGAGGGTAGTTTTTGCTCATTTCAGCTACATGAGGTCCCTCTTTTAATCTAGCCTGATATGCACGAAACATCATGTCTAAATTCTCTGGTATGGGTTCCGCTAAAACTGATCCTGATTTCTGAGCCCGATTCTCTTGATTCAATTCCTATGAAGTCAATTCTTGGATTTTGGCCCTAGATTCATTCAAACTTCCTTCCAACTCAGTTATCTTTTTACTCCACTTTCTCTTTATCCTTTCTCTAGAATCTTTCCAAGATTTTGTTTTTTTACTGCTAGATTCTGCAACTTCACTGGTTCCGGCTACTTTCTCTTGATTAAGCTGTTGGTTCTGTAAGAGCGCCTGGGCTCTTGTTATAGCTTGGATAGGCACGTATGTAGGGTTGGATCCATCTGCGTTATTTACAATACCTATCACATTGATCGGTGTCACATTCGAAGCATTAACATGGTTCTTAGGACAATCTTTGATTATGTGCTCTTTGCCACAATCAGCACAAAAGCCTTGGATGTTGTAGTACTGTGATTGTCTTGCTATCGGGGGATGTGGACAATCCTTTATGAAATGATCTCCTTGGCACCTAAAGCATGGTCCTCTAGGGCCCTGTGGTCTTTGTTGTCTCAATTGGGGTCGTGGATTTGGGTTTGTGTACATCACATTAGCATAGTCTGGCTCCCAACTAGGTTCCACTGGTGGACTATCATAATGATATGTCTCCACATGTTCTGGTGACTCTGTGTAATATGCGGGTGGACTATCGACATGCGTAGAGTCAAAACTGTTTGAGTGTGGGTCACTCTCTGTGATCAAAGGTGAAGAAGGCACTAAAGCCCTACTTAGATTCTCTTCTGCAGCAGCGTATTTGACTGAGATGACATTCACTGGTGGGGGTGGCTGTTGAGCTAAGACAGGTTGAGGTCTCTGTTGAGCCTGGTATGGGTAGTTCTGAGGAGGCCTATAGTAATAAGGCTGAGCATTGTATTGGCCTTGATACCTACCTGGCTGTGCGTATGCTTGCGGGTAGTTCTGTCTCACTGTTTGTTTGTTGTATGGGCAGTCCTGAGCCGTATGATTTGTGTATCTTCTCTCAATTGTACAGTATTGGCCACTAGGGTTGGCTTGAGGTTGTGGTGCATTGGGACACACATTTGCCATATGATCACCACCACAGGTGTAACAACGCTTGTTTGTTAGCACCCTAGGTTTACTAGAAACTCCTAGTTTCTGGGCCACTTTTTCTGCTAGGTCTTCTATTGAGCTAGACAATTTTGTGGATGCTAGAGATGAACAGTCTGAGTCCTTATAGACCTTTGAGAGTTCCAACTCGTCTCCTAAGTTGTCCTCAATGTCTATACAAATTCTTACACATTGCTCTAGCGTTCTGGGTTCTTTTAGGTACATGTAGGAGCGTAGTTTAGTGCTCAACAAGCCATCTAAAAACAATGAAACTTGTTTGGCTTGTGAGGGTAGCTCTTGCATTGGACATTGTTCAACATATTGTCTAAACCTACGTCCTGCCAGTCTTACTGTTTCCTGAGGGGTCTGTTTAAAGCTGTGAATCAATGAAGACGTGTCATGTCTAATCCCACTTTTAGAGAATTCAGTGATGAATGACTCTAAAAAGTGATGGATGTCTCTAAATTGCCTTTGTTGCAAAGGTTGGAACCAAGTTAAAGCGGTATTCTTTAACGTAAGTCCAAATGTGTTGTATTGTGTGAACATGTCTTCAACTTGTTCGGCTCTTAGTACTTGCTTGAATTCTGCGACGTGGTCATAGGGATCTCTTGTCCCATCAAAGTAATTCTTCATGGATTTTACTAACTGTGTGGGTCTCAATGTTCTTGCGTGTTCGCGTGGTCTAGGTAGAGGAAAATCATCTCTACCACCTGGTATTCCATGATCTCTTTGTCTATCCGCTCTATTAGTGTCCGTGGTTGTTCTATCTCTCCCCATGGGATGAGTGAAGCTTACTTCCGGTCTCTCTTTATTTCCCTCTCTTTGATTTCCATGGGCTGAGGATGTTCCTGCCCCTTGTTGACTTGTGTTCATGTTTGTTCTAGATGGAGGGAATACCAATTCACCTCTCCATGTGTATGTGTTTTTAGCGCGGTCAGGCACCACAAAGACTCTTTCTGAAGTCTCATCCAGGTATACAACCTTTCCAGGTGTATCCGGGTCCTTGAACTCATATATGGTGATGATACCTACCTCACTAAGTATTTTGGTCTTGTATCTCCAAAAGGCTTCATCAGTTTCTTTATTTACAAACAACTCTATGCTTCTGTTGTCTTGAGGGATCCATTCCGGGATTAGTACTCGTGTCAGTACAGATTTCCCTCTAGGTGTTCTAGGCTCTTCTAATGGTTATTTTCGTTGAGGTTTTGCTTCCGTTTCTGGTTGAATCACGCCAAACTCGTTGGTATTGTTTGGCTGCGTACTTAATATGTACATTGTTCCTTCCTTGTCTATGTAAGCGTCTCTCTCGAATTTCACCACTGGATGTTCCAATCCAATGGGTTGATCGGGGTTGTGCATTTGCACCACTTGCCTTCGCAAACCATCCTCATAGATGCGAGCACCTAATCGGTTGGTTCGGAGAAACTCTAGTTGTGTTCTATAGGGTCCTTCTGGTTTTTCTAAGTAGGCTACATTCAACCCTCCTTCTGGTCTGTCTGTGCTAAATGCCATTTTTGATTCGCTAGTATCTGAGCTCTCGTAGGGATAACTAGTGTTCAATTGTTGAGCCCACGATCGTGCAGTAGTTCTTACACTTGCCTCTGATGATCTAAGGCTTCGTCGGTCTGACTTGCCTATGTGTTTGCCAGATCTAAGGTTCATTAATTTTCTTCCTTGCACACTCAGTACACGCTCAGATCGTCAATGATTCTTTGTTATTATTGTCTTGATTCTTTTTAGATTCCTTTAGATTCTTGTCTTAATGCATGCGTCAGGAATTCGACTTTCCGTGATACTTTGAGTTCTTGTTTCGTCAGACTTAGGTTCTTTCCTTTAGGTTTTCGTCACACACACCTTTACTTTAGTCTTGAACTTGATAAATTTTAACTCTCTTGAACTTGAGGCGTTCCTATCGTCGTTAATCCACAACACTACCCTTTAGCCTAAGCTAAGAATTGACTGAGGGGGTTGAGTAATCTTCCAACCTCGAGTCAGCTTTTCTGGTTGCTCTGATGCCCAAGAAGCCGCGCTTCCCAAGCTTTATGCCCTTCACTGCCTTGCCTTGGTTGCCCTCGATTGCCCTTGCTAGACTTGGAAAAATCCAATATTAGACCAATTCACAGTTGGATGATCAAGCACTTGAGTATATACACCTTTTAAGTCCCTTCCCTTTTGCCCAACTTTTCAATGTTTGCCCCCTGGCTTTCTAGTCTCAAACTAGGTCAACCTCAAAATAGCTTATCAAAAAATAGACGTATCCTTTAAGAAAAAAACAGTTGAGGTCACGTAGTACTCGTCAAGAGCTTTCTAATGAGCTATTAAGCTCAAACAACGGACTTCGGATGAAAAAGTTATGAGCGTTCAGGTCCTGGGGGGTAAAAACTGACAAACAGGTTTTTCTCCAAATATGAGCTAAGGGGTCTCCTATGAGTCTAATCACCCAAAAATTTCCCAAAAATAGCCCCAAAATAGGCCAAAAAATGAAACCCTAAAATTTGCGATGGGGGTGCACAATCGCGATGGTCTGAGACAATCGCGATGGTCTGGGACCGTCGCGATGGCGTGAGCGTGCACCGTCGCGATGGCGTGGAATTGGACAATCGCGATGGCGTGAACTTGCACAATCGCGATGGCGTGAAAGTGCACAATCGCGATGGCGTGAACTTGCACAATCGCGATGGCGTGAACTTGCACCATCGTGATGGCGTGAAATTGGACAATCGTGATGGCGTGAACTTGCACCGTCGCGATGGCGTCAGTCAACGGTCAACGTGGACAATCGCGATGGTCCAAAGTGAACCGTGGCGATGGTCTGAACGCGATGGCGTGAGCCAACCGCGATGGTCTGGGTGCGATGGCGTGAGCCAACCGCGATGGTCTGAATTTTTGAAGTGTCGCGATGGTGTGAGGGTGTCGTCGCGATGGTATGAAATGCACCGTCGCGATGGTCTAGATTGCCACGTGGCACCGTCGGCGCGATGGCGTGAGCCAATCGCGATGGCGTGACACAATCGCGATGGTCAGAGACCGTCGCGATGGCGGTAGCCAATCGCGATGGTGTGACACAATCGCGATGGTCAGAGACCGTCCCGATGGTCCACCAAACAGTGATTTTTTGCAATGCAGCTATGGATTCCTACACACGCAGGGGTCGCCTACACGCTGGTGTGGTCGCCTTCTCCAAATTCCGAAGTTTGCAGACCATCGCGATGGTCTGACACAGTCGGCAATTTCTGACAGAAACTGAAAATTTTACCTTTTTGCAGCCTTCCTGATGCACTGGAGCTCTGTACCTGCAAGAAAACTCAAGAAAACAAAAGTACACACAAGCACAAAAGTTCTCTCTCACTCTCTCGCATGCACAAATGAGGGGAAATGAGGAGAATGGGTGGATATGGTGAATTTTTTGATTTTTTTGGAGATGAAGATGATGATGCGGTGATGAAGATGGAGTGTGGGGGAGGTGAAAAACACTAAAAACTAAGTAAAAACAATAACGAAAACTGAAATTTTTACCTTCCAACGCCACTTCTTGCTATACTCTTACCATCACACATTCGTCCTAGACTCGATCCCCGGCAACGACGCCAAATTTGGTGTTGCTCTAGCACAATGGTGAGAACCACGTTAAGAAGCTTCACCTCCTTAATGTCAATCCGCGGAAGAGGTAGGAGTGATATGAAGATCGTGAATGTGAGATGATGTGAGAGTGAAGGTGAGAAGCACAAAGATGCACACACACACACACAATGAAGAGACAAGCAAGACACAATGGAAGGAGGGAAATTAGCTCTATTACTCAAGAACACTCTTACAAGTTCAAAATAGCTCTAAGCTCTTCTCTACTCAAACAAGCTAACCTCAAAAATGAGCTCTCTAGCTCTTTTTATAGTTACTAGACTAGTTTTGACCGGTTTCACATCTAGTGACCGGCATAGTTAAAAAATAGGTCCTAGATGCTATTTGGAAGGGTAAATGGTATCTAAAAATAACGAAAATTGGTACGCGCATTCTACCTAAGCTCCTCAAGCTTGAGGACTCCTCGGCTTGCACAAAATGGAGCTATGGATTACAAAATGGGGTTTTCTATGTTACATATGTTACAATTAGTGATAAAAATCACTGTTGAATGTTTTGAAAAGTGATTAAAAACATATATGTTTGAGAAATTGATCCGACTGGCTCCCTGCTCTGTCGTTACATACTTCCGTGTCGTCTGTGCCTCTGGCTGCTTCCAACAGTGTGTAATCCCCTTTTGGTCTCTTTATGTATCATGGAAATTGTTTGTTGGAAATTTTCCGGTTTTCAAAATCACGCCGTTATGCTGCCGAAATTTTTACAAAATTCATATGCACATGCATTCAAGTATAAATTCATGATTAGAAAATTAATTATTATTTTATCATATCCAGATATTCATTTTTGTCATCACTTTTGGATTACATTTTTGACTTAAATCCTGTATATCATACCCCAACACATTAATGTACCAGCTCCATGAACATTTCCATGCATGTATTTTTACATGGCACATGCCTATTTTCTTTATTCAGTGATGAAACATGTGACTGGCCATCCATGTTTATTCTTTTATCAACTGAGGTCAGTTGTTTGTTCAACTGAGGGGCATGTTATACCTTATGGAATATGTTGAACAATGCATTGTTGGATTGAAATATGGAATAGCCAATGCATTGTTGGATTGAAATATCAAATAGCCAATGCATTGTTGGATTGTAACATGAAATATGTTGGCCAATGCATTGTTGGATTGTAACATGGAATATGTTAGCCAATGCATTGTTGGATTGAAATATGGAATAGCCAATGCATTGTTGGATTGTAACATGGAATATGTTGGCCAATGCATTGTTGGATTGAAATATCAAATAGCCAATGCATTGTTGGATTGTAACATGAAATATGTTGGCCAATGCATTGTTGGATTGTAACAGTAATATGGAATATGTTGAACACTGCATTATACTTGTTAGAGTGTTGAATTATTTTATCAACTGAGGTCAGTTGCTTGTCAACTAAGAGGCATGTTGTATATTATTGAACAAGGCATTGTTAAAATGTTAAATTATTAATGTATTAATATGTTTTTGATGTTTTTGATATAGCAGTTGAAGGTTCGTGAGGAGCGTGCAAGGCGTGAAAGGGCGGACATCAATAATCCGAATAATTATTATTTATTTTGTAAATAAACCTACGTAGAAGGTTCTATTGTTAGAAAAGTAATGGTTAGAATAATGGTCATTGTAGACCGTAGTTTCTTTTATTGAAAGCAATGGCTTTCTGTAAAAGTTACCAACTTTTAGTTTCATGCCTGCTTTTCGAAGCCGCCCTCATGTAACCACTATTTTCGACGTAATCAAAAGTCCTATAAATACATGCACTCTGTGGACTGTCGAAAGAGAGTGCGTGGGGGGAGATTGCACCCAATACTGTGTTGTGTCTCGTCTCTTGTTGCGTCTATTCTCTGTGTGTTTTCTGTGTCCGTAATCTCTGTATGCGCGTGAGTAAGATCCTGACAACAGATTCATGGGTCAAGTCAGGTGGCATGGTCGACATTTACGGTGGCTTGCCCATTTGGCAATACCCCT
Organism: Ceratopteris richardii; assembly: GCA_020310875.1. Lineage (NCBI taxonomy): Eukaryota > Viridiplantae > Streptophyta > Polypodiopsida > Polypodiales > Pteridaceae > Ceratopteris > Ceratopteris richardii. The sequence goes on from CM035424.1 coordinate 9,680,532, forward strand.
GAATCGGCTAATCACTAGTACTCCTCGACAGTTTGATTGGACACCGGAATGTCAAACTACATTTGATCGTCTAAAAGTTTTATTAACGTAGGTTCCAATTCTACAACCTCCTGATTGGGAACGCCCATTTCATGTTTTCGAAGACGCATCAGATATAGCCATTGGAAGTGTTTTAATGCAACAAACTGATAAGTGGTTTCAGCCTGTTTACTATGCAAGTTGAAGGCTTGCTCCTGCTGAAAAGAATTATTCAGTAACTGAAAGAGAATGTCTTGGTTTGGTGTATTCTGTAAAGAGATTCCGGCACTATTTGCTAGGCCGAAAATTCATCTTCCATGTAGATCATGCTGCACTAGTGTATCTAGTCCGGTAGCAGCATTTAGGTGGTCGCTTAGCACAATGGATTCTATTGTTGCAATAATTCGAGTACGAAGTAATTCATCACCTCGGCACTGCACATGTATTAGCAGATTTTCTCTCTCGGTTAGATTCCGGTGAAGCTCCGATCGGTGTTGATGACACCTCACCAGCTATTTATGTTACTGAAATGACTAGTGATGAATCTGCACAACCTCCTGTGACACCTACTTACTATGATCAGTTATTAACCTTTCTTACTGATGGATGTCTTCCTCCTCAAACTTCCCCTGCAATGCGCCGAAAAATTGCAGTTTACAGTCGTAGATTCTGGTTGATTGCTGGAGAGTTGTATTATATGGATCATACTGGGGTTTTACTTCGTTGTATTCCTCCACATGAAGTAAACTCAGTAATCGCTCTGGCACATTCCATACCCTCCGGTGGACATTTTGCAGCAGATTTAACACACCGAAAAATTCTACAAAGGGGGATCTAGTGGCCTACTATGTACAGAGATGTATCTCAATTTGTGTAGCAATGTTACAATTGTGAGCGATCTGGACAGCCTTTACAACGCCATTTCTTTCCTCTGCAGCCTGTCTTACCTTTAGAATCTTTCCAAAAATGGGTTCTTGACTTTATTGGACCAATCACACCTCCAGCAATCCTTAGCAACAACAGATATATTCTGACATGCACAGATTATGCTACGAGATGGGCAGAAGCTTGGGCTTTATGGTCCGCCACAGCTGTTTCGGTGGCAAAATGTCTAATGAAGGATGTATTCCCACGTTATGGATTACCTTTGGAACTTGTCACAGATCAAGGGATCCACTTTATCAACAATTTAATGCGAGTGCTCACACACACTTTTCAGATTCTGCATAAATTCAGTTCACCGTATTATCCTCGTGCTAATGGCCTAGGTAAAAGTACAAACAAAACGTTGTTGACTATGCTTCGAAAATTGATTGTGGAATCACCAGAAAGATGGGATCAGTTACTACCTGCAGTATTATGGGCATACCGAACTACTTACAAAGTTGCCACCGGACTGACTCCTTTCAAACTTGCATATGGAATGGAGGCAATTGCACCAATGGAGCTTGTAGTACCAAGCTTACGTGTGGCCATCTCTCAGAAACTGTTACCTGAAGAGTCTTTACCATTTCGGTTGGACACACTCAGAGAATTAGATGAGCATCACTGGGAAAGTTTTCTGACTCTTCAAGAAGTGCAGTTGCGGCAAGCTCGTACACATGATTAGTATCTTAAAACTCCAGTTTTTACGGTAGGACAACTTGTGTTGTTTTATAATGCAAAATCAAATCGTTCTGCTGGAAAATTCAAGTTACGATGGTTTGTTCCTTACCGGATTACTGAACAAGTGGGCCCAGCTACTTTTCGGTTGACCACTTTGATCGGAATTCCTCTTCCGAAAGTGATAAATGGTTCAAAGTTGTGGTCGTATCATCAAGCACCAGATTCGCACTGAAGTGTTCTGTGGTTGCCCGCGTATTTGTTTTTCTTTTCTTTTCTTTTCCTTTTAGTTTTGCGTGATTAATAAAATAAGTCTGCAGAAGGGAGAGGAAATGTCCATTTTACTAAAACAAACCAATACAGAGCTAGAATTCACAAATGCCAACCTGACTGAATCTAATGCTGCTCTCAAAAGCCAGATGATGTTAGTCACTCAACTACAGAAGGAGATACCAGGGATAAGAAGAGAAAGAGATGCCTATTACAGGACCATACAATTTCAGAATCAAGAGTTCGAAAGAAGAGAGAATCAACTGGGTGCTCAAGCAGAAAGACTACCTCGAGTTGATAAACAGATTGCAGACATGAAAGTCAACCGAGATGAAGCTCTCAAACGACTTTTATCTACAGGAAGCTTTTCTGTAGACACAAGCAGAAATTTTGATGAGCCAGGTTATTGCAACCAGTTCAGTAAGAACTGATGCTCAGCTAGTAGAACCCGAAGTCCTGAGACAGATGTTAGATTCATTAAAAAAGAAAATTGCCCGAACGTTTAAATTAGCTAGAGCAATGTATCTAGAAGGTATAATAGATGAACCGTAATATTTTGTATACCTGCGGGTTCGAGTCCACCGTGCGTGCCAGTGTAAGCCGCCGGATTGGCAATTGTAAAATCCTTTTTCCTTTTCATATTCCGCATGAATTGAGAAGTCGCTGCGAAGAGATGTAACTTTTTATAAAGCAATGAAAAGACACTTTCGGTGACAACCAGAAAATTGCCAGACTGTCTGTCTGGGCGATACGTCTGTGGAGTTACGATGTGTTGTTTTTGGAAAAACTCTGAGTCATATTGTGTCCTTTCTGTCTCTGTTTGCTTGTTGCACCTGTGCGGTAAAGATTGGGTTACGATATTGTTACATTAAGTGAAGTATTGAATCGCTATTTTGTAAGTTGTTTACTGTAAGTCTGTGTTATGGTAATGGTCATCCTTGCGTTGTGTACTGAGATGTATTGATTGGAATACGAATACTAATTCCGTATTGGAATGAGCCCGAGTTTCTGTTAGAAAGTGTATTAGCAGAGTTGTTTTGAATGAAAGGTCATGTGAGTGAGTTGATTTGGGAAAATCAAGTATACGGCCTCTGATTATTCAGACCCTTCCACTCCCAAGAACCCGAATAGAGTTTAAACGCGTTCTGACGGCAAAACCCGCGTTTAACATAAGCCCATCATTCACCGTAAAGTTTCCCATTCTTTCAAATACGTAGAAATTAACTTCAAACACTCGTACTTGAGCATTTGGAGCATCCCCAGGGAATCCTCCAAACTTAGTATAAGTGACTCCCATCGGATATAAGTGACTCCCATCAGATAATATCTTCTATGTTCATCGTTTGCCATTCTTTTAATGCTCGATATTTCCACCATAAGAGGAAGCTTTCTTGTGTTGGATCCAAGTATTACAGGTGGCTCAGTTTGATTCTCTACTTGCCACTACTTTAAAGTCTTACTTTCAGTAGATGTTTGATTTCTAGGAGGTTTTCCTCCTTCTACTTGTCATTTGCCTTCACTTTCTAGTGTTTCTTCTGATGTGCACATCGGAATATTAGTAAGATCTATCAAATCTTCTTGGTTTTTTCCTTCATATGCCAATAAATCGCTGGTATCTAAAGCGTTCTTTACTCCTACAAAACTTTCTCCTTCAAGTATTGGCTCCTCTTTTAACTCTGTCACTTTATCAATGATCCTTCATTCCTTACCCATGCTTTTTGGTTGATCTTTCCTTGCAGAACTTCCACCAATTCTAAAATGGATGTAGTGACTCGTACGGGTGTTTTATCTTGCCAATATTGGAGATATGTCTCTACATCCAAGCATAGAACTCACATAAGCTAGCTTTCTTATCTTCACTTTTCAGTCTCCACATCTTTCAATGTCCACTCTTATGGTCTCCACTCCCTAGTCAGATCACAAGTATTAATAACAATATCTCTACAGACCACTTCCAGCCAAAACATGGGGATTACAAGAATGCGTTCTTGGGTGACAGTCATATAGATAACTACAGAATGAATTATTTCCCACTACAACTTATAGATTACAACCGAACACATCAGTAATATACTTGCGGAATTCACACACAATTAACTTAATACTTATGAGAAATCATTCACTCTTTATAATGCCAACTATGAGTGATACCACTTACAACTTCATTGCATGTACATAATCACATTACTTCCTAATCCCCCTCTTAGGGTGTGGTTCAACCATCTCTTGCCTTGTCATTTCTTGATTCTAACAGTAGATAGACAATCCTCCTCACATGTGGAAGATGAAGGTGGAGCACCTCTTCTTTTTCTAAATTCACACATAGCTGCTCACGAATCTACATGAGTTTCTTCCTCCATGAAACACTTAAAGGGATGATGAGTTGGCTTTCTCTCCAAAAGGAATTCATCTAATTCCTACTGTACTAGAAGCACGGAGCTTAACAAGCAGCAGGTGTGTGAACCAAAATAGAAGGTTTTCAATGGATTGTGAATAGTGAAGTAGTCTGTTTTGAATCAACCATTACTTGCATCATTTCCAAAGTACATAGGCACTTTTTTAGTGTCATTGGAAAGCTACTACAACTCAACTCTGAAGTCAAAGAGGGTTGGTACAAAGCAAGAGTTTGCAGTACCTACTCATTTCTTGGAGTATCCATCCATCTTTCTCAACAAAGGTAGGTCTAAAGTAACCATAGTTTGGAGAGGTGACAAAATCCCTCAGGATGACGCGTTGACTGATGTGTATATGGTAGTCGGGATGGAGAAACTGCTACAAGCCCCTTCTTCTTTATGGGGAGAAAGCAGGAACCATGTCACCATTTATGAGCTACAAGATCCGGAGGATCTCTCTAGAATCACCTATCTTGACAAGAATATGAGAAATTATTGGCCCATATCTAATCTAGATAGATCCGGATTAAGATATCAAGGCATTCCAATGTTTCTTCCTAGAGACCTAGGAACTACTTCCCAGAACCCTCAAGGAATGTACCAAAGCTATGCTCAACAGAACTCTGAGCATGATCAACAACAGAATATTCTTGCAAGGACTAATGTTTAGTTTTCCACACTAGAAGCCAACCCTAACTATCAAGCCCCAACCAGTGGAGAACTTAGAAATAGAAATCATGTGCCTGAGATACCACCGTTAGGCAGGGGAATTAGAGTTCAAGTGAGACATCCAGCCATTCCTGTTATGCCCAGACCACTAGAACTAGGTAGAAGATTATGACCAATTCAAGTGGCCAAATGCATGAGGAGCCACTATGATGGGTCCAACAAACCTTATAATCACATAGCCAAATTCAAGCAAGTGATTTGTGCGGAACAAGTGGAGGAGTTCACGATTCAATATGAGTCATTTGGGTTGACCCTTAGGGATACTGCTTTGGCCTGGTTCCAACCACTTGAACCCAATCATTTCCTAAATATGGAGCAGGTATTTTAGGAAATGATCAAAGAATTCACTAAGACTGGCATTAAGAATAACTCTTCATCTTTGATTCAGTTTCAAACAGTCCCCTACAGAGTTAGTATGATTGGCAGCATGGAGATTTAAGCAATATGTGGATAGATATCTCATAGAAGAAAGGCCTACTCAGTAGAAAATGATCTCATTATTTTTATAAGGACTAGTCAATGGATCTCTAAGAGCACTATTCTATGTAAAGAGATTCCAAACATTGAGTGAATGCTTGAAGGAATGCATAGATGTGGAAGATAACATATCTGAAGACTTGAAGATTCCCCAAACCAAGAGTAAGAGTGAGGATAGTTCCAGTAGTATCACTAGTACAAGCAACAATGTAGAAGAAATTGCAGACTTAGTGGCCAAGAAATTAGGCGTGCAAGGACAGAAGAATTACCCCAACCCCCCATTACGAATGCCGATGCGAAGGAGATGTGTAAATTGTGGAGGGGATTACCCTTCTCATGTGTGCAATAGGGGAATTGTTCCATCAAACCCATATAGTTACAACCGTCCACTAGCATAGAGTCAAGCCTGGTACTACAATATAGAACAAAAATACACGAATCACAATACTGAAAACTATCCTTACAATAGACAACCTAGACCAGTCTAACCACCACAATTTAGGCCATATGGATACCCAACTAGAGATCCAGGTAGGGAATTCCCTAGATATCCTCAGTACCAAAACCCACCTCCAAACCAACGTCCTTACAAATACCTAGGATACAATCCACCACAATCGATGTTGGGACAACAACCACCTCACCCACAGAATGTAGTTCCGGTGAAATTTTCCCAATTCCAAGAGAAGAAGGAGAGAGCCATAGTACCAACTACTTCATTGACTGGCTCGCAATGCCCTAATCGACCCTATGATCAGCATTGGGGAGATTACTATACATACAAAATTGGCTCGATGAATTACGATCAAGCCTACGAGCAGTACCCAATTGGACAAGAAGTCTATGACCCATCATACGGATATGGAACGGAATATGATACTCTAATGTACACAAACCCAAGAGCCCAAGCACCTTCTAGACCTATGATTAGGCCCCCAGTCCCTCGAGGGCCTTGTTACTGATGTGGAGGAGACCATTTCATTAGGGAATGTACTTTGCCTTACCAGCCATCTCATAAGGTTTGGGAAGCATATTGTAGTGATTGTGGAAAGGAGCATTTATTTAGGGATTGTCCCAAAAACCCTAACAAGATGAACCACACCACTCAAGTGAACGTAGTAGAAGTGGTAGAGTCCTTTGGAAGTGACAAAGAATATACGGTACCATTGAAGGTGAATACAAGAGCAAGAGCTAAAGAAGGTCCAGAAGGGTTAGATTCAATTATGCAAGAAACCAACAAACCAGAAACTCTGGTGCCTCAAATAGTGCCATATTTGGAAGAATCTGAAGAAAAGTCTCAGGTTAAACAAACTCAAAGAGCTCAACAAGAGAAAATGAGGAACAAGTGGACTCAAAATAAGGAGGAAGAAAAAAATAAAGAGGAATCAAATCAAGCTGCAAATCCTACAACTAGAAAGGATTTCAGTAGCATAGAGAAAGAACAACGTAAACAACAAGTTGGGTGAGTACTAGTTGATCCCATGCCCAAAGATTTAGCCATGTGGATAAACGCATATCAATCTAGGATCAAATCAGGACCAAGTGTGGAATAACACAAAGTGAGCTATTGGAGAGAGGATTTGGAAAGAGAAACGCTAGATATCTGAAAAAATTGATTGAAGTAGCTCAAAACACACTAGAGAAACCTAAACAAGTCCTTCTGGAAACAAGAATGTCTGATAAAGAGTTTCAAGAAGGTTTAGAAGCACGTGATCACTTAGAAGATAGAAGGATTATAGAGAAAGCTGAAAGCGTAGCCACTGAAAACCATGAAAGAAGCTCTATGATTCTAGAACTAGAAGCTAATTGGCCTAAGGATCTATGGGCTAAAGTCCAAGAAGAGAGACGGAGGAAAACCGATGGCATTAATCTGCCCTTCAAAGAGTTGGATGTAAATGAGAACCTAGGAATGATGAATCATGAAATAAATTGTGAGGAACGTTCGGAGGAAGTAGAAAGCACAAACACACTAGCAACTACATGGGAGAGTATGAGCAGAATTCAGAACTTTACCATGCCCCAACAATAAGAACAAAAGGGAAAAGATTTTTGAGCAACACATCAGACATAGCACGAAGCTAAAGGAGACAAAAGTGCAATGCTCTATAACTCTAGAAGAATTACTGAAAATCGAACCACAAGTATGGACTACATTGGCCAAGCAGCTCATGCAAAAAGAAGTAAAAGCAGTCAACAAGGACGCCAACCAAGATACACATACAATTCAAATCCCGATAGATAAAGTGGGAGACTTTAGTGAAGGAGATGAAGGTAACACATGTTTACCCATTACTTTTCGAGGTTACACAACAAAGGTGATCCTAGACACAGGAGTAGGAGTAGGAATAGCCACAAAATAAATATGGAAGAAGTGGGGAAAACTAGCACTATGACCCACACGAATGAAATTACAATTAGCTGACAATCACACTAAAAAACCCTTGGGATTGCTAGAGAATGTTGTGCTTACAACGTGGAGTAGACGTTGAGCACACATTAGCTATTTGTCAATTTGAGAGAGCTAGTAATTATGAAATGATCTTAGGAAGACCATTTATGAGACAACTAAGGGTAGTGCAAGACTCGGGCAAAGATGTCATATATCTGTAGCATAGGGGCACCACTACGAGAAAAAACCTCCATATGTACGCTGATCGAGATGTCTCACCTCTACAATGGAATACTATACATAAAGAAGAGGATGACCTATCAGTCCATAGTGCGGGATCTGAAGACCAATCCTAGATCCATGAGGACACCCAACTATGGGTATGTAAGGCAGCTAAGAGGGAAGAAGACTAACATGGCAACGAGGTTCTGGAATCTCTAGGCCAATAGAGGATCCAACATATATGCCACAAGTGTTTCTGGATGAAGAGTTCGAGCCCCATGGATGGATGGAGATATTGGCCATGTTAGATGTGTGTTAATGAAGAAGTTCTAATCCTAAATGAGTGCATAGACAAGGATGGGTACAATGTAAGTCTATACATGGTTGTACTACATGAGACAAAGGAAGGAGAATGGATAGAGAAAGAGTGGACAGAGGATTATGAAAGTATAGAAATGGAACCTGTGATTTAGGAGGAAGGATTGCAGTTAGAAGGAAAACATAAAGAAACTGATGTCGAAAACATTTCCTCCCTCGAAAAAAAAAAGGAAGTCAAGAGAAGATCAAGTCAGAAGAGACTAGTAGGGAAGAGAATATACCACAAGGGCACTTGGAAGTTCTCGAACATTTTAAAAAATATGAAGTGGAAGAAAGGAAAATTTCCATCCAAATGCCTAAACGACAAGCACAAGAAGGGATAGCATATGATAATAAAGAACATACTAAAAATGTCACTGTGACTATAGAAGGAGAAGAGGAAAGATGCACCTACATAGGGAAAGATGTGTCAAAAAGCGAGGAATGAGAACTTATAGAATTGATTCGAAGTTATAGGGATGTATTTGCTTGAACATACAAGAACTTGAAAGGAGTGGATCCCTCTATCTGTTCACACTGTATTCCCATGACTCCTAATGCTAAACCATCCAAACAATGACCATACACATATTACAATGATGTATACTCCACCAAAATTAAAGACGAAATAGCCAAATTATTGGCAACAAGATTCATTTATGAAATGGAACACATAGAATGGGTGTCACCCTTGGTAACAGTACCCAACAAAAATGGGAAACTTAGGGTGTGCATCAATCTCAAGAAAGTTAATGCAGCCACCATTCGAGATAGTTACCCTTTACCCATTACAGATCACCTCTTGGAGAGAGTAGCAGGCAAGGAAGTTTATAGCTTCCTTGATGGATTCTCTAGTTACAACCAAGTTGCAATTGCTCTAGAGGATCACCACAAAACTGCATTTGCCAAGAATGGGGAGTATATGCTTTTAGAGTTATGCCATTTGTCCTGACCAATGTGCCAGCCACCTTCCAGAGATTAATGTGTCATGTATTTAAGGAATTCCTTAGAAAAAGCATGGAAGTATATGTGGATGATTTGTGCACGTATTCCTCACAATGAGTGGAGCACATACCTGAGTTAAGGAGAATTTTTTAAAAGTGTAGACAATACAGAGTCTGTCTAAACCTAGAAAAGTGTGTCTTCATGGTAAGACAAGGAAAAATATTAGGGCATATAGTATCTAAGAATAGAATATCCACAGATGAAGACAAGATCAAAGTCATTCTAGAACTACCGTGACCAAAGACTGTGAAAGAAGTACAAACATTTATGGGACATTGTGGATACTATCGTAGATTTATCCACATGTACGCCATATTTGCCCGACCTCTATACGGCTTACTAACTCATTTTAATTGGATGGAAGATTGTGAGAAAGCATTCAATGAGTTGAAAAGCAGACTAAGTTTAGCACCCATTCTAAACGTACCAAATTGGAAGAAGTCATTTCATATCCATGTGGATGCTTCCAAACTTGCCATAGGATGCATCTTAGTACAGCCGGTAGATAAAGGAAAATTGGATCACCCTATAGCCTACGCTAGCAAGCAGCTCAACCAATCTGCATGCAATTATACTACCGCCAAATGGGAAGGATTAGGAATGGTATATGTGGTAAAGAAATTCCAACACTACTTATTGGCAAACAAATTAAAATTCTTTATTGATCATCAAGCCCTACTATACCTAGTCAATAAGCCCTGTAACACGGGAAGGCTCATGAGATGGTTTCTCTTATTAATGGAATTTGATTTTGAAGTAGTGGTCAAGAAAGGAAACACGCATGTCAGAGCTGATCATCTATCCTGAATGATGCATGGAGAACCCCCAAATAGAGTAGCAGATGACTTTCCTGACACCTATCTTTTTAATTTTGAAGTTTGTTCATGGTGGGATGAAAACTTGATACCCATACTCACCCATGGACTAGGTCATCGGATTAATTCAAATAAATCCCAACAATTATGGAAGACTAGGAATCTTCACATTGTAGTAGGAAGTCTATACAATCGTGGTTCTAGCAGACTTCTATTGAGGTGTGTAGATGAGGATGAACAAGGAACTTGGTTGAGACACGCCCACATAAACCCATGGAAGAAACATAGAAGTATCAATGGTATAGTACAAGAATTAAAAAGATTAGGAGTGTATTGGCCAAGAATGCAAAAAGACATTCACGTGCTTGTAACGAGTTGTCCCACCTACCAAGAATAGAGACTTGAGGAGAACTCTACTCTGCGCTATTCCACAATGGCACTTAGATGGAGTTTTCCTTAAGTAAATTTCTTGAAGACACATGAATACCGAGAAGGAGGAAGCCTAGCTAGAAAACAAGCTTTAGAGGAGCAAAGTAAAGATTAAGCCCTTATAGGGAAACAACTATTTATATGCGGCCAAGACAACCACCTACAATAATGTGTTCATGAAGATGAGTATATCTATGTGTTGTAGGTGGCCCATACTAGAGCAGCAGCAGGTCATTTTTCGACTGATAAGACCGCAAAAATGATTCTCTTTGTCGGATTATGGTGGCCAACTTTGTATCAGGATGCGATGATGTATGTTGAGAGGTTTGATGTGTGTCAAAGAACAAAATATCCTATACAAAGAGATGAAATTCCACTGCTACCTATGATCAGCGCTAGAGCTTTCACTGGTATAGACTTCATCAAACCAATTAGCCCTCCAACTAAAGGGTCTCATGCTGAATATATAATAGTAGCCACAGATTATTTAACCAAATGGTAGAGGCAAGGGCCACAAGGAAGAATGATGCAAGAACTACAACCAAGTTTCTATTAAAAAAGATATTTACAAGGTTCAGATTACCCATTGAAATTATGAGTGATTGAGGCACACACTTCATTAACGAAGTAATAGAAAATTTGATGAATGAGTTCCTAGTAATTCATAAGAAATCAGCCCCTTATCACCCGCAAGCTAATGGACAGGCCGAAAGTTCCAATAAAGTGCTATATATCATTTTAACCAAGATTGTAAATAATAAATGATCAGATTTGGATAAACAATTACATCATGTCATTTGGACTTTTCGAGTTGCTTATAAGATTGCTATAGGCACAACACCATTTAATCTTGTGTACGGTGAGAATGCAATCTTACCAATTGATTTCTTGATTTCTACTCTATGAGTAGCTGAGAAATATGAATGGGCTGGACACGAATTGTCCCAATAATTGGATCAGATCCAATGATTACATGAGACTATATTGCAAGTGATAGCAGGTATTTACGCGGCCAAGAGGCAACAAAAGGCCTATTATGACGGCCATATTAAAGATAAGGGACTCAAAGAGGGTGATTTAGTCTTGGTATACACTTTGAAGTGACACACGAAGAAGTTGCAAAAGGGAGGGCATGGACTGTTAGTAATTAACTGTATTTCTACCAATGGAGCAGTAAACCTAGCCACCCTGGATGGAGAAGTCCTACCAAATTACATAAGTGAATGTTGTCTGAAGAAATATTTAGAACCCTTAATGCACGAGATGATGAGTAGATTACTAAAGGCAAGGAACCAAAAGGAAGTGGATGAGAGAATTAGAGAAGATTCGAGGCTTGAGGCATTGGAATGCATACAAAAATGAAAAGAATGGATGAGAGAAAGAGGTGAGAGATATCACCAAGGAGAGGAACCAATTCCCATAGCCAACTATAGGGCAGCAGAAACTATGACTGTAAGACGATAAGTCAAACAATCCTATCTAAATCTAGAAGTTGAAACAGAGAAATATTGTTTAGTGGATGCATTGATTGATACCATGGCAGCATTAAGTTGCATATGCTTCTCATTAACTGAAAATTTGAGTCTGTCACTCAATCCAAATAAGGCCTACATGTTGGGCATAGGAGGAAACACCATTGAATGTGTTGGAGAGGTCAGCCCATTTCTATACCTGGGTAAAACTTCAATGCTTCAAAAGTTTTTAGTCTGTAAAGATGACGAGCTAGTGGAAGAGCTACTGTTAGTTCAAGACTAGATATACAAATTTGAGGTAACAATCCAGTTAGCCTTAGGTTGCATATCTGCAAAGATTGGACATAGAGAAGTCTTTAGTCTACTAGATGAGAAGCCTCTAAAGATGATATGTCAGAAGCATAACGATGTCGAATGTGTGTCTGCATGTGTTTCCACTCCTGTCTCAAGCCCAGAAACCCCTACTCTCATTACTCATGATACTCAACTCAGCCCATCATCTCAATTTAGCCAATTGGAAGGAACAAGTGAGGATATTATTACAGATAAGCGACTTGGAGCCCAACGATCAAAGGTGGATTTGCCTCCAATCCATTCACCAGTAAGAAGAAGGACGCGACAAATATGGATTCGCAAGGATCAGCGGGAAAACTACAAATCTCGTGAAAAACAAGATTCCCTTCACAGGATCTTGAAAAACATGATTCCCTTCAGAGGATCATGGAAAACACGACTCTCATTACAGAATCGTGAAAAACACGATTCTCTTCAGAGGATCGTGAATAACACGATTCCATTAAGAGAATCGTGAGAAACACGATTCCCTTCATAGGATCGTGAAGAAAACACGATTCCCTTCACAGGATCGTGAAAAAAAACACGATTCTCTTCACAGAAATAGTGAATTAGTTGAATGATTTTGAGATCTGGTAATAAATTGTTTACACCTGATAAACAAGAGTTAAAGAGGAAAGAGATAGAGCAAGTGTTAAGAGATTTACAAGAAAGGGATTTAGGATAGACAAATAACATGGAAAATTTAAATGAAACAAATGAAGCCTCTGAAACTAGTGATTATAGAAATATCGTCAAGTACATGTATACAAATAGGTTTGGAGCCTATGTGTATCAAGATGGCATGCATACGTTTCTCATTAGGATGAGAAACTTAAAAATTCCCTTAAATTCAATGCTAGTGGCACAATTTAAGGATGGCAAATATGAGGATAAATAGGGATGTGTATACATATTTTCACAAGATCCAGAAAACTCTAATGATTTAGGGCAATGTGCAGACAAGAGACCTTGGGAACAAAACACAGGACAACCAGAATTGCCAAGACAAAATGAAAACTATACTTTTTCTGAACAACCACAAGGAAGGAGATTACACACTTCTCCAAATCCTTTCGAAAGAGAAGCTGAAGGAATGAATGATTTTCCAATAAGGAGAAGACATCAGTGGCAAAACCAGGGAAGAATGCTAAGGCCCTATCAAGTAGCTAAATGCATGAAGAATCAATATGAAGGGTATTCTGATCCTCATGCCCATGCTGCAAAATTTAGACAATTAATTAGGGCAGAAGAAGTAGAGGATTACAAAGTGCAATTTGAAGCATTTGGTCTAACCCTAACTGGACCTGCATTATCTTGGTTTATTCCATTGAGAAAGAAAATGTATCCAGATATTGAATCTTTTCTTGAAGCTTTTTTAGGGGAATTCTCCAAAACTGGAATTAAACATAGTAGAGCTACCTTGATACATAGTTTTAAACAAAAAAAATATGAAAATGTCAGAGAAGCTGCTAGGAGATTCAAGCAATACATTGATAGATGTCCAAGAGAAGAGGTACCTTCAATGGCAAGACAAGTGTCTTTGTTCATAGAAGGACTGAGAAGTGCACAATTAAGAACCTTGGGGTATTATAGGAGATGTTGTCATCTAGGAGCGTGTGTGAAAGAGGCAATAGACTTAGAGGATAACAGAGGACAAGATTTATTAGCATTTGACCAACCAAGAACAAATGAAGATAAAATTCCACCAGAAGAAGAATTAGCACAAGCTATTGCTAAAGCCCTAGAAGTTAACACCAAGACAAATTTGATAAACACCAGGATAGCAACCAATAAGAAGTGCTATAATTGTGGAGAGAGTCATTTGGTTCAACAATGTCCTTATCACAAACCACAACATTTGCAAGATAGGAAAACAATCAAATATTGTACCTTAGAAAGAAAATGGACAAACCATACTAGAGAAGAATGCTTCTACAATAAACAACCCATTAAAGAAAGATAATATGTGAACCAACACAACTTACAAAGAGAATCTGGATTTGTTGAGCAACCAAGGCCTATACTTGGACAACAACCACTATTACCAACAAATGTAGTACCAGTAAAATACACACCAATAGAAGAAGAAAGCTCAAGACTCAGATCATCTTACAGAGAGGATTATCATTGGAGGGAAGGATATCAGGAAGATTGGGAAGGATATGAACAGAGAGAACCAGAATTGCAAGCCTTGGACTTGGGAAACGGGAGAATTGAAATGGACACAACCACATTCATGTACATAACTAATAATTACATGTCCAATCAGAAACCCCAATTCAAAGGGAGCCAAAAGATAACTTGTTATAGATGGGGGGGGGGGGCATTTCATTAGAGACTGCCCACAATCTCCTACATTAAGAATAGAAGGAGCCTATTGCAAGGATTGTGGCAGGGAACACTTAATAAAGGATTGCCCAAGAAACCGTCAAAAACAACACAATACATCTAGTAACATACCATTTAAAACAGTTAACATAATGGAGCAAGAAGAATTGAGTGACCATGATCAAGCAATTGTAAATGCTATAACAAGAAACAACAAAGGAGACACACACACACACATGATCAAGTGACCATGATCAAGCTAAACAACAAGAAACAACAAAGGAGACACAGACACACAGGAACATAAGAAAATTCCATTTCCAAAAGAAAAGAAAAATAGACAAAAAGGAAGATGGGAAAGAAAGATGAGAATGGGTAAAAATTTGGAAGAAGAAACTATGGAACATTCAAACAATAGCCAACCACAAAATACACAGACTCAGGAAGAGGCAAAAAATTCACAAAGTTTGGAGACTCTGATAAAAGCATACAAAGGAAGAATTCAAGATGGACCAAACCCTACAGATCATGTAATGGCATATCCTATGCCAGATTTAGAGGATGAAAGAATGCAAAGATGTAAACAAATCATACAAGAAGCACAAATTCTGATTGGGGAAATAGACAATCATCAAGCAACAATTGAAGGGACAAATGCAACAGAAACCAAGAAACATTTTGATCAGGAAGATAATTTACAAATAACCTTCCAAATCAATCTAGACAAACACTATACAATTTTATTCCACACCACAATGGAGGAGATAGTAAAAAAAAATCATCACTTACAACACAATATGAGAAATTGGGAAACAAAGTCAAAGAACCTAGATCCACAACAATAAGAATTGGAAGAGTTGTACATAGCTATTGATAAAATAGGAGGATATTGTGAAGGAGAAAGAAGGAAACTCAACTTTGAGAATACAATTTGGTAAGAATCATGCCAAGGCCATATTAGACAGTGGATGAGGAGTGGCTATCATGACTAAACAAACCTGGGAGAAATGGGGAAAAATGAGTTAATACCCACTAAAATGAGATTACAACTTGCAGACGGACACATAGAAAAACCCCTAGGAATTGGGAAAAAGGTGATTGTGGAAATATGTGGAATAGAGATAGAGCACACTTATGCCATAGTTGAATTCGCACAATCTACCTCATATGAAATTATCTTAGGAAGACCATTTATGAGACAAATGCAAATTGTAGAAGATTGGGGAAAAGATTGCCTAAACCTTCAAAGTAAAGGAAGGATAACTAGAGTAAATTTAGAAATGGTCAATATTGTGATATGTCCCCTTAGGAATCGTTCAAAGTACATCAAAACCAGGAATTAAGTGAAGAATCAGGGAGTGAAGATCATAATGACACAGAATCAACAATTCGAAATGTAATGTGATAAGGAATCTCACACATAAAAAAAGGATGCTAAAAAAAGAAGATTGTCTAGAAGAAAGGAAATCACAAGATGGAAGTTACATACCATAGAAATTTAAAGATGAAGAGTTTGAGCCTTATGGTTGGAATCAGATTTTGACCACAATGGATTTGGCCAATGATGAATATGTGGGAGTGAAATTTCAAAATGAAGAAGGATATGATATTTTTCATATAGGAATACAAATGATAAAAGTGTCAAAAACAGAGGAAGAATTGAAGGAAGGGATAATTTTAAAAACTAGGAAAACATAATTTCTGGAAGAAGTGGAAGCTACAGATGCAATAAAAGACAAAATCTCAGGAACATATAAAAAAAGTAAACACAAAGAAATAGAAAAAGAACAAGAAGTTGAAAAAAATAAAAAAATAAAGAAAGAAGATCAATAATTTGATGTACCTTCAAATTTCAAGACCTATGAAGTAGAAGACAGATTACTTCTAAAAATGAAACCAAAGATAGAAAAGGAAAAGGGGGAGGCATATGATAATGAGGAACAAACTAAGAAGGTGGTGATTACTCAAGAAGAGGAGGAAGATAGACACATTGTCATAGCTGATGACATGTCCAACCAAGAAGAAGAAGCATTGAGGAAATTGGCAAAAACTTATAGAGATGTGTTTTCTTACAGTTATAAAGATTTGAAAGGAATTGATCCTAAAATTTGCGAACATAAGATTCCTATTACTCCTAATGCAAAACCTAGCAAACAAAGACACTAAACATTTAATGACAAATAGTCTGCTAAAATTAAGGAAGAAATTGACAAACTTCTGGCTGTTAATTTCATCTATGAGATTGAATATACGGAGTGGATATCTCCTATAGTTGTGGTACCTAAGAAGAATGGAAAACTCAGGGTATGTATTAACTTAAAAAAAGTTAATGCTGTAACTATAAGGGATAGCTATCCATTACCAATAACAGACCATCTTTTGGAAAACGTTATAGGAGGTCTATAGTTTCTTGGATGGTTTTTCAGGATATAATCAGGTGCCAATAGCTTTCGAAGACCAACATAAAACTGCTTTCTCCACAAAATGGGGAATCTATGCATTTAGGGTTATGCCTTTTGGTTTAATCAATGCCCCAGCAGCTCAAGTTTGCAGACATTGCAATTCATAACAGCACCAATTTTAAAAACCCCACAATGGAATAAAATTTTTCATGTTCATGTGGATGCTACAAATTATGCTTTGGGATGTGTGTTGGCACAACCAATAGAAGGGAGCAAATTAGACTTCCCAATTGCTTATGCTAGTAGGCAATTGAATTCAGCAGAAAAGAATTATACAACAACTGAGAGGGAAGGTTTGGGAATGTTTTTTGCTGTAAAAAAATATAGACATTATCTTCTAGCTAACAAGTTTAAATTCTTTGTGGATCACCAAGCCTTACTCTACTTGGTAAACAAACCATGTCACACACGTAGGATAGTCAGATGGTTCCTCCTACTGATGGAATTTGAATTTGAGGTAGTGGTCAGACAAGGAAAAACTCATTTAAGAGCAGACCATTTGTCTAGAATCCAAAACAGAGAGCCAAGTTCACCTTTAGATGATGAATTGCCAGATGCATATCTATTCAAAATAAGAAGTATTCCTGAATGGACCATGACTTTAGTACCTTTGCTAACCATGGGACCTTGCAGAACACCTGAAAAAATACACATCTGGTATTACAAAGTAGGAATTTTGTACTACTAGCAGGACATTTGTATCATCTCAATCAGATGGGTATATTGGAATATTGTACTCCAGAAGATGAGAAGCAGGAGTATTTAAGAAGAGCTCATTGTTGGAATCCTTGTACTCATGCTTCCATGATAGTCACCTTAAACAATCTCAATAGAATGGGAGTACATTGGCCTAATAAGATTCAAGATGTACAAAAATATGTTTCCAACTGATGGGAATGCCAATCCTTGCAAAATTCAAAAATTACAACTTTGTATTGGTTTCAAAAAAATCTAGATTGGAGTGCAAACATAATTGAGGAGTTGAGAAGAAATAGAAAAGGAGAGCCAGTGAGAGCTAGTGCAGACTCAAGGAATTTACAAATGATTTCTGAGGAGTATCAACCGATAGGAGACCAATTGTACAAGAAAGGGATGGATGGATATTTAAAAATCTGTGTTCCTGAAAATAAGTATATGGAAATGTTAGAGATGGATTCTGGAGTGGCAGGAGGACATTCTTCAAGTGAAAGGACTACTAAACTCATATTATATTCTGGTTTTGGTGGCCAACTCTATCTCCTGATGCAATAACTTATGTGAAAAGATGTGACATTTGTCAAAGAGTGAGTCAACCAAATAAAAGAGATAATATGCCATTGGTACCACTTATTTCAGCAGGAGCATTTAGTAAATGGGGGTTGGATTTCATTGGACCTATACATCCTCCATCAAAACAGTTCCAGATTACCTAACCAAATGGGCAGAGGCCAGGGCTACAAAAAGGAATGATGCTCAGACCACTGCAAGATTTATTTATGAAAATATTATCACCAGATTTGGATTACCAATTGAATTAGTAAGTGATAGGGGGACTCATTTTTTGAACCAAGTAATAACAAACATAACTGAGTATTTCATGATTAGTCATAGAAAGTCAGCCCCTTATCATCAACAAGCCAATGGATTAGCAGAAAGTACTAATAAGGTACTTTGCACTGTTTTGTCAAAATTGGTAAATACAAATAGGAATGATTGGACTTTGCAACTTAATCATGTCTTGTGGGCTTATAGAGTGGCATGCAAAACTTCAATTCAAACAACACCATTTAATTTGGTATATGGACAAAATGCAGTTTTGCCTTTGGAATTTCTCATTCCAACATTAAAGGTGGGAAATCAATACAAGTGGACTGGACATGAGTTATTTGAGAGAGTGGTGGAATTGGAAAAACTTGGAGCTTCCACACTTCAAGCAATCATGAGCATATATGCAGCTGAAAGAAGGAAAAAAGCTTATCATGATGTTCATATTAAAGAAAAGGATTTGCAAGAAGGGGTTTTAGTTTTGGCATATAGAGTGAAGGAACATCAGAAAAAAATTCAGAAGAAGGGGCATGGACCTTATATTATCAACCAAATTAGTAACAGTGGAGCTATCCAATTAGCTAATATAGATGGAGAAATCATGCCAAATTTCATAAGTGGATGTAGGGTAAAAAGGTATGATCTTCCATTAACTATTCCTGAATGGAGAAGAATACATCAAGCTCAAAACAGGAAAAAAGAAGAGGAAAAAATTAGGTATGAGGCTCAACAGGAGGAAAAGGAAAGAATAAGAAAGATCAAGGAGCTTAGAGAAGTCCTCTTGTGTGAAACACCTTCAAGAGTGAGAGAGCATTTGCCTGTTATAACAATGAATCTTAATAATGAGAAAATCAAGGTTTTGATAGATTCAGGTGCACAAGTTAATTTGATCAGTTCAGTTTTGTTGAATAAGTTCAATTTTAAAAAAACTAAGAGTAAAACATTTATCAAAACATTGGATGGTAAGATAATACAAAGCTTGTCTTCTCCATCTATTGAAGTTAAGTTCAATGAAGAAAAAATGAAAATAGATTGTGAAGAATGGCCTGATCATATGATGAATGATAAATTAATTTTAGGACAACCATGGCTAAAGCAAGGTAAAGTAATTTTGGATTTTGAAAATATGAAGCCTAAATTGACAGTAAATGACAAAAGGTTTTTAATGCTTTTATTGAGTTGTGAAGAACAGGAAACTCAACAAGACATCTATGACTCAGATTTGGAAGGATTCACTTTTCCTTTGGAAACTACAAAGGAATCACAAACAAAACTTTTCCATGAACAAACCTACTACAGACAAAAACAGGAGAAAAGTAAAAAAACCAACTATGCTGACAAAACAATAGAAAGGTGGAAAGCAGGGAATAATCAGAAAAATATAGGCACCAATCCAGAACGGTTGTGGAAACCAAAGAAATCCAAGTGTTGTTCATCACAGAGATTCATTAACACCAAATGGAAGGAAAAACTAAAGACATCCCAGCACAGTTTATCAAAAGCACATTGTTTTACTCCAAAAATAAAGTCAACAAGAATCAAGTATTTTTGCGTGAAAAAATTAGACTTTCTTCAATGGAGAAAAAACAAGGATGGAGATACAAAAATATTGCAGAAGCATGAAAAGTAACAAATGATTGGATTCTCAAAATTTCATCAAGATGGATTTAAGACACTCTTGAAATTATTTCCATGTACTTTACCTCATTCTTTTTTTCTAACAAAAAGAATAGAAGGGGAAGAGAAGAAGAAGATGAAAGAGAAAATTATTGGAAATTGGAGAAAATCATTAAAAATTTTCTTTCTTAAGTTATAAAGCACCAACAAGATTTAGGTTATAAGTTAGTAAAACTAAGCAGTCAATGTGTAATTATTTGCTTTTTCTGTTCTTTTGATATTTTTCTTATATCTGTCTAAATTCTTTTAAATTTACTTTCATTATTTTCTTATTTACAAAAGTGTTGGTGCAGACCAATCACCAATTGAAGACTTGGAAGGTTAAAGAGTGAAGGAAGGATCAACCATTGAAGCTTGGAAGAAAGACATATTCAGAGGATAAGAGAAATGTACATATATGTACATTAGTATAGTCATAGGTGACTCAGATCTTTGTTTTAGTGAGAACCTTGTACAAATTGTCTATATATACTTTGAGAAAAGTCGGGGCATGTATGAGAGCTTATGAGAGCATATGTAGAAGCCAAGATTGAGGAAGTTAGGAGTCAAGAGATAGAGGAAAAGTTAGTTGAGTTAGCTCTCATCACTCAGTTGTAAATTTCTGAGTTAATGAAGAAAAGTTGCGCCCGATCTTTTCGTGTCTGCTCCTTCTGTGTTTGATCATTTGTGAAATCCTTTTGAGGATATCTAAGTTGTTAGTTAATGAGCCTGTGACCTGAATTTCAGAGTCTAATTGTAATCAGGCTAGGAGAATTGTTAGTAGGAACATTCATATGTGTTGAGTGTCTACAGTTCTCTGAAACAGGCGCAGATTTCGAGTTTAATCTTTTGACCAGTGCTCACTCCATAGTTTAAAGTTTTGTGCAAGCAAGCACTTAATCTTTAAGTTGGAAGGTGATCTACTCGTGGCTAAAAGCATTTAGCAAAACGGGTTAGATATTGTGAGAACCAAAGTTAAGAAGTTAGGGGTGTAGAATCAACTGTTCTAAGTAACAGATTCTGACATAGGTAACTTGTGAAGACAATTTCTCAAGTTATACTAAAGCTTTCCAAGTGATTCAACTTGGAGGTGATGCGCAATCTCTAGGAGATGATTCGTACAAAGTTTCATCAAAAACTTTACACGTTTGATAAGTCAATGTGAAGAAATTCTGCAGCAGACTTTTCTGTGTTTCATTTTCTTCACAGATTTTCTTAGTTTTGATAATTTGGAGATTGGACCTCAAATTAAATGAAGGTTTTGACTTACTCTTGATATAGAGGTGTTCTAAATTCAAGAGTAGGTTGTTCTTTTGGAGATTAACACTCTCCATCAGTGGTATCAGAGCAGGAGACATCAAAAACAAGGAAAGGAAGGTCCCGACTGCTGCAGATTCAAGAAGTTCAACATTTGAAGAGCTAAGAAGTGAAAGCTTGGAGTCAAAAGCCTAAGGAGAAGACTACTCGACATCAAGAAAGGCAAAAGGAGATTAATTCGAAGTAAAGGTACATACATTGCTTGTAAAGCTTGAAGTTTTCAATACACAGGTGGACACAAGATGGGAGATGCTCTACAGATTGAGAAATTGGATAGGGAAAACTATCCTGCATGGTCAATGAGGATGGAAGCTCATCTTATGAGCAAAGATTTAATTGCTTACATCACAGGAGAAGAGGAGAAGCCACAGTTCAGAGATCCTAGTGTTCCAACTAGGGAAGAGTTAGCAGATCTTAAAAATTGGATGAAGAAAGATGCTCAAGCTAGGAGCATTATATACATGGGAGTCAATGATTACTTGTTACCTCACATTAGAGGTCTTGAAAGTGCTACTGATATATGGAATGCTTTGGAGGAGCATTTTCAGAACACTACAAAGTCAAGGAAGGCATCCTTATGGGCAGAGTTTACTACCTTCAAGAAGAAGGCTTCTCAGTCCATCTCAGACTATGTAACAAGGATGAAAGATATTGCAGATGCTTTAGGAGCTGTTGATGAAGACATTGAGGAAGATAAATTGGTAAGACAAATCCTTACAGGGTTGAGAGGTGATGACAAATGGAAGCCATTTATTTTGTCTACAGAACTATCACTTGATCATTTCACTCCTGATTTAAATCAATTGTTAGGTCATATGCTAACATTTGAGCAGGATGTTAAAAGGAGATGGTGACAAGAGTACAGGTCATGCAATGTACTCAAAGGATAAGAAGAAGAATAGCAAAAGAAAACAACAAGCAGGTGAAGATGAAGGAACAACTACTCAAGCCAACTTCCTAAGAGGTAGAGGAGGTGGCAAAGGTAGAGGAAGAGGCAGGAACAATAAAGATGGAGGCAAAGCTTGCTGGATTTGTGGTAAGACAAATCACTTAGCTAATGATTGTTGGCACAATAATCAGAATAATAATGGATATAGTCAAAACTATAATGCAAGAGGAAGAGGTGGCAGAAATCAAAGAGGTAATTACAGAGGTAGAGGTGGAAGAAATTACTTTGGAAGAAATACAGGTAGAGGATTCCAAAGTCAACAATACAACAACACCTACTACAATTATGCTTCAGATCAAAAGGAAGATTCAACATTGATAATGAATGCAACTTGTGAAAGGCAGAGTGAAGATCAAAGAGTCTTCTACATTGACTCAGGGTGTAGCAATCACCTGAGTGGTAACATATCTTTGATGACTGATTTGGAAAGTAAAGTGTTTAATCATGTTGTTCAAACAGGTGACAACACAAAGCACAATGTGAAGTCAATTGGATCAGTGAAGGCCAAGGATGGAAGCACCTTATTGAGTAAGGTTTTGTATGTTCCTACAATCCCTAAGAATTTGATAAGTGTAGGTCAAATTGTTGAAAAGGGATATGAAGTAAGGTTCACTAATGATGGAGTATATGTGGAAGACCCTAGCCAAGGGTATAAACAGATTGTTTCAGGGAAAAAGGAAGGAAGACTATTTACATTGAAGATTCAGGGTAACATTGGTCATGCAATGTTCACATATGGAGGACATAAGATCTCTGAGTTAGATCTTTGGCACAAGAGGCTTGGACATTTCAATGAAAGAGGTATTAAAGATATGGTTAACAATGGTTCAGTGCTTGGATTGCCTAATGTTGCAGGTCAACATATGACATACAAATGTGAGGCATGTCAATTGGGTAAGGCTCATAAACATTCCTATTCCAAGCATGGTTTTATGCACTCAGAGAAGCTTGAGTTGGTACACACAGATGTGTGGGGACCATCAAAAGATTTCAGTATAAATGGATCAAGGTATTATGTGATTTATGTTGATGATGCTACTAGGTGGATCACTATCTATGTGATCAAAGATAAGTCAGAAGTGTTTAATACATTTAAACACTATCATGCATATGCAGAAAGAATTACAGGACATAAGTTGAAGAGACTAAGGTCAGATGGAGGGGGAGAGTATTTCTCAAATGAGTTCAGTGATTACTTATGGAATGCAGGTATAAAAAGGGAAATTACTTGCAGGTACTCTCCTCAACAAAATGGTGTTGCAGAAAGGAGAAATAGAACAATTGTTGAGTTTGCAAGATCCATGATGAAGGAGAAAAATTGCCCTAATTACTTGTGGGCTGAGGCTGTAAATACAGCCACTTATTTGGTCAATAGGTTACCATGTAAAGCCTTGCAGGGTATGACACCATATGAGGCTTGGTGGGGTAAGAGACCTACCTTAGATCATTGCAGAGTTTTTGGGTGTGTGGCATATGCATATGTGCCATCACAATTAAGACACAAATTGGAACCCAAAGCTGAAAAGTATGTTTTCATTGGCTATGATGACAAGCAGATGGGCTATAGATTGTGGAGTCCATCAACAAAACAATTTATGGTTTCTAAAGATGTTACATTTGATGAACAAAGCACTTGGTATGCAGGTACAATCAAAATCAATACAGATGATGAAGAAGAGGTGAGTCAAAGAAAAGGTAAATCAAAAGTTCAAATATTTGATGAGCAAGAGAATAATGAAGTGCAGGTTGAAGTGGAAGAGACACCAAGATTTGATCCTGAATGTGAAGAGCCAGAAACCTCAAGGAGTGGAGAACTCAGAAGGTCAACAAGAAATAGGTGGCAACCTACAAGGTATAGTTATGATACTTCATTTCTAGCCACAAAAGATTATGCTTATATGGTGAATACAGATGAAGACCCTTCTACATATGAAGAGGCAAAAGGTAAGGAAAAATGGGAAAGTGCTATGCAGGAGGAATATGATGCACTATTGGAGAATCAAACTTGGGATTTGGTTCCTAAACCAAATAGTCAGAAGATTATTGGATGCAAATGGGTCTACAAGACAAAAAGGTTTGCAGATGGAAGTGTGTCTAGATACAAGGCTAGACTTGTTGTCAAAGGTTTTGCACAGACATATGGCATTGATTATGATGAGACCTATAGTCCTGTGGCAAAGATGACAACCATAAGGACACTTATTGCTATTGCTGCATGTAAAGGTTGGAAGCTATGTCAACTTGATGTGAAAAATGCTTTCTTGAATGGTTATATTTCAGATGATGTATTCATGGAGCAACCTCAAGGGTTCAAAGATAAAAGGTACCCAGATTATGTGTGCAAGCTCAAGAGAGCTTTGTATGGCTTGAAGCAGGCCCCAAGGGCATGGAACTATAGACTTGTGAAGTTCCTTAAGGAACTTGGTTTTCAGGTGTCTAAAGCAGATAGTAGCTTGCTTGTCAAGGCAAGTGAAAATGGTTTCATATACATGTGCATATATGTTGATGATATAATTCTTACAGGTACAGATGAAGAAGGAATACAAAAGCTCAAGAGGCAAATGGAAAAGGAGTTCAAGATAAGTGACTTGGGAGATTTGTCATACTTCTTGGGCATGGAGATTACATATACTCAACATGGAGTATTTGTGACCCAAGAAAGGTATTTGAAGAACTTGTTAATCAAGTTTAAAATGGATGATTGCAGGGTAGCACCTACACCAATGGAGGTGAATCACAAATTGAGTAAGTATGGAGGTGAAGAATTCAAAGACATGAGACAATATCAGAGTTTGGTTGGTAGTCTTATCTATGCTACTCTAACTAGACCTGATTTATCATATGCAGTAGGGGTTTTGTCTCAATTTATGCATTGCCCAAGGAAAGAACATTGGATTGCAGGACAAAGGGTGTTGAGGTACATTAAGGGTACACTCAATGAAGGTTTGTATTATGGGTTTACCTCAGATACAAATATCAAAATTTATAGTGATGCAGATTAGGCAGGTAATCCAGATGATAGAAGATCTACATTTGGGTACATGTGTTATGTGGGAGATAAACTTATCTCATGGTGTTCTAAGAAGCAACATACAGTTGCTTTATCTTCTACAGAAGCAGAGTATAAAGGCATGGTTGAAGCTGCAAAGGAAGTAATTTGGGTTAAGACCTTGATGAAGAGTCTTGACATTATGCATGGAGTACCAATCATATATGGAGATAACATGAGTTCATTATATTTAGCTGCTAATCCTGTTTTTCATGCCAGGACCAAACACATTGAGATTCAGTATCACTTTCTAAGAGAGAAAGTGATGGACAAGGAGATTGAAGTCATACATACTTCAACAAAAGATCAGATAGCTGATATGCTTACAAAGAGCTTGGATGGACCAAAGCTACAGAAGTTTAAGGACATGGCAGGTATAAAGAAGAAAGGAGAAACCTCAATTGATGATTGAGGGGGAGCTGTTGGTGCAGACCAATCACCAATTGAAGACTTGGAAGGTTAAAGAGTGAAGGAAGGATCAACCATTGAAGCTTGGAAGAAAGACATATTCAGAGGATAAGAGAAATGTACATATATGTACATTAGTATAGTCATAGGTGACTCAGATCTTTGTTTTAGTGAGAACCTTGTACAAATTGTCTATATATACTTTGAGAAAAGTCGGGGCATGTATGAGAGCTTATGAGAGCATATGTAGAAGCCAAGATTGAGGAAGTTAGGAGTCAAGAGATAGAGGAAAAGTTAGTTGAGTTAGCTCTCATCACTCAGTTGTAAATTTCTGAGTTAATGAAGAAAAGTTGCGCCCGATCTTTTCGTGTCTGCTCCTTCTGTGTTTGATCATTTGTGAAATCCTTTTGAGGATATCTAAGTTGTTAGTTAATGAGCCTGTGACCTGAATTTCAGAGTCTAATTGTAATCAGGCTAGGAGAATTGTTAGTAGGAACATTCATATGTGTTGAGTGTCTACAGTTCTCTGAAACAGGCGCAGATTTCGAGTTTAATCTTTTGACCAGTGCTCACTCCATAGTTTAAAGTTTTGTGCAAGCAAGCACTTAATCTTTAAGTTGGAAGGTGATCTACTCGTGGCTAAAAGCATTTAGCAAAACGGGTTAGATATTGTGAGAACCAAAGTTAAGAAGTTAGGGGTGTAGAATCAACTGTTCTAAGTAACAGATTCTGACATAGGTAACTTGTGAAGACAATTTCTCAAGTTATACTAAAGCTTTCCAAGTGATTCAACTTGGAGGTGATGCGCAATCTCTAGGAGATGATTCGTACAAAGTTTCATCAAAAACTTTACACGTTTGATAAGTCAATGTGAAGAAATTCTGCAGCAGACTTTTCTGTGTTTCATTTTCTTCACAGATTTTCTTAGTTTTGATAATTTGGAGATTGGACCTCAAATTAAATGAAGGTTTTGACTTACTCTTGATATAGAGGTGTTCTAAATTCAAGAGTAGGTTGTTCTTTTGGAGATTAACACTCTCCATCAAAAAGAAGGGGAGAGCACTAGATATCTTGCTAACACATGTGATGATCACTTCAATTGTGTAGTGCTTGTAAAACAATTGTTTCTCTTTTGTTTTTTATCAAATGTAATTGTTATCTCAAAGATAAATGTGAGTTCTTTTTATATTTCTTGTGACTGATGTGGGTGGAATTTATTTTTTTTATGTTATACTTTCTTCAAAATGGTGAATCCAAAGGAACTACCCATTCATGATTTCAAAGTTGACTCTGTAACTTTGTCAAGAGGACATTGGTCTTTAGACAGTGAAGCAACAGTGGAAAGTGTGGAGCTGGAATCTGATGAAGAACATAATATCCCAGAAGAAGAAAAGATAGCTAAAGAGCTAAAGGAAACTCTCAATATCATTGGTCAGCATATAGGAGTTGGAGGTCATAAGTATACAATGCTATGTCAGAATTCTACAAATTTCAACAAATTGCAGTCAATTATAAAAGATGGAAAGCAGTGGGGTTACACAGACTATTGGATGAACCTCTTTTCTTTATAGATTTTGAGATAGTATCACAAGTAATGAATAGTCTGCTGGAAGTTGGCAAAGGCAATGATGCATATTTCAGATGTTCAGTCAAGGACAAAGAGAACAAAGAGGTACAGATTACTATAAAAGCAGAACACATCAGGGCAGCTCTTCGATTCTATTCCATGGGAACTAAATTGGATTGCAATTTTGTCAAAAAGAACAAAGCAACCTATGCTGGATATTCAAAGTTTGTGGATTTCAAAGGAAAGGAAAATGAAGAATATGCCATTAGAATGTTTCTTCAGTACTTGTATTTTCCAAAGTTGCCAAGATATACAATGCCTCATAAACCGGTAACATTGATTATGTTCAATAATAAGGACAAGACTAAACCATTTGGAGTAATGGATGTAACCCCTTACATTCATGACCAGTTGAAGGAAGCAACAAAGCATTGGGAACAGAGGAAGTTTATGAATGGAGCACAGTTTTTAACTTGAATTATATATAATCTTTTAGGTATGGAGGATTTGCTGAAATTGGCTCTAGAAGCTCAATATTTCAGGAGTTTGATGTCAGGAGTTAAAAGTCCTTCTAAGATGATGACCATAAGAGAAGCAGAAGCCGAGACAAGCATGAGGGGATCAAAAAGGAAAAGGAAAGGGGTATCAGAAGAAGTTATTCCAGTAAAGAAGAGAAGATTGGATCCTAGGAAGTAGTATTGGAACAGGAAGAGGCAACAAAAGAAGAATATGAAGCGGCTCAGAAGGAAGCATAGTCATCAAAGGAACCTCATCCACCTCAAACGAGTAAGGAACAGTTGTATGCTTATCTAACTCAAGGAAATGATAAAAGGGCAATTTATGAAGCTCAGTATCAGAAGATGTTGGAGAATTATTCGTGTAAAGCAACTGATTAGATACAAGAAGAAGTGGAACATTACGAAGAACTACATGATCAGATGATGGCTGTAGAAATTGAAGAAGTGTTTGTCAAAAAGGAAGTGGAATTGTTGGCATATTTTAAGGAATTACAAGGTCCTCCGGAAACCAGAACTAGAGTGGTAGTGAAGAAGAAAGTTTAGAAAAAACCTGTTCAAAAAAGGAAGTTAACCAAAAAAGATAAGGGTAAGGCAGTAGAACATGTGCAAGTTGTAGAGCCAACAAACAACTCATTAGAAGAAAAGAATCAGAAAAATACAATAGAAAAGGAAGAACACAAAATGCACAAACAAGGGGTGGCTGCTCTTTCTCAATTTTCTTCAGATTCAGAAAGTAACATTGAGAACTTTCTTTTGAAAAGTTTAAATCTTTCAGTTCCCAGTACACCAATCAAAATAATTCAAGCCTTAGGAAAGAATGTAACACTAGAGGAGTTAAGCCAAAAATCAAAGGGAATACACATCTGTGAACAGCCAACGGAACAAGTGAGTATTGAGGAAGCAACAAGGAAATGGAAAGGTAAAGAAGTAATGGAAGAAGAAATAGGTGAAGCAAGGAAGGAAATTAGTAGTGGATTGGTGGACACAGGATCCAAAGCAATATGGTCAAAACCATCTCAGCAACCTTATTTCCAACTGAATGAGGAGAAGCTAGAAGTGGAAAATAAAGCTTAGATATGTAGTCTAGTGCATAGTAAAGAAGATAAAGATCAGATTGAAGAAATAGAGGAAGTATTGGAAAAGATGGATTTCAAAGAGATTAAAGAGGGGAATACAGAAAAAGATGTAAACCAGAGAATAGAAGAAGTACTCTGTGATCTAGGACATAATGAAGATTTCACATATACACAGGAGGTGGAAATAGAAACAGATCTTATGGACTTAGATGAACAGGAGTTGGAAGTCACAAAGCAACAACTACACGACCAATTAAGAATTAAAGTCCAGGAAGAAGAGTTACATGATATTCAGGAGAGGGAAAAACAAAGTGATGTAAGAGAGATGGAGATAATGAGAGAAACACCAGATCATGAGAAGAAAGAGGATCAGGCACCAGAGTATGAGGAAGAAGATGAAGACAAAGAAGAACTAAAGGAGGAGAAGCAGATAGACGTAAAACAGATAAAATTGGAAACTGGTCTAGAAAGGATACTCAAAGATATCAGGTCTGCCTGTAAAGCTATCATGAGTAATATAGAGCAATTCAGACCATCTAGTAGAAATATGATTATATAAGGAATGGTGGCTGAATGAGAGTTTGTGAAAGGCAGTAGACTTATTACTAAGCAAAAGAAAGAAAAGGAACAGTTAGAGGAACAACTGAGGGTTGTTCAAGAAAGAAATGGAGATTGGATTAAAAGGATAATCTCATTGGAAGAATTGGAGGTTCAACAACAAAATAAAATTCAATTTCTTGAAAACAAATGTGTCAAACAATTGGAGTATAGTGACAAAGTTGAAATGGAGTTGAAGGAAATGGAAGGAAGATTTAGAACTCTTCAAAGCTCATATCAAATCATGGTCAAAGCAAATGAAGATATAAACATATTGTTGATCAAGGAAGGCCAAATGAAAGAAGAGAGTAAGATTGTACAAATAACCCAGGATGAGAAGGAGGAGTTGAATAAAGAAATGCTAAGGCTACAAGCATAATTGAAAGAAGTCAAAGAAATGGAGAAACAAGCTAGTGTGCATGCTGCTAGTGCAATGAGAGGGTACAACAAATTACATTTGGATATAGCAAAAGAAAGGAGTGAATGGCAATTTGATATAGAAAAAGAAAGAAGTGAGTGGAAATCAGAAAAAGAGTTATTGATATCCCAGAGTCAAGGATTAATGTTGATGGTGGAGAAGCTACAGAAAAATTTGGAAGATTCACAAAAACACGTTGAAGAACAGGTAGTGACTACACAAAGCAGAGGAACATGAAGGAGGAGAAGATAACAGAATTCAAAATTTTGATGAACAAGAAGACAAAGTTGTTGAAGAATATTCAGATGAATTTGTTCAAAGGCTTTTAATACATAGGGAATCAAGAATGGAATTTTAAGGAAAATGCATACTGAATATGAAGAACAGATTGTAAATTTTGCTCTTAATAAAGGAGTAAACCTAGATCAACACCATTGGGCAGCAGATGGTCTAGGAATACCATTTTGTATGATTATGGAAAGTATTAGAAATTATCAGATTGCGAGGGTAGGACTACCACCAAACAGATATTTGGAATATGAAGAAGATATTAATGTCACTAAGGAGTTGTTCGAACAAGCTAACCCAAAATGGCAGAACAGATGGTTGGATGCTAATAAGTGTTGAGGTTGTAGCAAGGAATGACCAAAACCCTCACCACCTTGCATGGAAGCAAGAAGGAAGGCTCAAGAGTGACTCTGCTCTCATCCATCCCTACCTCCCACATGTTCAACTCATTGGCAACAGCCCCATGCTTTGCCACATGCTTGAAAACAAGGAGAATAGGGAGTCAAGGATCCTAGTCCATGAGGAAAGTACAAGAGAATGCAACTACTCTACTCACACAAAGGAGAGACATGCATAGGCACACACGCACCACTCTCACACACTCACAAAGACAACAATACATGTAAATGTAACAAGTCTTCTTGGAGTAAATGAGAGCCTCTTCCATTGATAAGAGATATTACATGAGAGCACATCGACCAAAAGCTCCCTTCTTTACAAAAATGAGCTTATATTTATAGGCTAAGCTCTATTCCCCATGTGCCTCTTTGAAAAGTCAAAAAGGTGATTCTCTCTCTAACTGCCATATCTTCTAGGATATTCTAAGATCAAAATGGTAACAACCAAATCCCCAAAAGGAACATGCGTGGGTTTTTCACGTGGAGAATCTTCTAGAAGAGCCACAACGGTGAGAGCTTCTCAAGTCTAATATCCTATAGTATGAGGAAATATTAAAAAGTGCTTTTAGGAGAGTGTTCACATGTGACACTCAAGTATCTACAAAGAGGTTATCTCTCATGGTCTAGGGAGGGTTCTCATGCACAAATGAAAATGTGTGCATACCCTACAACCCAACACTCTCCCCTCCCTAGACTTTGTCGTCCTCAAAAAAGCTAAGAGAAGAGGATCATACATAACTGAATTTTCCAAGTTGAAATCTTCACGCCTTCAGCTCTGCAATTTCTACAGTCAGCAAAGCTTCAGGTGGCAAGTCCTCAGGTCTTCAAGGAACTTTGAATCTGCACCACATCTATCTTTAAGCCTTTATTCCTTCCTTCAATCTAAAAATCTTCAGTCTTCAGGGCTAAGCAACACAATCCCCTTGGGGGGCAGTCAGCCCAGCATGCATCCCACCATATAGTCCCAAGTAGGACTGATAAAGCCTCCCCCAAGAACCTGAAATGAAACATACAAAACACGAGTAGACTGGTTCTGAAAAGAGGTAGAATATAACATTTAGTTCAATTGGTAGTTTCTACTTCAAGGAACATCAAGTCCTATAGGACTGGCTTACATCCACATGGAGAGCTAGCTATTCCTGCACTGTGCAAATTAAATCACCAAAGGCCAAGAACTCAAGTAGCGGTCCATATGACTTATATTTTTACCATGTCTCCATCACTTAAATCATAATCGTTTAGTTATATGACAACCAATGAACAGAAGGTGAGAATGGATGAGAGTAACACACAACGTTCAGTGACTAAGGCCATGTGTATCTTTTGCTAAGTAGACATGCTTGGGCAAGGGTTAAAAAACTTTCAAGTCATCAAGAGCAATTTCTAGGAATCATATTATCTCATGCAGAAGTTCAATAGGTGCAGGTCGAGGTTTTTAGTGCCTGGAATGTTAGTTATAAGCCATTTCATTGAAAAAAGAGATGCAACAAGTAATCAAGATTAGCCTGTAAGATCAGGTGAGTGCATCACAAAGTGAATTATTTGAGAATTTATAAAACATGTAGGCCCAATCCCACAGGGTCAGTCACAAGATTTCAAAATGATCATCAAATCTATGAGTATTAAAGAAACACATCATTCACAAGAGAGCATCTATAGGAGTCCAAAGGAATCAAAGCTAAGTTCTGTGTGTGTTGGCCTATACTGTATTAAGTGAGCATTGTAAAACCAGAGAATTTCTTCCCTGGCAAAAAACAAGCATTCGGGCCTTTGTGACAGTGTTTCCAGCATTTTCTAGACATTTTCGAGATACAATTGAGCAGGCAGTGTGTAAAGCCAAAAAACAGTCAAATCCTTAGTATAGAGCATAAACAACCCTAAGCTATGAAAACAAAAAAGCAGAGAGCTATACTCATTCATAGATACACAAGGCATAGTTTCCTTTATTAGTTCACTTGTCTGAAGCCTCTCAAATCACTTAGATCCACACACTCCATACTTCTCGACTGCATAAAAAAGTGCAGGGATGCTCCAGAACTGCATAAAAAAGTGCAGGGATGCCCCAGAAATCAATCGTCTTCCTTCCTTTGAACCTGCAACACTCAAAGACAAATTGAGCACATATATCTATGATCATGAAGCACATCATGAATTTCTCATTCATCTCGAAAGGAATGAATGCCACAATTATGTCTCTAATCAGGTTGGATCCCTGCAAATCTTATAGTCATTCTTTAGGAAGACAATCATTACAACCCTCCCGCTTTATTCAAAGTAGTGTAATGGCTAGCATATAAAGGTCAATGGTTGACCAAAAGCAACCATTATCCCCTTTCAAACATGTATCACGCAATGAGACAAGATTAGATCACTAATGGGCAATCTGAAGAGCTTCATCACATGTAGTAGGTCCTTAAAGAGCATCCAAAATCCCCATGTGGAAATCACAGAAAGTCAAAACCAATGTCAGTAGTCCTAGCATGAACCAAGTGCCCTGTATCAAATAAAGTGCAGACTTGCAAGTTAAATTACACAAGGTACCAACAATCTTCGTTTCCATTATTCCTAGGAACATGCAAATCTACTTCATCTTGCAATAGTCATGGTAGTAGCTTGCTACAGATTCTTAGAAGCCAAACAGGAAATCCAAAATAATGAGGGCGACCATACAAACATTATTCAAGAAACCATGGGCATATGTTATAGCCATAATCATTTTTATGCATATGTTACATCCATAATCATTTTTATTTTGGAACTTGTTACAGGACCAAAGGGATCTTGTAGCTCAACCGAGTACCTGCAATAATCAGTGGCATGAAACAGTGACTAAAGTTTCCTTTAAGAGGTAGCAGCACGTTTGAAAACAATCCCTAAATAGTGTGGTCACGTGCTGCAACTCACCAAGTGCCTCAGTCACAAGAATTCAAAAACTAGTATCAATGCACCTCCACCTATCATACATGTGAGTGATTCTAGAACACATCCATCAAAAGATCATTTTTCTTGTATCTATCTATAGGTAACATTCCTCCAAAAAACCATCTGCCATTGCGAACTCCACATAACTAGTTGCCAAGTGTCTTATCACAAAACCCAGACCACAGTGAGATAGTCAAGTTAGCACAATTATCAGAGTTGTGGACAACCTACTAGGACAACTAGAAGTGAATGAACAGGAACTGTGTACTGCCCATCTATATTCTATGTGGGTTTTCCTTCTTAGAGAAGCTTTTAACCTCATGATGCTATCAGTTTTGAAGATTAGGAACACCTTCATAGATCCCTGGTTGGCCACAATCAATGAGCTAGATGAGCAAATATTTGAGAAGCTTCATCATAAACGATAGTTCTGATAAATTCCTAAGAAGACTACTATCTTTAGCAGAAAAAGCCATACAAAAACATAATGCATAGGAAAGAATTAGTCCTTGTAATTTCGTAGTTGGTACTCGAGTCACCAAATGCCAGCTTAATCATATCTCATGTTAGAGCACAATGTGAACTCTCTATAAGCCATGCAATTTCACAAGCATGCACTGCCCTCCACCTCGGATCTCTATCGGTCATGAACAAGAACCAAACAGATGAATGGCTTTTGAGACTCAAAAAGTTGTGGATAATAACTATGGCAACGAGTTTAACCATTTGCATACAAATAGAGATAGACCTTTAAAGAGATGACAAAAAGTCATAGCCAATGTTTCAGTAATAGCATAGGGCATTCACATCAATAATTACACCAAGGCCAATGGTAACTTATACAAGAAGCATGCTTTCTCACACGATTGTAGTAAAATTATTACATTCTTCGGTTCAAAAACCTACACCAGCAAGCCATCAAATGCACCGTGCAGTGAAGGCATGGGTTTCTTAAGCCAAGGGGCACATATCAGCTTCAATAAACAACCCACCAATAGACCACCAGATATGTAGGGCTTCCCTCAAGCAACTGCAACCTTAACAACTGTTGGCATACAAGTCAGATGAAGAGCATACTAGTGCAACGGAGGAGTCATGCACAATACGGCAACAAGGCCCAATCATTTTTTCCATGGACCATTTACAACTCAAGTGATTTTAATCACTACACAAACATTGTAAATTCCGTTTTTGGTAGAATAGACTCCATTTTGTGCAAGCCGAGGAGTCCTCGAGCTTGAGGAGTATTAGAACTAGCTACATATCAATTTTCATCATTTTTAGACTCTGTTTGAGCCCTCAAATAGGCTCTAGAACCTAATTTTTAACTAGGCCGGACACTAGGTCTGGACAAGACCAAAGCTAGTTAGAAAACTATAAAAAGAGCTAGAGAGCTCATTTTTGAGGTTAGATTGTTTGTGAATTGAGCTTATGTAAGAGACTTTTTGACTAATGCAAAGAACTCCATTGTTCCTCTCCTTGTTCTTGCCTTGTGTGCGCGTGTGTGTGTATGTGTGTGCATGCTTGTGTGCTTCTCACTCACACAATTGTGCCTTCACTTGCTCATAGTCTTCATACTAGTCCTCACGTCTCCACGGATTGACAATTATGAGGTGAATCTTCTCATGTTAGTACTCACCATTGTGCTAGAGTGACACCAAAATTTGGCGCCGTTGCCGGGGAGAGAGCTTCGAGGACGAGCGTGTGATGGTAAGACGTCGAGTTGAGACATTGGAGTTATAGGTAATATCCTTCCTTCTCTTTATTTTTCTTCATTTTTTCCTTACTTTTGCATCACCATCATCACCATCATCATCCCCACCATCTCCCACCTCCGTCTCCATCTCCACAAAAATTTTCAGTTTTTTGGTCATATTACACTCCCCACCTCATTTCCCTCGTTTCATTGTGAGAGAGAGCGAGAGAGAGCTTGCATGCTATCTGTTTTTGGTGTGTTTTTGAGCTTTTGTTGCAGGAACTAGCTGTACCACCTTCTCCAGCAGTGTGCACATGTACGACAGACTCTGCACACGTCCCGGGACGACGACCTCTGTCTGTCGCGACAGACAGAAAAACTTAAGATTTTGTGAATGCGTGTTTGGCACGGTAACCTACACCATTAGAGCACTCCAAATCACTAGAAGTTTCTCAAAAATTTGCGTTTTTTCAGTCTATCACGACAGACCACTCTATCGTGACAGACACCGTCTATCGCGACAGACACCGTCTATCGCGACAGGCAGAGACCCACGATAGACCCCGTCTATCGCGACAGACACCTGTCTATCGCGACAGACCAAATCACGACAGACGACAGACAGCGTCTATCGCGACAGACCGTCTATCGCGACAGACACCGTCTATCGCGACAGACACCGTCTATCGCGACAGACCACTCTATCGCGACAGACACCGTCTATCGCGACAGACACCGTCTATCACGACAGACACCGTCTATCGCGATAGACCACTCTATCGCGATAGACACCGTCTATCGCGACAGACACCGTCTATCGCGATAGACACCATCTATCGCGACAGACCACTCTATCGCGATAGACACTGTCTATCGTGATAGACACCGTCTATCGCGACAGACAGCCCCCCACGATAGTTTGTGTCTATCGCGACAGACACCGTCTATCGCGATAGACAGACATTTTTGGCAAAAATTAAGGGGTAAATTTTTTGGAAATTTAGGCTAAATTTTGGGCATATTTGCACTCTCAAATACTCACACACTTGCAAAGGCCTTAGAAAAATACATTAAAACTCCTGAAAGGATCTGTTTGTCTGGTTAACCCCCTAAACCCTGAACGGTCATAACTTTTTCATACGAAATCCATTTTTTGAGCTCTAGGGCTTGTCGGAAAGCTCGTGGCATATACTACACGCCCTCAACTGTTTTTTATAAGAATAATGCGTTGATTTTCAGATAGGATATTTGGAAGTTGACACACTGAGGGGTAGGAACACCAAGGGAGCTCTAGAGGAAATTTTTAGCAATACAAAAGGGGGAACAAGGATCACTAAAAAAGTGTCTGAAATAAATTGTCTGTCAATTGAAGGATCAACTTGAAGCTAAACTTGGGATTCTTACAGGATCATCGAGAGCTCTTGGAGAAAGCAAAGTAAGTGCCAAGGAGAACAAGCTCGGGAACGTGCTTCCTGGGTAGACCAGCATCGCCAGGAGGAGCGACTTGAGGTTGGAACATCACTTAACCCCCTCAGTCTATTCTTAGCATAGGCTAAGTGCGAGTAGTTGTTCTTATTGACTAGGGGTACGATAGGAACACTCAAGATTGAAGAGCCCTTAATTTCTCAAGTGCAAGGGTAGGCAAAATTGTAGTCAAGGGATAACTTAAAGGAAAAGAACTTAAACTAAGCGGACGCAGAACATCAAGTACGACCCACGAAAGTGCTCCTGATGACGCTTAACTAAAAACAAGAAAACACATCCAAAGGAACTTAAAAGGAACAAGTGACTGGTACCAAAGAATTAGCAACGTACAAAGGGCATATGAACCTTAGGTCAGGTAGACACGTAGGGAGAGACAGACAAAGTCTTAGATCTTCAGAGGCTAGTGTCAATCATACTGCGAGGTCTTGGGCCCAGCAGTTGAGCCATCATTCGTATTACCCTAGTTCTGAGACTAGCGAGTCTGAGATGTCCCACGGTATGGAGAGACCTATAGGAAGTTCTCGGGTGCCATATTTACATAGGGTGGAAGGCCCTTACAAGATGCAACTCGAGTACCTTAGGACCAACCGATTAGGTGCTAGCATCTATGAGGACAGCCTAGGAAGAGCGGTGGTCCAGATTAAAAACCCTGACCAATCCATTGGACTAGAACGCCCAGCTGTCAAGTTTGAAAATGGAGCATACTTGGACAAGGAAGGGACAATATATGTAGTCACCAGTCATCCCGATAGGACAGATGAATTTGGGAATGTGGTCCCGGAAACGGACTTAGGTGACCTAGAGCAAGGAAACATGGGCGAAGAACCTAGAACCCCCCGAGGCAAATCTGTTCTCACGAGGATTATCACACCAGAGTGGATTCCCCAAGATAATAAGAGCATAGATCTCCTCTTGAACCGAGAGACGGATGAAGCCTTTTGGAGATATATACCTAGTCAACCGAGTGAGGTAGGAACAATCATGATATATGAGTTCAAAGATCCTGATATTCCAGGAAGAGTGACCTACTTAGATCACTCTTCAGAGAGGATCTTTGGGGTTACAGAAAATGATAGGCATGCTTACACTTGGAAAGGAGAATTTATCTTCCCCCAACCAAGATCGAATGTGTCCTTTGGTCGCCAAGGAGCTGGAACATCTCAAGCTCAGGGGACTCAAAGAGAAAGGAGTCGAGAGAGACCTGAGGTAAGCTTTGCCACCTCTTGGGGAAGAGAAAGAACGAGAATGGACACGAATAGAGGGGAATTTGAGGGACATAGAGCCCCAGGGAACCGAAGAAATGCCGATGATTTCCCTTTGCCAAGACCAAGAGAGCACACGAGGACCTTGAGACCAACTCAACTGGTGAAGTCCATGAAGAATTACTTCGATGGCACGGGTGACCCTTATGACCATGTGGCAGAGTTTAGGCAAGTCTTGAAAGCTGAACAGGTAGAGGACCTATTCACACAATATAATGCTTTTGTTCTAACCCTTAGGAACACTGCCCTTATGTGGTTTCAAACACTAAACGAGAGGCATTTCAGAAATATAGACCAACTCTTAGAGGCATTTATCATTGAGTTTTCTAAGAGTGGAATCAGGCACAACACTTCCTCACTAATTCATAGCTTCAAACAAACACCTCAAGAGACGGTCAGACTAGCTGGAAGAAGATTTAGGCAGTACCTGGAGAGATGCCCGATGCCGGAGTTACCCACACCAACCAAACAAGTGGTCTTGTTCTTAGATGGATTGTTGAGCACCAAGCTCAGGTCATATGTGTATCTGAAGGACCCCAGAACGATAGAAGAGTGTGTGCGCATGTGCATAGACATTGAGGACAATCTAGGTGAGGAATTAGAACTATCAAAAATCTATAAGGATTCTGATAGCTCTAGTAGCCTCACATCTGGTCAATCCACATCCATTGAGGAACTTGCAGAGAAGGTAGCTCAAAAACTAGGTGTCTCTAGCAAACAAATTCCGAGATTTGCCCCAGTTAAGCGGTGTTACACTTGTGGCGGTGACCATATGGCAAATGCATGTCCCATTATGGCCCAACCCCAGGCGAATCCTAGTAGCCAGTACTGCACCATAGAGCGTAGGTACACCAACCACACTGCACAAGACTGCCCATATAACAAACAAACTGTTAGGCAAAATTACCCTCAGCCATATCCACAACAGGGTAGATACCAGAATCAGTACCCACCACAACAATACAACAGACCACAACAAACTTATCAGCCACCTTATCAAGGGCAACTGAGACCCCAGCCAGTGCTAGCACAGCAACCACCTGCTCCTACTAATGTGATTCCGGTCAAGTATGCTGCTGCAGAAGAAAACTTGAATAGAGCGATAGTCCCAGTAACACCATTAATCTCAGAAAGTGATCCCAGTGACCATAGCTTTGATTCTACACATGTTGATAGTCCCCAGGTTTACTACATGCAGTCTCTTGAACATGGTGAGTCTTACTACAGTGAGGAACCGAGTGAACCTATTTGGGAGCCTGAATATGCTAATGTCATGTACACAAACCCCAACTCTAGACCTCAACCTAGGTAGGTACGACCCCCTTTTCCTAGAGGACCTTGCTTCAAATGCCAGGGTGATCACCTCATACGTGATTGCCCCATGCCTGCACCTACACAACCCCAATCAGTGACGATCCAAGGCTTTTGCCAGGAGTGCGGAAAGGAACATCTCTTACGAGATTGTCCCAAGAATCCCAGCAATATGCCAAAAATTACTCCGATTAATGTTATTGGGTTAGTGGTCAATTCCACAGGAATTGTCACTTCCACTGCACCAGTGCAGGTAATCACTAGAGCTCAAGCATTGCAGCAAAACCAAGGGGTAAGCCAGGAAAAGAGCCCAGATGCTAGCGATACTGAGAGCCAAAATAAGAAGAGAACAAGAGCTTGGAGAGATAGCCGTGAACGTATGAAAAGGCAATGGGCAAAGAAGATGAGTGAACTTGAGGAAAGTCTACGAGAAACCAAGGCCAAAATCATAGAGATCACATCTCAACCGCACTCTCACACATTCCCACCGCTACCATCCCCATCACCCTCCATCTCTCCACCCTCTAATACACCCCACGTAACCCACCCACCACCCCGAGCAGGATCAGTATTAGCTGATCCCACTCCTGAAGACATAGACATGATGCTTAAAGCATATCAGGCCAGAATCCAAGAAGGGCCAAATGTAACGGATCATGACAAGTGCTACCCCAGAGCTGACCTAGAGATAGAAAGAACCAAGCTTTGCGTGAAAATGGTCGCATTGGCTCAGACTATGTTTGAAGCCAGTCGCCTTTTCAATTACTCGGGCTCAGCGAAGACGCAATTACACTTGGATGGACTTCTAGAGAAGTTAGAGGGCATAATTGCAAGATCTGCCAAGGAAGAAAAAAATCAAGAAAGAGATAAAGCAAGCAAAAACATGACCCATCCCCCACCGATAGCTTATGTGCCCAATTCCACTGAACCAGACAACCCCCCTCCCTAGAAAGAATAGAGAATCTAATTGCACAATCACAAAAGGAGCCCGCCCCTCAACACCATGACAAGGCTAGTGAAAGAGCAGGTCTTCCTACCCAGAAAGCCTACGTGCCTAACTCTACGGAGCCAGACACCTCTTCTTCTATGAATCAATACACACCAGAATTCTTGCGAGAGATTCAAGAAGAGAAATGGACTAAAGAGAGTGAAGTTCCTCTTCCCATTGAACTTGTGGATGACACACACGATCAATTCCCACAAGACCTTCCTTCCCTTTATGGAGAGCAGGAGAGTGCCCAATCTCAAGAAAGATTAGACTTCGAGTCTAATTCTTTACAAGAACTACCCCATTTCACAGGCCCATGGGAAGCAAAGTCCACCTGTATGAGAGCACCTACAGTCATGGTAAGAAACGAAGATTCAGTCATACCTAGGAACACAGAGGTAGTGAAGAACACCAAAGTGCACTGCAATCTCACTTTGGAAGAGCTGCTTAAGGTTAGACCAGAAGTGTGGAAACATGTAGCCAATCAAGTGCCCGAGATAGCAAAACCTCGTTCCCAGGTAGGATCCCAGAGAACAGTGCCAGAAATACCCTTAGAGAAGATAGGAGACATGAGTGAGGGCGAAGAGGGAAACACATATCTCCCCATCACTCATCAGGGATACACAACCAAGGCCATCTTGGACTCAGGTGCAGGAGTTGCAATTGTTACCACTTCCTTATGGAAACGATGGGGCAAGCCAGCTCTCAGGCCAACGAGAATGAAATTGCAAATGGCTGACGGGCACATAGAAAGACCCTTAGGACTACTCGAGGGGATAACTCTCACTACTTGTGGTGTAGAGTTTGAGCACACATTTGCTATCTGTGACTTTAGCAAAAATCAAGCCTATGAGATGATTTTGGGAAGACCATTTATGCGGCAGTTGCAAGTGGTACAGGACTGGGGAACCAATTCCTTGTATTTGCAGCACTTAGGTGTTACAACCAAAGTCAATCTCAAGGATTACTCTCATAGAGATGTCCCTCCTATCCAATGGAACCCCATCCATAGAGCCAAAGATGATACGGAATCGGTGCATTCCCTAGGATCAGGATCCTCATGGATGCATGAAGACACTCACTTATGGATGTGTAAGGTAGCAGTAGAAGAAGAGAAGAGAGAAAAAACCAGGGAGATAGGTGCAAAAGAAACCCATAGATCAATGCAAGACCCAGCCTATGCACCTGTAGTTTTTCTAGACGAAGAATTCGAACCTCACGGCTGGGCAGAAATTCTAGCAACCATGGATGTAGCCATCAATGAAGAACAATGGACACCTCACTGTGATGAGGATGGCTATGACATTTCAGTCTTCTCCATAGAGCCGATCATGGGAGAGGCAGTGTTAGAAGAGTGTGAACCTAGCCCTGATGCATTTGAGGATGCGAGTGACTCCGATCTAGAGTCAATCATTATGGACCCACCTTTTGCATCAGATGAAGAATACTTCTATGAAGTAGAATTTCAACCCCAGAAGCACGGAGAGCTTACAAAGGATGTAAGGCTAGCCACACATGTAACCCATAAGGAAGAAGGAAAGAAAAGAAAGAAGAGAGAAGTCACACCAGAAGAGGAAGAATCTTTGTTTGAGGTTCCGGAAAATTTTAAGAAGTATGAGATAGATGACAGGAGAGTCATGATTAGAATGCCTAAACGAGAGGCGCAATCAGGAGAGGCCTATGATAACAAAGAAACCACCAAGAAAATAGTGGTAGCCATAGAAGAAGGAGAAGAGAGGTGCACTTACATAGGACATGACCTCACTGAGGAAGAAGAGCATGAGCTGATAGCCTTGCTAAGAGAATACAGAGATGTATTTGCTTGGAGTTACAAGGATTTGAAAGGTGTGGACCCGGACATATGCTCACATACGATTCCCATGACTATAGAGGCCAGACCCTCAAAACAAAAGCCATACACATATAATGACAACTATGCAGCCAAGATCAAAGAAGAGATAGACCGCTTGGTTGAA
Source organism: Ceratopteris richardii (assembly GCA_020310875.1). Classification (NCBI taxonomy): domain Eukaryota; kingdom Viridiplantae; phylum Streptophyta; class Polypodiopsida; order Polypodiales; family Pteridaceae; genus Ceratopteris; species Ceratopteris richardii. The sequence goes on from CM035424.1 coordinate 9,723,241, forward strand.
GCTGGATTTATCTATGAAATTGAGCACACTGAATGGGTATCCCCCATTGTGGTGGTGCCCAAGAAGAACGGCAAATTACGAGTATGCATTAACTTGAAGAAGGTTAACGCAGCCACGATCAAGGATAATTACCCGCTTCCTATCACTGAGCATCTTTTAGAAAGGGTGGCAGGCAAGGAAGTGTACAACTTCCTAGATAGGTTCTCTGGCTACAATCAAGTGGCCATTGCACCAGAAGATCAGCATAAAACGGCTTTTGCCACAGAGTGGGGTATATTCGCTTTTAGGGTAATGCCATTCGGGCTGACCAATGCTCCCGCAACCTTCCAAAGGCTGATGTGCCATGTATTTAAGGAGTTCCTGAGGAAGAACTTAGAAGTCTATGTTGATGATCTTTGTGCTCATTCCAACATTAGACAAACCCATATTCCAGAACTCAGACAAATCTTTGACAAATGTAGAGAATATCAAGTCTACCTAAACCCAGAAAAATGTGTTTTTATGGTCAGGCAAGGCAAAATTCTAGGACACATAGTGTCAAAGAATGGCATATCTACGGATGAAGAGAAAGTAAGAGCTATAGCCGAATTACCTAGGCCAAAGAATGTCAAGGAAGTACAAGCTTTCATGGGGCATTGTGGTTATTACCGACGATTTATACACATGTATGCCATCATTGCAAAGCCTCTGTACGGACTTCTGACAAACTTTGAGTGGACTGAGGAATGTGAGAATTCCTTCAATGAGCTTAAACGGCGATTATGTTCAGCACCAATCTTAACCACACCGGATTGGAATAAGCCTTTCCACGTTCATGTGGATGCATCCAATTATGCCATTGGATGTGTGCTTGCTCAACCTACTGGTGAAGGTAATATGGATCTTCCTATTGCCTATGCTAGTAGACAATTGAATGCAGCTGAACGAAATTATACCACTACTGAGAGAGAAGGCTTAGGCATGGTATATGCAGTTAAGAAATTTAGACACTATTTTCTTGCAAATAAGTTTAAACTTTTTACTGATCATCAGGCATTGCTATACCTCGTAAACAAGCCATGCAATACAGGAAGATTAGTAAGATGGTTTCTCTTGCTAATGGAATATGATTTTGAGGTTGTGGTAAGGAAAGGGAAGACTCATTTGAGAGCAGATCACCTTTCTAGGCTCACATCGGGAGAAGCCCCACAAGGAGTGTCAGATGACCTTCCTGATGCTTACTTGTTTAATTTGGAGGTGGTGCCGCAGTGGGCTAAGCCATTGGTACCAGTGTTGACATATGGACCTAACCACCCCGTAATAAACACACAGGATAGAGAGGTAGTGAAAGCCCAAAAGTATCACATCATGGCAGGAAGTATGTACAAGCACACAGATCAAGGGATCTTGGCTTGTTGTGTGGAAGAGGATGAGTACGCTAAATGGTTGCAATTAGCACATGTAGGTGCGTTAGAGAAACACTACTCAAAGCAACGAACCTTACAGACACTAAGGAGACTCGGAGTGCATTGGCCGACTATGGAAGCTGATGTCCAAAAGTTGTGCAAGGATTGCCCAATCTGCTGCACTAAACCACCTGTGGAACATGCCACTCTTTATCAAGTGTCCATAGTGCCAGATTGGAGTGAACCACTAGTATCCTTTCTGAGGACGAACCAGACATGACACTGGCTAGGAAAAGGAGTTTAGAACAAGAAGCCCAGGATTACTCACTCATTGGTGATAATCTATACAAGCGTGGTAAAGATGGTTACCTGAGACTATGTGTCCATGAGAGTGAATATCTCAAAATCTTGGATACTGCTCACCAAGGTGTAGCAGGGGGACACTTTGGACCAGATCGGGTAATCAAGGCAATACTATTTGCAGGCTTTTGGTGGCCAACCCTTCACATGGATGCACATACCTATGTGAAACGGTGTGATGTTTGTCAGAGAACTCAGTACCCTATACGCAAGGATGAGATGCCACTGAAGCCTATGATGGGCGGGCGTGCATTCTCTAAATGGGGAATAGACTTTGTTGGTCCTATTAATCCCCCAGCTAAGGGTTCACATGCTGAATATATCATTGTGGCCACAGACTATCTAACCAAGTGGGTAGAAGCGAAAGCTACTAAAAAAAATGATGCTCAAACAACAGCAAAGTTCTTATTTGAAAATGTATTCACGAGGTACGGATTGCCAATAGAGTTGGTGAGTGATAGAGGCACACACTTCTTGAATGAAGTCATAGAAAACCTTCTCCAAGAATTCTTGGTGATACATAAGAAATCGGCCCCCTATCACCCACAAGCTAATGGCCAGGCTGAGAGCACTAATAAGATCTTATGCAATGTGCTGACTAAACTAGTGAACAATAAACGCTGTGATTGGGACAAACAGCTACACCATGCTGTTTGGGCATACCGGGTTGCCTATAAAACGGTACTCCAAGCCACCCCCTTTCAGATGGTATTTGGCCAAAATGCTGTGCTACCCCTGGACTTTTTGATACCTACATTGAAGGTAGCACAAGAGCATGACTGGACATGCCATGAACTCTCCTCTCGAATCTTTGATCTTGAACGTCTAGGCGAAACACGATTGAGAGCTGCAGCAGGAATCTATGCAGCGAAGAAGAGGCAAAAGGCATATTTTGATACACATGTGAAGGATAAAGGCTTGAAAGCAGGCGACCTAGTCCTAGTCTACACATTGAAGCAGCATGCACGGAAATTAGAAAAAGAGGTTACGGGCCAATGATTATCAATAGAATCTCCACAAGTGGCGCAGTTCAACTAGCCACTTTAGAGGGCGATATTCTACCAAGTTACATAAGTGGATGCAGAGTCAAGTTATATCAGGAACCCCTTACTGAAGAGATGCTAAATCGACTCAACACTGCCAGGGAACGTAAAGAAGAAGAGAAACGAATTAGAAGAGAAGCACAGGCAGAAGCTTTAGAACACATCCGACGAATGAAATTGAGGAGACAAGGCAGAGACCCGCCTATGCTTGACACTCAAGAATCTGTAGGCTATCCTATGGCCATGTGCGAGACTTCAGGTGGGCATTCCCATAGAATAATCGACCGACGGCCTTTTTTAACCCTAGGAGTAGGACAAGGAAAGGGTGCAAAGATTGTAAGAGCTTTGATTGACTCACATGCATCCACTAGTGTTGTCAAGTTGTCTTACTATCAAGAATTGAAATTAACTGTCGATCCTATAGAAGCATATCTCATAGGATTGGGAGGTGTGGAAACTCCTTGCATGGGCGAGGTGGATCTTCCCATCTCCATTCAAGACGAAGTGATGACAGTCAAAGTACTAGTGTGTCAAGATGAGGACCTCACTGAGCCTCTTGTCTTGGGTCAGGACTAGATCTATGATCATGCAGTCAACCTCAACCTAAGAAGTGGACTTCTTCAGGTATGGGTAGATCATAGCCGAATTACAGTTGAATTGGAAAATGAGGCACTCAAGGAACTAGGCAAGGCACAAACTCCTGGTCCTTCCAGGGGCGCGCATGAAGTTGACAATGCTATTTTTGTCCAAAACTGTATGTTGCAGAAAGAGGCTAATCTCAACAACGAAGCCAGGGAGAGGACAGAACTCCCTTCTTTTCCAAAGACCAGAAGGTTGCAACAACCCACGGCAGATCAAATACAGAAGAAGCAGAACACTACCGATACTAAATGCCAAAAAAAGGAGCAAAGCAGATTGTTTCAGCCATGGAAGCAAGTATGGAGGCGAAAAGGCGAATACCCTGTTCAGACCAGGCCGACCCCACGGCCAAAACCTCTTATTAGTAGTCAACAACATGACATTAATGAGAAGTCCTTCATTAATTCTTCTGCGAAGGTGAAGTCTATTTGGGTACCCAAGAAGTCAATGAAGGCCAGCCCACAATCACGACAAATCTGGGTGCCTAAGGCTTGCTTGCGGGCTCAAATAGCTACACCAAGGCCGAAACCGGTACAACATGTTTCACTCACTCGAACATCTGAGGCCCAGTCTTACGCATCACGCACGGACACACATTCTTCCATGAGCACTAGTAGAATCACTTGTAAATGGGTCCCTAAAAAGCCTCATCTTCAAGCAGATACCCCTATCAAACTCCTCAGAGTCTCCACAAAATCAAGATCAAAGCCCATCCACTGCATTTGGCAACCTAAAACTTGTAATAAACCCCCGGACCCCAGTTGTAAATCCATGCCCACCTACTAACTACGTCACTCTCACACTACATCATTCCACTTAGTTCTTAGGTCCAACCAATTCCTAACTACACACACAAGCACCGAGCACTTATTAACCTACTAATCTCTCCCGAACCTCATGATAATGTTGTAATGGGGACAAAAATGGTTCTAACTTGTCCTTTACAATGTTAACACATGTTTCTATATTCTCACAGAATCAGGAGGCAAAAAGTAACATGGCAGAAGCGACAGGTCCGAGCTCACAAGTAGGAATACTTGTGAAGAGAGATGGTGGATGCAATCCAAAGATGAGTAGGTGCCGCTACAACCAGCTTCACACCAGCCAACTGAGACTTCAGAGTTGATTAGTAGACCCTTTGAGCTTCCTAAATCCACCAAAATATCAGCCAAGTACTTTGGAACATGTATCCCAAAAGTTTAAGTCAAGACCGACAAGTTGCGAAATGACTAGCTCCCAAAACTTGCTATTTTTGGACATACACCTGCTGGAAAAAATGAACAGTGCTCTCAACCTGGAAGGAATTAGAAAAATTCCTTTTGGGCATAGAAAATAGACTTAGCAAGCTTCCTATTCCAAGTTAAAACACTTCAAATGATGGACTGAGCACTGAGAACAAGTTTCATCAAGTTCTGGAACATTCCCACAATTCTCGGGGCTCTGTAGAGATAGACCAGTAAGCAGTAAAATGCAGATAGCTCCAAAAGTATAAATCCAATGACCTTGAAAATTTACAGGTAGAAAGTAGACAGTGAGAGCTATCCAACGCACTTTAAAACACTGAAAAAGGTTCAGTAAAACTCGAGATATGACCTTCTGAAGTTACTGCTCTGAGTGAGTATAGCAGAGAACAAAACAGAGAGGTAGATGATAATAAATGTATAGATTCACATATGATTACAACCACATTGGCAATGAATCTTTGCACAATGGGAGTAGAATGATAGAGCTATGGAGTAAGCTCTTCAATCTCTACAAAATGACATGAAGTGGTCACGTACAAGGCTTGCTAATCGCCTCTTCCTTCTTGCTCCTTTTATAGCTATTCTTGGAGGGAGTTTTGAATTCGAATTCGAATGGCTCCACCTAAAAGTGATCCCCAAAGTTAGGAGAGATTCCCTCAGCTCAAAAATTCGTGATTTTGGTAGTTGGAGCCACGAATTTGCTTTTACATCATGGATGAGGTAAGCCATCCTTTTACTTTTTTCTTTTTCCATTTACAAGAGATAAAATGTACTCTTTTACAAGAGGTGTTCACATGACTACTCATGTGACTTACAAATGAGGATAATATCAAGCATATCAAGCATGTAGGCTTGGGCAAAATGCACCAACAGCTCCCCCTCAAGCCTAACATGCTTGGCCTCCAAATAAGTCTTCAATTGTCCTTGATTTCCTGCAAACCAATCATCAACTTGAATCTACTTAATTTCGTACCATCAAGAGCTTTCGTCAACATGTCTGCACATTGCATATCTGTAGAGACGTAGGATAGTTGAATATCCTTGCTCATTAGCTTCTCCCTTACATAATGGTAGTGGACTTCAATATGCTTGGTTCTAGCATGGTATACCGGATTAGCTGCTAGATGTAGTGAGCTTGTGTTGTCACCAAAAATGTGAGGTGTTGAAGAATGAAGTCCAAGATCTGTGTACAAAGATTTTAACCACATGATTTCTTGAGTTGCATTAGCCAAACCTCTATATTCTGCTTCAGTAGAAGATAATGCCACGGTTGGTTGCTTCTTTGATGACCAAGAAATGATTTTTGAACCTGCAAATGATATATACCCTGATGTGCTTCTTCTATCATCTTTAGATCCGGCCCAATCTGCATCTGAGTAGACCTTTAGCTCAATATCTGAAGTAAATGAATAAAACAAACCTTCATTCATGGTCCCCTTTAGGTACTTGAGGACTCGCTTGGCCGCTTCCATATGTGGTCTTCTCGGCTTATGCATAAACTGACTCAATATGCTAACACTATAGCATATATCCACCCTTGTGAGTGTTGCATAGTTCAAACTTCCAACCAAGCTTTGATAGCTTGTGATGTCTTCAATTGGCTCTCCTTCATAAGCACTAAGCTTATGATTTTGCTCCATAGGTGTACCTGCACACTTTGTATTTTCCATCTTGAACTTGACGAGCATGTCATGGACATACTTCCTTTGTGTGATGTATATACCTGAATCTGTGTAGATCAACTCCAATCCAAGAAAATAAGTGAGTGGTCCGAGGTCACTTATTTTGAACTCCTCCTTCATTTGACTCTTTACCTGTTTGATTCCTTCAAGATCATTGCCTGTGATAATAATATCATCAACATACACACATAAATAGATCACTTCAGATCCATTCCTCTTTATGAACAAAGAGGTATCCGCCTTGCTAGCTTTGAATCCTTGGTCCTGCAAATAAGTAACCAATCTGAAATTCCAAGCTCTTGGAGCTTGCTTCAATCCATACAAAGCTTTCTTTAGTTTGCATACATAGTTAGGATGATGTGCATCCTCATATCCAGGAGGTTGTGCCATATACACTTCCTCAGAAATCCATCCATTCAAGAAAGCATTCTTTACATCAAGTTGATAAAGATTCCAATTTCTAGATGCAGCAAGACTTATGAGAACCCTAATTGTAGGCATTTTTGCAACAGGAGAGAAAGTCTCCTCATAATCAATACCATGGGTTTGAGCAAACCCTTTAGCAACTAACCTTGCTTTGTGTCTATTTATACTTCCATCTGGATTCCTCTTGATTTTGTATATCCATCGAGATCCGATTATCTTCATAGATGGCTTGTTAGGTACAAGCTCCCAAGTGTCATTCTCCTTCAAGGCTTCCATTTCTTCATCCATTGCATCTCTCCAAGCTTTCTTGCTTTGTGCTTCTTCGAATGTGGTAGGTTCTTCATTGGTTGAATCCTTTGCAATGTAGATTGAGTGCTTGGTGACCAAAGAAGTATCATAACCAAACCTCTCTGGTTTCTTCTTCTCCCTCGAAGACCTTCTAAGTGGTTGATGTGAGCTCTCGGGTCCATATGTAGCATCCTGCATCTTTGCTTTACCTTTGTTCTTCCATAGCTTTAGTCTTTCCAAGTCTTCTAGGTCAATCTCCGAATCACTTTCTTCAATCTGCTTTGGCTCCTTTGGTTGAAGTGATGGAAAATCTTCATCCAAGTCATATGGAAGCTTCACTTTCCTGTCATCATCAAACCATGATTTGTTTTCATCAAAAATTACATCTCTACTCACAGAAAATCCTTTATTGGTTGGATTGTACAATCTATATCCTTTTTGGTTTTGATCATAACCAATGAATACACACTTCTCTGCCTTGGGATCCAATTTCCCTCTTACTTGAGAAGGAATGTGAGCATAGGCTAAGCATCCAAAGATTTTACAATGCTCTAGACTAGGTCTTCTTCCATTCCACACTTCATATGGAGTGGTTCCATCTAGTGACTTAGATGGAAGTCTATTTATGAGATATGTGGCTGTAGACACAGCCTCTGCCCATAGGTAGTTCGGCAATCCCTTTTCATTGAGCATGGACCTTGCAGCTTCGACAATAGCTCTGTTCCTCCTCTCTGCTACACCATTGAGTTCGGGTGTATACCTTGTAGTGACTTCCCTTTTAATGCCTCTTTCATGCAAGAAGGCATCAAATTCAGAAGAGAAGTATTCTCCTCCACCATCTGATCTGAGTCTTTTCAAAGTCCTACCTGTTTGATTTTCAACAAGAGCAATATACTTCTTAAAGCAATTAAACACTTCATCCTTGTGCTTCATGAAAAACAGAATGGTCCACCTGCTACAATCATCTATGAAAGACACATAATATCTTGAGCCTGACATAGATGGCTCCTTACTTGGACCCCACACATCCGTGTGCACTAGATCCAAAGGATTTTGATACATATATCCTTTCTTATTGAAAGGTTGTCTATGAGCCTTGCCGAGTTGACAAGCTTCACACTTATAAATCATGTGTTGCCTTGTGATATTAGGCAAACCAAGTACACTTTGGTCCCTGCAAATCTGTTTGAGTGTCCTCTCACCAATGTGAGCAAGCCTTTTGTGCCATATCTCCAACTCTGTTAGAGTTTGAGATCCATAGCTAAACAAAGCTATGTTCTTTGTATCTTCCACTTCAAAAGTGAAAAGCCTTCCTGTCTTTTCTCCTTTGGCAATCCTTCGAAAGCCTTGCCTTGGGTCTTCAACATATGCTCCAAATCGATTGAATCTAACCTGCAATCCTTTTTCAACAATCTGTCCAACACTTATTAAATTTTTGGTAATTGTAGGGACATACAAGACTTTGCTTAAGAGGTTCATATTCCCATCTGATGTCTTCACATTACCTATTTTCTCCACTGAGTGCTTTGTGTCATCTCCTGTCTGCACTTCATGCTTGTTATGAGGATCTTCCAAATCAGAAAGTAAAGCCACATTTCCTGCTACATGGTTCGAGCATCCCGAATCAATGTAAAATATGTGATCATCATCCTTACCCTTCTTTGTTGATAGATTCATAATCAATAATGAATCTTCTTGACTTTGGTCCTCTGCATAGTTATTGTAATCTCTTCTTCCTCTATGGCCACTTTGATAGTTGTTGTTGTTGTTGTAATTGTTGTTGTAGTAGTTGTTGTTGTTGTAGCCTCCATTGTACCTACCTCTATTTGATCCATAGCCACCTCTATTGAATCCTCTTCCTCTTGAGTTCCTTGGATTCCTGAAACATTCTTCAGTAGTATGGTTAGATAAGCCACATATGTTGAAAGGTTGAGATGATTGGAATCTCCCCCTGCCTTGCTTTCCACCTCTGCCTCTTCCTCTAGCTCTTCCTCTACCTGCAAAGTTTGCTTGGAAAGAGCTTCCTTCATCTTCATTCTTCCTATTCTTTGACTTGTCCTTGACCTTAGCTTTATCAGAATATAAGGCAGAAGTTTGATTACCTCTTGAGGACTCACCACCTTTGCTAATCTTTGCTTCATGAGTGAAGAGTTGGCCCATGAGTGTGTTGAGGTCGGGTACATGCATATCCATGTATAAATCCATGGCTGTTGTGAATGACTCCCACTTATCGTCTGCTTTGATTCCATTCATGATTTGTCTTATGATTTGCTCCTCTTCAATTACCTCTCCAATGCTTCCAAGTTGGTCGGAAATCTCCTTCATCTTTGTGACATAATCAGTCACATTTTGCTTCGGGCTTTTCTTCATTGTTGTGAACTCCATCCACAATTGGTTCTTCCTTGCTCGAGTGTTGGAAGAGAAGAAAGAAGCAAGTGCATTCCAGGTTTCTCTTGATGTCTTGCATCCCTTGACATGAGGTAAAAGAAAATCAGAGATTGAGTTTAGAATATAAGACCTTGCAAGTGCATCCTTCGAACACCAATTCGAAAGTCCTTCCACTTCTTCATGTGATGGTTGCCCTTTGTTCCTCATGGTTGGCATTGCTTCATCTCCGGATATGAATCCATATAGATTCCTTCCTTGAAGGTAAGCCTCCATCCTTAGAGACCATGCCGGGTAGCTGTTTCGATCCAATTTGTCAATTGTTGATGGAAATCCATCTCCCATGTTGCTTGACTATGCTCTGATACCACTGTGAAGAGAGATGGTGGATGCAATCCAAAGATGAGTAGGTGCCGCTACAACCAGCTTCACACCAGCCAACTGAGACTTCAGAGTTGATTAGTAGACCCTTTGAGCTTCCTAAATCCACCAAAATATCAGCCAAGTACTTTGGAACATGTATCCCAAAAGTTTAAGTCAAGACCGACAAGTTGCGAAATGACTAGCTCCCAAAACTTGCTATTTTTGGACATACACCTGCTGGAAAAAATGAACAGTGCTCTCAACCTGGAAGGAATTAGAAAAATTCCTTTTGGGCATAGCAAATAGACTTAGCAAGCTTCCTATTCCAAGTTAAAACACTTCAAATGATGGACTGAGCACTGAGAACAAGTTTCATCAAGTTCTGGAACATTCCCACAATTCTCGGGGCTCTGCAGAGATAGACCAGTAAGCAGTAAAATGCAGATAGCTCCAAAAGTATAAATCCAATGACCTTGAAAATTTACAGGTAGAAACTAGACAGTGAGAGCTATCCAACGCACTTTAAAACACTGAAAAAGGTTCAGTAAAACTCGAGATATGACCTTCTGAAGTTACTGCTCTGAGTGAGTATAGCAGAGAACAAAACAGAGAGGTAGATGATAATAAATGTATAGATTCACATATGATTACAACCACATTGGCAATGAATCTTTGCACAATGGGAGTAGAATGATAGAGCTATGGAGTAAGCTCTTCAATCTCTACAAAATGACATGAAGTGGTCACGTACAAGGCTTGCTAATCGCCTCTTCCTTCTTGCTCCTTTTATAGCTATTCTTGGAGGGAGTTTTGAATTCGAATTCGAATGGCTCCACCTAAAAGTGATCCCCAAAGTTAGGAGAGATTCCCTCAGCTCAAAAATTCGTGATTTTGGTAGTTGGAGCCATGAATTTGCTTTTACATCATGGATGAGGTAAGCCATCCTTTTACTTTTTTCTTTTTCCATTTACAAGAGATAAAATGTACTCTTTTACAAGAGGTGTTCACATGACTACTCATGTGACTTACAAATGAGGATAATATCAAGCATATCAAGCATGTAGGCTTGGGCAAAATGCACCAACAATACTTACTGCAGGAATCGATGTGGATAGTCTACCTGTGGATGTGCCACCAACTGAACGACCTATGGAGCTGCAACACCTTCAACAGATCCCGGTACCGGACCCACCCACAGGGATCACAGAAAGAGTCCATGCCAATTCTCATTGGTTCAATGGCATGCCAGGTCCATTAGGAGAGGCCAAGTATATATGGGAGTCTAAGTGCGAGTATGACAGATCATGGGTTCGATTCCAATTTTTCTCCAAGGAGTTTGAGACTCTACAGAACACTGAGGATCTCCAGACCATATGGCAACGTGCAAGGCTAACAGAATACTTTGAAGCACCACTACCTAAACTGGATCTCCTCCGATGCTATTATTTGGTCTCCACATTACAAGCTAATGAAGAAAAGGACAAACTAGGATCATTTGTTCTTCCTTCCTTGCTGGGCAACAACGAGTTAAAGAGGTTTGAACTTACTGTGGAGTTGGTGAGCGCTGCTTTGAATATGCACGGCACACATGTACCTTCTGAGAAGGATGCTCTCGTTCCTACTAACATGAAGGATAGGAAACTATTGAAGCTTAAAGACATGGCAACACTCACACCAAACGTGTCCATCCCTCTCCGTATGTGCATGCAACATTTTGCTTTCCCCGGCCAAGACCGCTTCACACAACCACACAAAAGAATCTGGTTCGCTCTCTACTTAGCGGAGGCAGGTGCGTTACCAATTAAGCTGCCCGTATGGATTATAGATCAATTGTATGAAGCAAATAAAAGGTCTTCTAGGAAATTAGTGGTGAACGGTTGCTGTGCAATCACACGCATTATTTACCGGTGCCTAGCATACGATGTTCCCATTGAACGTGCCTTAACTTGGGCACAATTACAAATGTTTAAGAAGCTCAAGACGTCCACACATCAATCCAAGTGCATGAGGGGTGCGATCCCTTGTGTCCAGACAAGGGAAGTTCTGACTACTCCTGAAGTATCGCCACGAAGGGAGACCACTGTACCTCCCTTTACCATTAGGATACCCAGGTCTGGATCTGAAACTACGACACAAGCTACTCCTTCAGCTCCTCCTGCTCCATCTGAATTTGAATTTGCTACAACTGGAGATGCTGAAGGAATGGATCCTCAGGACTTCGAAGCATTCTTACAAAGTACACAACTCTCTGATGTAGAGTATTATTCAGATGCAGAAGAACAAGGCACATCTTCACAAAGAAGAAGAAAATCTACAGACGACCGCCATGTACATTGGAGTGACGCCCAGCAAGGTCAACAACAAGGACACCTAGAAGAAGAAGGAGCATATGAAGAGGAGACCACGGAAGCCCCAGCCTATACAGCGGAACTCCGAAGGCTGTATCAAATTATGGAACGAGTGCGATCGCAACAACTGCTCACCAAACAGAGCAGTAGAGTACTCATGACTCAGCTGTTGGAAGAAGCCGGAGTTGACTCAGAATATAGTGAAGGTCTCTTATTGATGGCAGAAACATATGGGGTAGTAGAAGCAGTGCGGACCGCCATTAGGAGGTCTCCAGTTCAATATGATCCATGAAGATTCCAGACACGACCACGCTCAGGTAAGAATATCCAGATCCCCATTACAACGGCAGAAGGGCCAAATATTACATCCGAACCCATCAGGACAACCTCCCAAGCAACAGAAACTGCTAGCCAAGAGCACCCAGTCACCCATGAGGAATCCACCGAGCCACTACCACCCACACCCCCACCATCGCCTCCTATAGCAGAAACCGTGGAAATCACCTCGACCACTCAACCCACCAAACCAACCTTCATCTTCCGTACTCCCATCTCTAGTTCAACCCTATTCTCCACCTCTGATAACCCAATCTATGAAGCAACCCCCATCACTACACAATCCACCGAATCGCTCATAGAGCCTGCCCTAGGACAACCATCCCCCATGCCCTCAGCCATAGGTCATCCTGACCCTAGATCCATATTCATGGGTTTCCCTGCTACCACGCAACCCTTCATGCCCTCCTCAACTCTACAACCTCAACCTCCGACCTCCATCTCTCCACTTCTCCAATCCCTCCATAACTTCCTTGCTAGAACTTTTCAACCCAGGTCTCAACCATTCCCTTTATTTTCAGCTCCCCACCCCACTTCTCATCTATTCACCACTTTCACACACACACCACCTACCATTCCAATGTATATGGTAGACCCCACACTCGCACCCACTCCTGAAAGTATGGACATTTCACCACCCACGGCACCTCCCCCTCCCCCCACGCTTCCACCTCCTCCCATTCCCCCTCCACCAATTTCACCCACACACTCGTCTTCAATAGACACATCATTCACTCTTCCCCTTCCCCAATTCCCTTCCCATGCATCTTCCATTGTAAACACCACCCCCTCATCTATAGGAAATGCATTGGACACCATGCTAGCTTGTATATCAAACTTAAGGACAGATTACAATCAGCTCCAGCAACAGAATGAACGCCTGCAAGAGCACTCGGAGACACTACAACACAGACTTGCTGCACTAGTGGAGGAAAATGCTCGCCTCCATATAATATCCTATAGTATGAGGAAATATTAAAAAGTCCTTTTAAGAGAGTGTTCACATGTGACACTCAAGTATCTACAAAGAGGTTATTTCTCATGGTCTAGGGAGGGTTCTCATGCACAAATGAAAATGTGTGCATACCCTACAACCCAACAATAAGGAATGCAGGAAGATCTGGAAAGAGTTACCTTTAGAGCTAAAGATAAATCTAGCTTATTGTCCAGTAGCAAGAAGAAGGGAATGGTCAATGTTTTGGGAAAGAAGAAATGCAGGATAGATTCCAGCAAAATGGCTTAATTTTCCAAAAATAACAGGACCAAAAGCAGGAACATGGCCAACAAAGAAGTATATGATTGACACAACAGAATCTGTTATATCTACATACAAAGATGTAAATGATGGAGCTTGCATTTTATTAATAAGAGTGATGCGACTCATAGTGGCATGTATAAAAACCTTCATAGATACAGATGTAAGAACTCTCAACTAGATTCAATTCAATTCACCGACCGATGCTTTACTCTTTGATCTAAGTGAAACTCCAGACAGAATTTGCTTAATGGCATATTACAGCAGAATAGTATTTTTGGGTAGCCATTATCTTCAAATTTTTGAGGATGCCTTCGATTACGGATTTTTTGAAAGGGAGTTAGAAATTTTCAAGAATTTATCAGTAATCACAAAATCAAGACTCACTGCATATGAGGCTTCTTATACAGAATAATTGAAGAAAGATGTGATAGACAGACCAAAGGCAGTAGTACAATGGAGGAAAGCTTTATTTGAAATGGTCAACAATTTGAATATAACAAAAAGAAAGAGTCATGACTTGTTGTCTCAAGTTTATCAAAGAAAGAAGAAATGAAGGAAGCTCTCATTATTTTTCCTGTCAGGATATTTTGTCAGGAGCCAAAAAAGACTAGGAGGGGAAGGATGTTAGAAGAAGCAATTTTTGAAAGAAAATTATTTGTAAAATGTAAAAAATTGGTAGACATATTTATACAAATGATGTGAAAATTGAGGAAGAGTCTTCAGCATGTAAAATAGGATCATATGTATTTTTCTTAGAATTTTTGGAAGCTCTTTGATAGCATATTTTTAGAATAGAAGGTGAAAAGGACCAAAATTCAAGTGTGAAAGAGGACACTTAAAAAAGTTTAAAAGATAATTTCTTCTATTTTGAAGAGGTTGGTTGTATTATTTTTGCTATCTCAATAATGTGAAGAGCTCTCCTGCAGAAAACCGTGTTTTCTCCTTTCATGCTCTTTCTCTTGATTTGTTGAGTCTTATCATTGTGTAATCTATGGAATTTGCGAACTTATCTTGTGTATTTCTGAGTAAGATGAGTGAAGATGGATGATTCTCAGTGTATTGAGTAAGAAAGTGTAGAAGAACAAAGCTGGAATAGGAAATTCTCAGTTTTCACAGAATCGTGATTGTCTCATCTATATGATACAGATACTGTTTTTGAAATTTGACTCCACATTTGTATTCTACTGTGGAAATGTCACACTTCAGACACAAAGATCATTGAAAATGATGTTGGAGAACTCAAGATAATCAAAAGCCTAGTTATTACCTTCCTTTTCCATGAATCTCTCAGAAAAACAGTCATTTCAACTCTTATTCTTGGATTCCATTAACTAGAAGGGGATGTGGTTCTTTGCATACTACCCGATTGACAATTTAAAGATGTATAGTTGATCTTTTGTGCTATAATGATTGGAGAGGACAACTCCAAAGGTTGACAACAAACAATTTCCCTCCTTTGTAATAGGAAACATCATGTACAGTAAATGAATGAATAAAAACGCTTCGTCTATGACCTTAATATTTTTTTGTTTTCATTGCAACTTAAGAAAAAAATAAGTATATGAAAAGACCAAGTACTATGTTCCTTATACACTCTGTGAGTGGGGACACAACACATGGAGACAATGATGGAAATACCACGACAACTTACTTCAAGTTGACACTAATCATTGAATCCTTCAATTGTAGATGGCTTCCTCTAACTCTGAAGTGACACAGGAAGCATCCTTTGATTCTGAAGCCACTCACGAGGCAGAGATATTAGAATTTCCTCTAGAATCAGCTATTACGGCCCAAGGACACTGGTTCAGAGATGACAACCTAGCAAGTGAGCATTTGTTTCTCATAACTATAAAGATAATGGATAGAGAGCATCAATTCCCAATGATGACTCAAGACTTTAGAATCTTGCATGATATGCCAAGCATAGTGGATGTGTGGACACAAGCTAGAACTAAGACCTATTTGAAGCTTCCTATCTACAAAGCCGACTTTCAAAGGTGCACCCAAGTCATGAATACTCTGCATCCTGCCCTTGATAAGCCATCGATCCCTGAAGTTGTGGTATTAGATCGTAATGGGGAATCTGAGACTATCTGCTTCACACATGAATTGATCAAGACAGCATTTGGCTGGACCGTGGATGGTCTTACCGATCTTAAATATGAATGCCATGAGGCAAAGAAAAGAACTTTCTTGGATATCAATAGAATTGATATTGCAGAAGACGTGATACTTCTGGATCAACACTTTTGTTTCCCCAATATGCATCGATATACAGCTCCACAGAAGGTGGTTGTACAATTGTTATCCCATACAGTTAAAGAAATTGGGAACCATATCAATCTAACCCCATACATTCAGGAGCAAATATTCGAAGCTAAGAAGTAGTGGGGCCACAAGAAATTCTTAAATGGAAGCTCTGCTTTGACACTACTTATCTATCAAGCATTAGACATGAAAGACAGTTTACCGCCTATGATCTCAACTACCAAAATGGCAAAATATGTGAAGGCTACCACTGTACCAAAAAAGAGGAAGGGTGCAACCCTAGTGGAGGAAGTTGGCACTAGCTCAAAAGCAACCATAAGAGGTGCAAAACGAGCTCGAATGGCTGAGGCATCACAAACCCCACAGTCCACGAGAACACATGAACTTCTGACGGTACCATTAGCAGCAATACCGGCCATCACAAGAAGAGATCTCTGCATCACATTAGAAGGCACACATGTTTATATGAGAGGTCAAGTCAACCTTATGGTACAAGGCGACCAATACCATCAGGCAAGTAAACAAAGATCATCACAGGCAGCAAAGAATGCATCTCAATAGGAAAGATATAAAGAATTGGGGTTAAATGATTCAAGTTCAGATGATGAATCATCACAAGATCATGACACACTCAATAGTGATATACAAATGGATGAACATGTGGGAGAAGAATGGGAGGAATTGGATCAAGTCCACTGGGCAATGGAAAAGGAAAATGAGCAAGAGCACAAGCCTAGTCTCAGAGTGAAGCAACAATAGAAAGAGGACATGTCATACAATCAAACGAGCAAACCAGGATATCTGTCAAGGAAATATCACCTCCCAAGTCCCAAACAATGGTACATCCAAAGTTGGAACCAACCATCACCGAGGTACAAGATGAACAAGAACCGGTATTACCTATCAGCATCATTGTTGAACCATCACCCTTGGACGTGGTGGTCGACTCTCATAAAATGCTCTCTTAGGAACCGGCAATTCAAGACACCGCAACCCCATTGAGATGGTGGAACCTAGCGTTCACCTACATATAAGGCAATCGCACTAGGAAACATTACATGTGGCACAAGGCAAAGATGTGCAAATAGGAGAAGAACAGGTTATATCAAAAACTTGGCTAAATGTCGATGTTAACCAACTAAAGCCTATAGTCATAAACATTATTGACACGGCCATGAGTGCCCAAACCCTCTTGATGGATGAGGAGAAGGAAAAGGTAGAATTATTTGAAGCAAGAAGTCGATTCGAGAATATAAGTGAAGAGCTCTCTGCCAAGAATATAGCCATCCAAAAAGAACTTGCTCAGAAAATAGAAGACATGGCATGCAAGACAGAAGAATGCAATCATGTCCATGAGGAAAATGTGTCACTAAAAGACAAGTTACAAGAAGTGACTAGAGCTGTATCAGAACTTCAAGTTGAAGTGAAGACACTGAAAAAGCAGAAAAATAAGGATGATCAATCGCTCGAAATTACTGGAAATTCAACAAGAAATGTATGAAGTAGAAAAAATAAGGATGATCAATCGTTGGAAATTACTAGAAAATCTGATTAAAGGGTATATGGACAAAGCCGATAATCTGCATATGAGGAATATAGAATTAATGAACTCTAGTTGTTGAATCAGCCATTGAAAAGCACTGATGACACAAGAATGCAAGAGTTGCAGGCAAGGTTGCTAGCAATGGAAGATCAGCTTATACAAGAGAAGAGAAAACAGACCAAGTTAGAGACCAAATATAAAGCAGAGGCCAAAACATGGGAACTTAAATGGAATGAAGCAGTACACAAATACATGGAGCAATGTAATGAGGATGTTAATGAGGTAAAGGCCATTTGTGAAGCAAAGGCAAAAGTTGAAGATGATCTCAAGGCTAGCCAAGAACAAAATGAAGAGAAAGACAAAACTATAGCAACGCTCAGAGCACTATTAGAACAGGCCAAGAACTTGGGGATATGTCATATGGATCTTATGGAGTATCATATATGAATAGGGATTGGTGAGAACCTCCCCTTATTCATAAAGAGTATGATATTCACTTGAGTGCCAAGTGGCACTCATGTGAGGAGCTTTGACTATGGACCCATTTTGGGTATCCAAGAGAGAGTAGTTATTATTAGTACTATCATGCCGCTGGGTGGTCAGACTATGCATAGAACTCCGTGCGGTTCTCTCCAAAAATATAGCGGGCAAACCTTTAACTCCTACCTCAGGCGGCGTACTGAACAAGGGAAAGCTCCGTTTAAAATGAAGGACTTCTTCGGGAGTTATTACACTGGTATCCGAGCAAGGGAACATTCCATGCGCCTGGAGTAAAGACATGCAAATCGAGGTGACACAGACCCACGAGCGGACTCAAATACCGACGCGCGGGCAAGCGATCATAGAGGACAGCCGTGAGGAGCTCACCTCTAGAGTGCTCCCTCCATCCTTCCTCTTGGATGAGAGCATGTACAAAATGACCTCCTATATATCCCCCTACAATTGTGCTGTGCATGGCTTTATGGGATAAAAATGCTCTTTGACAGCTCTTCAACAAGACGTCAAGCATTTTTGAATGAATAGGGAGCTCAAAACTGGACTAGGGAAAAAAATCGAAGTTTTTTTTCGAGAATCTTGGAGTGTCAAGGTGATTCTATAGATCAAATTTTGGCCAAGACATGATACATGTATGTAATACAGGCTGTGGGTATGGGATGTGGGTGTTACATTTGATCAAAAAAACTTCAAAACCTCAGTTTTGAGTTTCTCCAAGTCACTACTCTAAGAAGATGAGTTTTTTCACTTCCCATCGGTGACATACCCGCTTCTCCGCACCATAGCTTCCTCAAACGATATCGGATTTCAAAAATCTTGTCATGTTTCGAAGCTACACTCCTAAGCTTTGCTCAGAAACCATCGGTGTTAGATTTGGACAAGATTTGCCCCACCTAAATCTCTCTGCAGTGCTTAAGTAGGAACTAGGCGGCCACTCTTGGGCCTAGTTTTTCATCATCTCGAGTCCAAATCCACTTTCTTCACTTGGGATAGTCTCAAATTCTTGAAGTGAAGGTGCTAGGCTACATTTCTTGGACTGCCGAGGATTGTCACATCTTTGAAGTTGCTCAGTTTCACTTTGTTTGCCTGGTCAAGGCTATTCCCACGTGCTTTTGGTGTTGTTTTGGATGGTTTATGATGTTTAGAACCTCCCTGGACCAACCGGACATTTCCAATTTTTATTTGGGCCTGGCGAGGATTCAAAATCAGCGACCTAAAGCTTCAAGGACTACTTGGATTTCACTTCCGCACTACTTTGTAACAGGGAAGTGATCTTGTGATATATTTCTCTTCTTCTTGCATATTTGAACTTTACTTCCATTCATTTTCATGCACTCTAGTTAGCAAACGGAGGAAGGGAACTTAAACATGGAATCTAAAGCTAAACAAGTAGTTGAAACCACTTCTCCATCTAAAGAGCAACTAGAGGATCCTGATTCTAGAATGGAAGAAGTAGAATTAGGGCAAGAAGTAGAAGAGAAATTAGAAGAGAAAGAGCCTTCACAGGAAGAGTACACTTATGAGGAACTTTTAGATGAACTTTTCACTCGTGAACAATTCATAGATTTGAAAGAACAAACCCTTAAATTAGAGAAATATCTTGGTAGCATCATATCTCTTATACAGCAACTTAAGTCTCAAATGATCTCACTTGAGACTAGTGTCACCTCTTTCCTAGATAGAAAGGAAAGAGAGACCCCTCCTATTCCTTTGGAGCTCACTAGGAAAGATACTTCTCTTCCTAGTAAGCATAAAGGAGAGAGCTCTAGGGAAGCTCCCCTCCTCAAAGACTTGAAGCCACCTACCTTTACGGGGGATGACCGAGACAAGAACAAGGATGCAATCTACACTTTTTTACAAAAGTGGCATGATTTGCATCAATTGAAGGGCACCCCACCTGAGTATCGTGTGCTAGAGGCGAGCATCTCCCTCAGCCCACGTGCTTATAAGTGGTGGATGAGTCTTAAGGAGGCGAACTCTATCCCTACTGACTGGACTCAGTTTGAAACTCTTTTTCTAAAAGAGTTTCTTCCTGAGAATGAGGAGGAGAGGAATTGGGATGAGTGGGATAGGATTACTTAGAGAGGTAGGCCTCTTTCAATCTATCTATTCCACTATAGAGAGATCATTTTGAAACTTAAGGGCTTAGATGATTTTCAAAAGACTAGAGGGTTTGTTAGGGGCTTAGATAAAGCCATAAAGAGGGAAGTGAGAAGGAATGCGCCTAAGACGTTTGAGGAGGCGATCAAATATGCACGGATCTATGAGGACCATAACCGTCCTCAGTATACTCCTATGGAGACGGATCAGCCCCTCAAGCCTCTTAGTACGACTAAATTTAAAAAGAAGTTGCCTTTTGGGAAAAACAAAGTTTTTATTAAAAAACAAAGATCACAAGGGCCTAGATTATCCACAGATCAGTTTGAGAGGGCCAAAAGAGAGAACCTGTGTTTTAGGTGCCTATCTCCTAGCCATTCATAGTGGAACTATCCACGCAAGAAGGGGGAAGAAAAGAAGAAGGGACCAGAGTCTAGTACGGCCCCTGAAAAGGGCAAAAAGGCCGTCCACCTAGTGCAGAACCTTCCTATTCATGGCAGCTCTAGCTGCAAGGGAGTGGAGGTAATGCACGAGGATATATAGCACACCTTTTGTTTGACTTAGTCATTGTGGTCACCGTAGTTTGGACCACATGACTTAGTCAAGCTACATGGTAGTGTATATGGGACTAGGGTGCGGGTCATGATAGATGACTCTGCTTCTCATAACTTTATAAACTATGCTTTGGTCAAGAAATTAAAGATTCCCCAGCAGCCTAGTGCACATAAATACATTGTATATATGATGCAAGGGCAAGATAAAAGAATATGGGATACTATGGTATCCAATTTGGAAGTCAAGATGCAGGATTATATAGACTATATGGACTTCCAAATTATGAACATGGAGAGGACAGATCTAGTCTTAGGAAGAGAGCGGCTATGGGGGTTGGGAGATACACTTAAATGCAGCTATCAAAACAACACACTCGAATTTGAAAAGAATGGAAGTAAAGTTTGTATTCAGGGAGAGAGAGATGTACCTAGTGCACCTCTCATTTCATCACTAGAGTTGTATAGTCTCTGTTATTCTCAGCATGTATAGGACATGTTTTTGTTGTATAGTCATGATATGGAGCATTGTACAGACAGCTCATCTGATGTATATTTTCATGCTAGGAATGTAAATATGAACAAGACTTTCTACTATTCTTTTTTGCAAGAGTCTGTGGTTAAAAGTTTTAAGGATCTTATGCTTGAGTATAGAGATGTTTTTCCCACTGACTTACCTAGAGGGCTACCACCTGAGAGAGGGGACATTGACCATGCCATAGAGGTTGTTACTAACACTAACCCTATTTGCAGACCACCTTATAGGCTTAGTGTTTCTCAGCATGAGGAGGTTGAAGCAATTACAAGATTATTTAGATAAGGGCTTCATCAAACCTAGTAACTCACCATGGGCATCGCCAATGCTCCTAGTTAAAAAGAAAGATGGCTCTATGAGATTATGTATAGACTATAGAGCACTTACTAAGGTAACTATCAAAAATAGATTTCCAATGCCTAGGTTGGAAGATCTATTTGATCAGTTACATCAAGCTAGGTATTTCACCAAGCTTGACCTTAGATCAGGATATCATCAGATCAGGATTAGGGCAGACGATGTCCCTAAGACTGCATTTAGGACTAGATATGGGCACTACGAGTTTTTGGTGATGCCTTTTGGTCTCACCAATGCTCCTACCACTTTCATGAAGCTCATGAATAGTGTTTTACGGCCTTATCTAGGACACTTTGTAGTAGACGTTCTGGATGATATTCTGATCTATAGTGCATCAAAAGAGGAGCACTTGGAACACTTGAGGAAGGTATTTCAAGTGCTAAGGGAAAATTCACTATTTGCTAAGGAATCAAAGTGTGAATTTTTGAAGTCAGAGGTTAGATACCTTGGGCATATAGTCTCCTAGGATGGAATCCAGATGGATCCTGAAAAAGTAAAGGCTATTATGGAATGGCCACATCCAAGGAACCTGGAAGAGCTGCAGATCTTCCTAGGTTTATCAAGTTTCTATCGAAGATTCATTAAGAACTATGCCAAGATTGTTGTCGCGATGATGGAACAGCTTAAAGGGAAAGGGAAAGCCTTTCATTGGGGAGACGAATAGAAGAAAAGTATGGAGAAGTTGAAAGTAGAAATTGCTACAGCTCCACTTTTACATATAGCAGATCCCAACAAACCATTTGTGGTTGAGATTGACGCGAGTGATTTTGCTATAGGAGCGGTTTTAGTACAGGATGGTCGACCAGTAGCTTTTCAGAGTAAGAAACTAGAACCGGCTCAAAAGAATTACTCCGTCTATGAGAAGGAGTTGTATGCAATTGTCCATGCTTTGAAGAAGTGGTGTCATTATTTATATGGTGCCAAAGTCACGATAGTGTTTGATCAAGAGAGCATTAAGCGGCTCTCTAATCAAACAGACCTTAAAGGTTGTAAGGCCCAATGGGCAGAGACCCTTCAAGAGTTTGATTATGAGCTTAGGTATAGGAAGGGAAAGTTTAATGTAGTGGCTGATTCACTTAGCCGCATGCCTATGCTCAATGGACTGAGTTTTACTCAGATCACTAGTGAGCTACTTGAGTCCATTAGAGGGAAATGTAGGCTTGATCCTGCATATTCTGACATTTGGAAAGCCATAGAGAATGGGGATCCTGATATATGGGTTTCCAGTGAGGATGGAGTATCGACGGGTACTCAAGAAGGATTCAAGTGGAAGAATTACAGTGTCCATGATGGATGTATGTTACATAAAGGAAAGGTGTGTGTCCCTAGAGATAGCGAGATGAGACGGCATATTTTGTATGAGTGTCATGACACACCTAGTGCGGGACTCCCAGGAGTTAACAAGACTTATGATCTTGTTAAGAGGCAGTTTTAGTGGCCTGAACTTCATAAGGACGTGTCCTAGAGTATTTGCTTAAGTGCAATAAATGCCAGGTCAACAAAGCTGTGAGGTTGAGGATTGGAGGACTACTCCACCCATTGGATATTCCTAATGGGAAGTGGGAGAGTATCTCCATGGACTTTATAGTCGGATTACCTAAGACACAGAGAGGGCACGACTCGATCTGGGTAATTGTGGATAGGTTAACTAAAATGGCTAGGTTTATTTTGAGAGGTACTATAGTGAAGACACCCAAGTTGGCTAGACTTTTTGTGGAGAACCTATACCGGTTATATGGTCTTCCTTTGGACATAGTCTCTAATCGGGATAGGAAGTTTACTAGCCACTTTTGGACAGCAGTCTTCAAAAGGTTGGATACAAAACTTAGCATGAGTACGGCCGAGCATCCACAGTCGGATGGGCAAACAGAAAGGGTTAACCAAATCCTCGAGGATATGCTTCGAGCATATGTGAATGAAAGGCAAACTAATTGGGAAGAGTACTTACCTATAATAGAGTTTGCATATAATAGTGCGAAGCACTCTTCCACTGGGCATAGTCCATTTATGCTTATGTATGGGTTTCAGCCAAGAGCTCCTTATGCAGTAGGTTTGCAAAATGAAAAAGTGCAAGCTGCAAAGGACTTCTTGGAAGAAATGAACGATATGCTTAGGCTTGCTAAGGACAGCATTAGGAGAGCTCAGGATAGAGCTAGAGCCTATGCTGACCCTCAAAGGAGAGATATCAACTTTGAGGTAGGAGAGAAAGTCTATTTTAGAGTTCCATCTAGGTATAAAACCATGAAGATGGGACCTTGTCCAAAACTATCTCCTAGGTATTGTGGACCTTTCCAAATACTTAAGAGAATAGGAAAGATGGCTTACCAGCTCCAACTTCCAGAGAATAGTCAAATCCATCCAGTTTTTCATGTTAGTGGGCTTAAGAAAAGGCTGGGTGAATCTGACAACCTCATTCCAGATAGTGCGGTAGTAGAGCCTATTTCTGTTCAATATACTCTACATGAGCCTAAGAGCATACTACGCACTCGAGAGAAACGGACGAGAAGTCACTTGTATAAAGAGTTTCTAGTAAAGTGGAAAGATAGTTCAGAAGATAGTGCCACATGGGAGCAGGTTAGCACCCTTCTGAGACAGTTTCCCAATTTTAAATTACCTTCACAAGAGTCTTCTTAAGGGGAAGGATATGGGGAAACAACACGGAGACAGGACCATGTATTTCTTTACATGGGGATATAGTGGGAGTGGTAGTCCTATTATTGCTCTCTCTCTATCAGACCTTCCAATACCATTTTTGAGGACAAAAATGGAATTAAGGGGAAGGAAATGTCATATGGATCTTATGGAGTATCATATATGAATAGGGATATGTGGTGAGAACCTCCCCTTATTCATAAAGAGTATGATATTCACTTGAGTGCCAAGTGGCACTCATGTGAGGAGCTTTGACTATTGACCCATTTTGGGTATCCAAGAGAGAGTAGTTATTATTAGTACTATCACGCGACTGGGCGGTCAGACTATGCATAGAACTCCATGCCGTTCTCTCCGAAAATATAGCCGGCAAACCTTTAACTCCTACCTTGGGCGGCGTACTGAACAGGGGAAAGCTCCGTTTAAAATGAAGGACTTCTTCGGGAGTTATTACAGGATACCATGTAGCTCAAGCATAAGCTCACCTCCTTTACTTGTCAATCTACGGAGACGTGAGGATTGGTATGAAGACCACGAGCATGTGAAGGCACAAGTGCATGAGCGAAAGCACACAAGCACACACATACACACATGTACACACACGGTAAGAGAAAAGAGAGGAACAATGGAAAACTTTTTATTGCAAAGGAACTCCCTTACAAAAGCTCTATTCTCTAACAAGCCAACTCTCTAACAAGCTAACCCCCAAAATGCGCTTTCTAGCTCTTTTTATAGTTTTCTAACTAGTTTTGGCCCTCTCTAGACCTTGTGTCTAGCCTAGTTAAAAATTAGGTTCCAAGGCTCAAACGAAGTCTAAAAATTATGAAAATTGATAGGATGATACTTCTAATACTCTTGAAGCTTGAGGACTCCTCGATTTGAACAAAATGGAGTTAGAAAAAGGTGAAATGATATTTACAATGGTTTGCGTGATCAAAATCACTATTTTTGTGGGGGATTCTTCTGAAAATTTGGCATACACTTCTAGGAGCTCCCTACTTGCTCCATCTTCTTGTGTGTCCACTTTTTTTATGTGCTTCCATGCTTGTGCTTGACCTTGAGTTCCAACACACCACTATTGCAACCATCCACGATGGCTACTAATGAGACTGAGGTACACCCTCTTTCTCCCCCAATCATTCATTCACCAATAAGGGAGCCAGCTGTGGATGTGTACGATGACCATCCAATGCCATATACTGCAAAACTAAGTCAGAAAGAACCGACACTACTGGTGTCTCGACTTACAAAAAAAATTGAAAATAAAGTTGTAAAAGTCATGAAAGAGGCCCATATCAACAGTAAAGATCTAGATGCAATAATGAAGCCCTTCAACCTCCCGTATGGACTAATGAAAGAACAAACCCAAAGATACATCAAGAAGACTATGGGAAAGGATCCGGATGAGCAACTAAATTTTAAAGCAGCCACTATTAATTATACTCAACTAGAGTTCGAAGCTGCCTATCCCATCTCGAGGAGGACATTTTTGGAGAAGAATCCAACATTGTAGGTGCATTGGCAAGAAGTGACGGAGAGTGTTAATCTCCAAAAAAACAAGTTATTCTTAATGTTAGAGCACCTCTATATCAAGAATAGCTCAAAACCTCAACCAATTTTGGAAGACCAATGCCAAATTATCAAGACTTGAGTTAACTTTGAAGAGACTGATTACTCAGAAAAGTCTACTACACTTAATCAATTCATTGACTAATCAAATGTATGAAGTCTTCATGGTGTCGACTAAAGATTCCGCACCTTCTCCAAATTAAAACTTCTCAAAACATTCAGTAGATCTTGAGATTTGCTCCAAACAATGTACCTATGTCTAAAATTGTTCTTTTGTGTAGTTGACTTTGATGCCTGCAACTTCTAATGCATGGTTCTCCCAAATTAGACCCCGTTTATTCAAATGCTTTTAGCCACAAGTATTTTACCTTTCAACTTAAAGAATGAGTGCTTATTTGCTTAAAACTTTACACTGTGGAGAGAGATCTAATCAAAACATTATCATCAAGTTTGCACCAGCACGTGTCTTCACTTATTCACATTTACACATGTAAATGTTCCTACTTAAAATTCTCTTAGCTTGATTATAACTAAACTCTCAAAACTTGTAGACAGGTCGAGAAACTATAGAACTAGACTTATACAAAAGCATTCCTCAATAGCATAAACACAGAACGAGCACTGAGCAAAAGATCGAGGCACAACCTTCTTCTATTCAAAGAAAAATACATTTGATTGATAATTCATGTTCTTCTCACTTTCTAAAGTCTCTAACGACTTCTAAAACTTGTCACTCATCATTTCTCCTACTTGTTGTACATCAATAACAAGTATATATAGATGCTTACATCCCGACTTATCATAGATACAAAGTTTCTATGAACTAATTACAAGATTAGTGTACATGTATATACAAGTCTTCATCTTCTGATCATGCACTAAACTTCAAGCCTCATATGTTGATCTTTGCTTGATTCTTTGACTTCAAACTTTGTCCTAATCATCAGTTTATAACTGTCTTGCACAACAGCTCCCCCTCAATCATCAATTGTGAGTTTCTCCTTCTTCTTTATACCTGCCATGTCTTTGAACCTCTGCAACTTAGGTCCATCCAAGCTTTTGGTTAACATGTCTGCAATCTAATATTTTGTTGAAGTATGTATGACTTCAATTTCTTTATCAATCACCTTCTCTCTCAAGAAATGATATTGGATCTCAGTATGTTTAGTTCTGGCATGAAACACATGGTTAGCAGCTAGATACAATGAACTCATATTATCTCCATGGGTGTATGTCAAAACTCTTCATGAGAGTCTTCAACCATATAACCTCCTTTGCAGCTTCAGCCATACATTTATACTCTGCTTCTGTGGATGATAAAGCAACTGTATGTTGCTTTTTAGAACACCAAGAGATTAGCGTATCTCCCACATAACATAGATACCCATAGGTTGATCTCATATTATCAAGATTACATGCCCAATTTGTATCATTGTATATTCTGATTTTTGTATCTGATGTGAATCCATAATACAAACCTTCTTTGAGTGTACCCTTAATGTATCTTAGAACCCTTTGTCCTGCAATCCAATGTTCTTTCCTAGGACAATGCATGAATTGAGACAACACTCCAACTACATATGACAAATCAGACCTAGTCAATGTAGCATAGATTAGACTACCAACCAAACTTTGGTATAGCTTCATATCCTTGAATTCTTCTCCTCCATATCTGCTCAATTTATGATTCACCTCCATTGGAGTAGGGGCTACCCTGCAATCTTCCATTTTAAACTTGATTACCAAATTATTCAAATACCTTTCTTGAGTCACATATACTCCATGTTGAGTCTATGAAATCTCCATGCCCAAGAAATATGACAAATCTCCCAAGTCACTAATCTTGAACCCTCTCTCCATTTGCTTCTTAAGACTTTGTTTGCCCTTCTCATATGTACCTCTAAGAATTATGTCATCAACATATATGCAAATGTAAATGAACCCATCATCACTTGCTTTAACAAGCAAGCTACTATCTGCCTTAAACACTTGGAAACCAAGGTCTTTCAAGAACTTCACAAGTCTGTAATTCCATGCCCTTGGGGCCTACTTCAAACCATAAAAAGCCCTCTTGAGCTTACACACATACTCTGGATAACATTTATCCTTGAATCCTTTTGGTTGTTCCATGAAAACATCATCTGAAATGTAACCATTTAAAAAAGCATTCTTCACAACTAATTAACATAGCTTCCAACCTTTACATGCAGCAATAGCTATGAGAGTCCTTATATTTATCATCTTTGCCACATGACTATAAGTCTCATCATAATCTACACCATATGTCTGAGAATACCCTTTCACAACAAGTCTAGCTTTATACCTAGACACACTTCCATCTGCATACCTCTTTGTCTTGTAGACCCATTTGCATCCAATGATATTTTTAAAATTATTTGGTTTAGGAACCAAATCCCGTGCCTCATTCTCCATCAATGCATCATACTCATCCTGCATAGCTTTCTCCCAATTTTCTTTACCTTTTTCCTCATCATATGTAGAATTATCTTCTTCTACTTTAACCATGTAAGCATAATCTTTAGTGGTAAAAAATGAAGTATCATAACTATACATTGTGGGTTGCTTTGTATTCCTTGTTGACCTTCTAGCCTCTCCACTCTTTGAAGTCTCTGGTTCTTCATATTCTGGATCAAATCTTGGCATCTCTTCATTATCAATCTGAGCATCAACAATCTCTTCATCATCATGAATCTGAATCTTTGATTTACCCTTTCTTTGGGTTATGAATTCTTCATTACTTGCATGAATATTAATTGTACCTGCATACCAAGTACCTTGCTCATCAAATGTAACATCCTTTGACACAAGGCATTGCTTTGTGGATGGACTCCACAACTTATAACCCATCTGCTTATCATCATAACCAATGAACACATACTTTTCAGCTTTACCTTCCAATTTATGCCTTAATTGGGATGGCATATATGCATAATCCAAGCATACAAACACTTTGCAATGATCTAAGATAGCTCTCTTACCCCACCATGCCTCATAAGGTGTCATACCATTCAAAGCCTTACATGGAAGTCTATTAACCAAATAAGTAGTTGTATTCACAGCCTCAACCCACAAATAATTAGGGCAATTTTTCTCTTTCATCATTGACCTTGAAAACTCAACAAGAGTTCTATTTCTCCTTTCTTCTACAACATTTTGTTGAGGAGAGTACCTGCAAGTAACTTTCCTTTTTATACCTGCATTCCATAAGTAATCATTGAACTCATTAGAGAAATACTATCCCCATCCATCTGACCTTAGTCTCTTCAATGTTTGTCCTAAAACTCTTTCTGCATACACATGATAATGTTTGAATGTATTGAACACATCTGATTTATCTTTGATCACATATATGGTGATCCACCTGGTAGCATCATCAACATAAATCACATAATATCTTGAACCATTAATGCTAAAGTCCTTTGATGGACCCCACACATCTATATGCACCAATTCAAGCTTTTTTGAATATATGAATCCTTTCTTACCATAAGTCTTCTTATGAGCTTTACCCAATTGACATGCTTCACACATATGTATGTCATGTGTTGACCTCAAACATTAGGTAATCCAAACACTAAACCATTTTTAATCATATCGTTAACACCTCTTTCATTGAAATGTCCTAGCCTTTTATGCCAAAGATCTAACTCAGAGATCTTATGTCCTCCATAAGTGAACAAGGCATGAACCTTACTTCATAACCTTTCTCTACAATTTGTCCTACCGTTATCAGATTCTTTGGGATTGTAGGAACATACAAAACCTTACTCCAAAGAGTGCTTCCATCCTTGGCCTTTACTGATCCAATGGACTTCACATTGTGCTTTGTATTATCACCTATTTGAACTACATGATTACTCACCTTATTCTCCAAATCAGTCATCAAAGCTATGTTAGCACTCAGATGATTGCTACACCCTGAGTCTATGTAGAAGACTTTTTGATCTTCACTTTGTCTTTCACAAGTTGCATTCATTGAATCCTCTTTCTCATCTAAAGCAAAGTTATCGTAGGTATTATTGTAGGATTGACTTTGAAAGCCTCTACCTGCATTTCTTCCAAAGAAACCTCTACTATCTCTACCTCTAAAATTACATCTCTGACTTCTACCACCTCGTCCTCTTGAATTAAAGTTTTGATTATATCCTCCACCATTCTAATGATTAAGCCACCATTCATGAGCTAAATGATTAGTCTTAACACAAATCCAGCAAGCTTTGACACCATCTTTATTGCTTCTGCCTCTTCCTCTTCCTTTGCCACCTCCTCTTCCTCTTAGGAAGTTAGCTTGACTAGTAGTGCCTTCATCTTCATTCAATTGATGCTTGCATTTGTTAATCTTCTTCTTATCTTTTGAATACATTGCTTGACGTGTACTTTTATCAACATCACCTTTGATATCCTGCTCAAAGGTTAGCATATGTCCTAGCAACTGATTCAGATCAGGACTGAAATGATCCAGTGACAATTTAGTGGATAAAATGAATGGATTCCACTTCTCATCTCCTCTCAAAAGTGTGAGAGTTTGTCTTACCAATTTGTCATCTTCAATATCTTCATCAACGGCTCCTAATGCATCTGCAATATCCTTCATCCTTGCTACATAATCAGAAATGGATTGAGAAGACTTCTTCTTGAATGTGGTGAATTATGTCCATAAGCATGCCTTCCTTGACTTTGTAGTGTTTTGGAAATGCTCCTCCAAAGCATTCCATATGTCACTTGCACTTTCAAGTCCTCTAATGTGAGGTAGCAAGTAATCATTGACTCCCATTTATATAATGCTCCTTGCTTGAGCATCCTTCTTCATCCACTACGATCCCTAAATTCTTGTTTTTCTTCTTCACCTATGATGTATCCTATCAGGTCTTTGCTCAAAAGATGAGCTTCCATCCTCATTGACCAAGCAGGATAGTTTTCTCTATCCAATTTCTCTATCTGAAGAGAATCTCCCATCCTTTCTTCACCTGTGCAATAAATTCTTCAAGCTTTGTGAATAATGAATGTACCTTTACTTTGAATGTAGTTCCTTTTGGTCTTCTTCATAGCTTCAGGCCTCCTTCTGTAGCTTTCACTTCAAACTTTCACCTTTTGAATCTTTAAAGATTGATTTTTGTATATCTGCAATAGTAGGGGTCCTTTCTTTAAATCTGATGACTCCTACTCTGATACCACTTATGGACAGTGTTAATCTCCCCAAAAGCAAGTTATCCTTGATGTTAGAGCACCTCTATATCAAGAATAGCTCAAAACCACAACCAATTTTGGAAGACCAATGCCAAATTATCAAGACTTGAGTTAACTATGAAGAAATTGATTACTCAGACACGTCTGCTACACTTAATCCATTTATTGACTGACCAAATGATACATTTTTCAATGAAACTTTGTATGAGGTGTCGTCTAAAGCTTCTTCACCTTCTCCAAGTTACAATTTCTCAAACGATTCATTAGATCTTGAGATTTGCTCCAAACAATGTACCTATGTCTAAAACTATTTTTCTGTGTAGTCAATTTGACACCTACAACTTCTAGTGCATGGTTCTCCCAAACTAGACCCCGTTTGTTCAAATGCTTTTAGCCACAAGTAGCTTACCTTTTAACATAAAGAAAGAGTTCTTACTTGCCTGAAAATTTACACTGTGGAGAGAGATCTAATCGAAACATTATCATCGCATTTGTGTCAGCACCTGTCTTCACTTCTTCACATTTGCACATGTAAATGTTCCTACTTAAAATTCTCTCAGCCTAATTATAGTTAAAGTCTCAAAACTTGTACAAAGGTCAGTCAACTATAGAATTAGACTTGTACAAAAGCATTCCTCAATAGGATAAACATAGAAGGAGCACTAAGCAAAAGATCGAGACACAAATTTTTTCTATTCGAAGAAAAATACATTTGATTGATAATTCATGTTCGTCTCAGTTTCTAAATCCCTAATGACTTCTAGAACTTGTCACTCATCATCTCTCATACTCATAGTACATCTATATCAAGTATATATAGATGTTTACATCTCGACTCATCATAGATACAAAGTTTCTATGAACTAATTACAAGATTAGTGTACATGTATATACAAGTCTTCATCTTTTGATCATGCACTAAACTTCAAGCCTCATATGTTGATCTTTGCTTCACTCTTTGACTTCAAAATTTTTCCTAATCATCAATTGATGATTTTCCTACACCAACAAGAAGCACCATATATACTTCAAGTTAATCTAGCTTTTTGTCTTGTGCAACATCGACGATACTGGCCAAAAATTTTGGGAATTGCAAAGACAAAGTAAACTCAATACGCAGTGCCTCAACTTTCCCTTACTCCCAAGCTCGCCGCATAACTATCTACCGATGGAAGAGTACATGGTCAGAACCATAGAATTTTGGTTATCCGGGTATGCAAAGGTTCCTGATCTAACAATCAAGCTAACAAATAAAATACTCAACATGATTCTAACAGTACTCCAAGTCTTCAAGCATGGAGGATACACATTTTTTTATTTTATTGGCATTAATCAAGGTACATATATTTTGGTGTTTGATCTTTTTGTCATGCCAAGCATACTAACTATTATGGCCTACTACTCGAGGATAATGTTTTTACCTAGTACTTATATGAAAACTTTTGGAGAAGCATTCTTCACTGGCTTTTTTGAAATTGATTAAGAAGTATTCTTGAAGATGTCCACAAACCTCAATGCAAGGTTAGTAGCAAATGAATTAAGCTTTTTTGTTGATCATTGCCAAACACCTCACAATGGTGTTAAGTCCTAACATTGGAAGCAACTAATGATATGTGAAGCTAATATACTAAATGCCACTGAGCAAAAGATATACAAGATGTACTCCTGTCGACTTCCAAAGCTGATCGGGGATGATAGAATTCAGGAGGAGGAACGTGTGGAAGGAGAGACAAGAGAATCAAGCAAAAGAAGAAAATAAAAAAGAAAGACTGTTGAATAAAAAGCACCACCCTCTTCCCAAAGCCCCACAGGGGCACGCATCAGGCTCGAACACCAAAGGAGCAGGTCCCAAAGAGTGGAAATTAAGAATCACGACTAGGAACTTTCAAGGGGAGGTTGTATACCATTTCCTCATCCACTAGGTGCATGCTGTGGAAAGAAATAAGTAGGCCACTAGGTCCTGAGTTATGGACATTCCCTTCAAGAAGTAATACATTGCCTTTGAACGTTTGAGGCCTCGACAGGTGCATTTAGTGCTCAATCATAAAGATGCTATCAACATAGACAGACCTACTGCAACATCAAGGTCTAAGGCAATGAGCAAATCCTGTCAAGGGATGACAGAGACAAAGAGGGGCAGAGCGTTGCAGAGTAAAGAAGTACAGGAAAAGGAACCCCAAAAATTTTCAAATTATGAGCTCCTATTTTCTTCTTCAAATTCCTGTGAAAATCTCAAAAAGCCATGTTAATGCACTAGAGGAGTCCTCTAGATGCATAAACCCCAAATATTGTATCATAATCCTTCTAAAAGAGTAGTATTTTAGGGTCTCTATAATAAAGTGTTGGTCTCTTATGAGAAAGGACCATTTTTATGGCACATGTATATAAGTCATTTGAGGACACTTTTTGCCATTGTGAGTAGGAGAGTTCTGATTTTCTAATTTGCTTCTTCTTCCTCTTGTATCTCCATGCTTGTGAGCTTGCATGTGTTCTTATAACTTGGAATGAGTGCATGGAAGTGTTTTCTATCCACTTCATTGCTTTTCTAAAGTGTGTAATGTGTGTGTGAAGTGTGTGGAGATGTGTGCGGAGACTAAGTGAGTTGCACAACTATATTTTTTTGCCCAGATTTTGAAGTAGTCTTGTTAGAATCTGACAAAAGTATCACCATTGGATGCGTCTCGTCGAGAGCTTTGAAATGAATCTGTTGTTCACCATATTGGAGATCGAAGCTGAGAGGAAAGCCCATTTTTGTGCTTACTATTGTTTCAGGTATCACGACACCATTTCAACGTGCGTGAGTGATGAATGGGGGAGATGATACTCATTTTCTTGCCATGATAGCTATTTCACTTCATTAACCATTGTGTAAGTGCAAGTCTTCATACGGTTAGGTTCAAGATACTTCTTGGATTGATAATTTAAATGTGCAATCCCCACTATATGTACTTGTTGGTGATAGAGGAATAGTCTCTTTCATCGCAAGTCGCTAAGTTCGTGCTTAGGTACACAACATCATAAATAAAGTTGGCATCTTCAAGAGGTCCTGCTAGACCTTGGAACCAATGAGAACTGCTCTGAACTTTTTCAGTATGTCCTAGCAGAGGGTCATCGATTGGCATCAGTCCCATGAAACCTTGAAACTCCGAGGGTTGTGAGGTGTTGGAACAAGTCCATGGCAAGTCTAAGTGGTGGCTTGAGTAATGAAAGGACATAGAAAAATTAATGGAAATGTCAATCCTTTGTAGATTTCACTTGTGAACTCACTCTTGTAATTTTTACGCTTATACTTGATGTAAAAGTGAAAGTATCTAAAGTGGTTGAGTCCACTTGATGAGTAGGAAGTAGAAAGCCACGAGTTGTTGATTGAGTGATTAGGAGAATCAATCACCAAAATATTGGAGAGTGATTTTAGGAGAGATTCCAATTCAAAATTAGGCTCCAAACATCACTATATATACAAGGCTTTTAGTTGTAGTGTTTGTACCTCCATGAGCAGGGCTTCATGCTATATTAGAGTGTGATTTCAAGGACAAAATGTAC
Source organism: Ceratopteris richardii (assembly GCA_020310875.1). Lineage (NCBI taxonomy): Eukaryota > Viridiplantae > Streptophyta > Polypodiopsida > Polypodiales > Pteridaceae > Ceratopteris > Ceratopteris richardii. Next base: position 9,757,819 of record CM035424.1, read on the forward strand.
CAGTACATACATTGTACTTTACAATAAGTATACATTTCTTTTCATGATCATTTGTGTTCATAGACTCATGTCTATGTGAGTGTATTGTTCACTATCATACTCATCAATTCGTTTCAGTCAGATTGCACAAATGATTTCTCTAGGCATGATCAATCATTTTCCATGCTTTAAATTGCTAAAGTTATCTCCTTTAGTCTATTATATACTCACAAAATTTCATTGCAATTGGGTTTTTCAATCGTGAGATATAATCATCAGAAGTCGACTATATCTTTGCATAGTTCACTTCTCTGTTAATACTCCATTAGAACAATGCTTTTTGCAAGGCTTATTCTTAGTGTTTAGTTGGTCATTTGCCATGATTTAAATCATGTTAGATTCAACATACCGTCTATTATATGCCTATAAATTTTCATTAGCATTGCCTCTTGGAATCTTGAGATAGTAATGTATCTTTGCTTACTGGTCTGAAAACTACTACAGCCCATGAAAATTGGGATGATGATGTGACTTGCTAAACTCTTTTCTCTTCATGTAGTCTATAATTTTTGATGAAATCACTCATGATTGTTAGCTTACTAAGTTAGTAAGAGTTCCCCAAAATGAGTTAAGTCAATTGCTGATGTGTCTAGAGAATTGTTCAAAACACTAAACAGGTGTATGAACCAAAATATATAGTTTTTTATCCTTGGTTCAAATTCTACCTATCTATTTTGATTCATCTTTTTGAGAGTGATCTTCCAAGGTACATAAAGTGTCTAATACATCATTTGGCAAGTTAAAAGGTCCCACTTCATATCCCTCGACTTAATATGGCTGGTGTAGTGCAAGGGTTTTGCAGCACTATTTCATCTTCTCCAAGTTCAAATTCATCTCTTCACAATGGTATCAGAGCAAGGTTGGACAACATGGCAAATGGATTTCCTTCATCAACTGACAAATTGGATAGAGGTAACTACTTAGCTTGGTCATTAAGGATGGAATCTTATCTTCAAGGCAAGAATTTATATGGTTATGTAGCTGAAGATGAAGTTATGCCAAGTTTCAGGAACAAAGGTCAACCAAGACAAGAAGAGCAAAACAAATCGAGCACATGGTGCTGCAAGGATGCACTTGCAAGGTCTTATCTCCTCAACTCTATCTCAGATTTTTTGTTGCCTCATATTAGAGGTTGTAAAAAATCTCACGAAGTGTGGAATGCACTTGAATCCTTCTTCTCTTCAAGTACAAAGGCCAGGAAGCATCAACTATGGCTGGACTTCACAACTCTCAAGAAAGCTCCCAAACAAAATGTGACTGATTTTGTCACAAAGCTCAAGGACATAGTAGATCAGTTGGGGACGCCAACACCACATTAAGAAGATCCACCTCTTAATGTCAATCCGAAGAAGAGATAGGAGTGATATGAAGATCGTGAACACGAGAAGTAGTGAGAGTGAAGGTGAGAAGCATGAAGATGCACACACACACACACACAAGAAAGAGACAAGCAAGACACAATGGAAGGTTGAAAGTAGACTCTATTGCTCAATAACACTCTTACAAGCTCAAGATTACACTAACTCATACAATCCAACACTAGATAACCTCAAAAATGAGCTCTCTAGCTCTTTTTATAGATCCTAGACTAGGTTTGACCAATTTCACATCTAGTGTCTGGCATACTTAAAAAATAGGTTCTCGGCACTATTTGGAGGTCTAAACGAGATCTAAAAATAGCCAAAATTGGTATGCTTGTTCTACCTAAGCTCCTCAAATTTAAGGACTCCTTTGCTTGCACAAAATGGAGCTAATAAATACAAAAGTGGGTGTTTCTATCATACATACGTTACAAAAGTGATAAAAATCACTATTTGAGGTTTTGAACAAGTAATGTAAAGCATATTTCTTTGGAAAAAATAGACGGCATGGCTCCCCACAATTGTTTATAGCCCACCTTCACATGCTACCTCTGCGTCTCTGCCTTTGGCTACTGCCAACACTTGTCTTGATACCATGACCTTGACTCATCAAACACAACATCTCATGACACATATAGCTTCTTTGAGAGAGGTTTGTAGCCCTTGTAGCATTTTTTCTCATTTGAGTAGCCAATGAACACACATTTCTCACTCTTGGGCTCTAACTTTGTTCTCACCTCACAAGGAACATGAACAAAGCATGCACATCCAAATACCTTGAGGTGCTCCATGGTTGGTTTCTTGCCATAATAGAATTTGTGTGGATTCAAGTTGTGCACACCACCTATTGGAACCGTGTTAATCAAGTAACAAGCTATATTCACAGCCTCAGCCCAATAAGAGAATGGTAGCATACCTTCATTTATAAGACATCTAGCTATGTCAACCAAATGCATATTCTTCCTCTTTGCAACACCATTTTGTTGAGGGGTGTACCTACATGTAAAGTATGTCTCTATGCTCTTGTCCTACAAGTACTTTGTGAATTACTTGGTGTTGGTAGTAGCCAGGGCAGTCAAGGCCTTACAAGACAGGGAAGCCACCAAAGGGAGTCACAACAAAGGGAGAACCAAGCAGGATTAAGTATGCAAAGCAATCAAAGAAGAATTGACAAGTAGGCCACATACTTTTTCATGGAGAAATATTTCCCAAATAGTGATTTTAGTCACTTCACACCATTGTAACTACCATTTTCCATAATTCCTACTCCATTTTGTGCAACTCGAGGGGTCGTCGAGCATGAGGAGTATTAGAAGTATCGTTGTACAAATTTTCATAATTTTTAGAGCTTGTTTGAGCCTCCAAAATAGCTTAGGAACCTAATTTTTAACTAGGCTGGACACTAGGTCTGGAGATGGCCAAAACCTAGTCAAAAACTATACAAAGAGCTAGAGAGCTCATTTTTGAGGTTAGCTAGTGAAAAAACTTGGAGAAGCTTGTAGAAAGTAGAAAAGTGCGTTTCGAGGCGACGAAGTTTGGTCAAGCCAACCGGCACAAAACCAGCCCTTGAGATTATGGAGACTCAAATAGACCTTATAGGCATGCAATAAGTGCAAAGAAACACACTATGTACTTTGGAGCATCAAGGAGAATGAGTCGATACAAAACAGATAGGTTTGCGGGTCGACTAGCTCAAAAAACTTACTATCTATGGAAGAGACAATGAACTTCAATGCCCATAGCGACCAGCGTGATTACAATTAGAAAAAAACCTTTTATGGGAGTGATACACATAGGGTTGCATGTATGGAATGCACAAAAGTATAAGGAATAAGCAAAATATGATATAGGAATGAATGTGACATTCACCGGTGGTACTTCCTATTTTTCAGGAATACGTAGAGATTGACCTCGAGGAAAAAAGACTCAGATTTCTCCAAATATGCTGAACCAAATTCTTTGAAAATTTATAGGCATAAAGGAGACACTTATACCTTTCCAATGAGTCATCTTGCACTCAATTTGAAGCTCTACAGAGAGAGCCGCAACCTCTGCAAGATTACTGTTGGCGAAGAAGATGATGCAAAAAATTGAAGGAGCAAGGCAATGATGGTCACAAGTGTATGTATATTGCTTCCATGTAATGTACAAGTGATTTCAAGTCTTTATATAGACTCTAGGAGTGTTCCACGACTTTTACAAGCTGAATTTGAATTCAAATGAAGGTGGGAATGGTTGTTGGAGGGAATCAATTCACTTTCCTACAATCTAGGAAAAGTGAAGATCTTGATTGATCTACTTTTAGGTGATTGATTGCTTGATTGAATGCAACTTCAACCACCAAAAATTCGCGGGATTTGGGCTCTATATTTGTACCTTTACATGTGTAAAGCTCAAGGCTTTTACAATGGTAAATGAACCATCAAAAATTTCTCAAAAAAAATACAATAAATGAGCATATGAAAAAAGAATTCTCCCAACGGATATTCTTTCGACGCGATAGCCTTTGATGTAGATCAAATCCACCTCAAGCATAGTGTAAGCTTGATGTTCCAACAGCTAGTTGGAGATCGAAGCTAGTTTTGAGCTTTGTATACTTTCTTGGAGCTTGCGAATAGAAGATTCCATTGTTCCACTCTTTGTCTTGCCTTTGTGTGCAGGTGTGTGTGTGTATGTGTGTGCATGTGCGTGTGCCCCGCACTCACGCACTTATGCCTTCACTTTCTCATAGTCATCATACTAGTCATCATACTAGTCCTCATGTTTCTGCAGATTGACATTTATGAGGTGGATCTCCTCACATTGGTACTTCCATTGTGCTAGAGTGACACCAAATTTGGCGTTGTTGCCAGGGAGAGATCTTTGAGGACAAGCGTGTGATGGTAAGATGTAGAGTTGTGCATTGGAGTTGTAGGTAATTTCTCTACTTTTCCTTATTTTCTCTTTCTTACATCACTATCATCATCACCATCTCCCACCTCCATCTCCATCTTTGTTGAATTTTCCATTTTCTGGTCATATCACCTTCCGCACCTCATTCCCCTCATCTCACTTGTGAGAGAGAGGGGGAGAGAGCTATCGTGATTTTAGTTTTTGTGTGTTTTGAGCATTTCTTGTAGGTTTCCGCTGTATCATCATCTCCAGCAGCTTGCATAGGTATGGAAATGCTATGCACAAGTCCTGGTGCATTGAGCTCTTTCCATCACGATTGACAGAAAAGTTGGTCTTTTGGTAAATCTAAGTGCACCACCATAGACTAGAAGACTTGCATATCACAAATCCTTAAAAATTTCCAAAAAATAAAATTGCAATATCTATGTCCATCACAATTGACAACATCAATCGCAATTGACAACATCAATCGCAATTGACAATGTCCATCGTGATGGACTGCTTGTCCATCGTCATTGGCAGACCCCGATGGACACCTCTATCCATTGTGGCAGATGGTATCTATCATCATGGATACCCGTGCCCATCGTGACTGTCACTCTAGCACAATGGAGAGTACCAACGTGGGGAGATTCACCTCATAAATGTCAATCCGTGGAGACGTGAGCACCAGTATGAAGACCAAGAGCAAGTGAAGTGCACAAGTGCGTGAGTGAAAGCACACAAGCATGCACACACATACACACACGCGCGCACTAGGTAGGAGCAAAGAGTGGAACAATGGAAGGTGTCACTCTAGCACAATGGAGAGTACCAACGTGGGGAGATTCACCTCATAAATGTCAATCCGTGGAGACGTGAGGACTGGTATAAAGACCAAGAGCAAGTGAAGTGCACAAGTGCGTGAGTGAAAGCACACAAGCATGCACACACATCACACACACGTGCACAAGGTAAGAGCAAAGAGTGGAACAATGGAAGGACTTCAATTACAAAAGAACTCTCCTACAAAGCTGAAATCTACAACAAGCTAACCTCAAAAATGAGCTCTCCAGCCCTTTTTATAGTTTTTGAGTGGTTTTGGCACTGTCCAGACCTAATGTCCAGCCTAGTTAAAAATTAGGTTCTAGGGCTTATTTGTGGGCTCAAACAGAATCTAAAAATTATGAAAATTGGTATTATGATACATCTAATACTCCTCAAGCTCGAGGACTCCTCGGCTTGAACAAAATGGAATTGCAAAAATAAAAAATGGTATTTACAATGGTTTTAGTGATAAAAATCACTATTTTTATAGGGATTTCTTCTGAAAAATTTGACAGGTGCTTCTTGGAGCTCCCTACTTGCTCCTTCTTCTTGTGTGTCCATTTCCTTGATGCACATCCATGCTTTGTCCTCGACCTTGAGCTTCAACACTCCCCCCCCTCTTGAGTCTATCATCCCTGACAAATCCTTGTTGTAGTGGTTGTTCCATGTAGTACGTTGAGAGGTAGTGTCCTTTCCGTTCAACAGGAGCGATCCATCTTCCCAACGTATCCTGGTCGTTTGTCTAGTTCTTCACTTTGCCACTGCTAGCTCTTGCAGTTTGTAGTCCCTTTGTATGTACTTCTTCCTTGTATTCCATCTTGGTGGTGCATTTGTGAGGTTTCCAAAACTCTTGTTGCTCAAAGGAGGTGGTCAATGTTGATTATGAGCAACTCTCGGTGGTGGATGACTTTCTTGCTCTTGTAGTGGTCACCTTGATGTCCTCTGATTCTTCCAAAGATGGATTTCGTAGTTTTCATGCCAAGTACTTGTAACTGCTAATGTATGATGGGTAAGTGCATTAGTGCATGGGTTGAACAAAATATGTGCCTTGTGCATGGCCTTGTAATGTGGCCCTATGTATGCGTACTTGGAAGATGCATGGGAAGAAGTATGGTGCAAGAAATTGGGTCTTGAGCGAAGTGCTCAAGGGTATGCCGACGAAGAGGTTTCCTAAGCTATCATGGTTATAGTGTTGTTGAAGCATGCACATCTTACCATGTTGAAAGGTCCGTCGATCCTCATCTCTTCGTGTGGTACTCCATCATGGTGATTGACCATCAACTTATCTTTGGTTGTTGATGGATGTTCTTGTTGATGGTTCGCATAAGAGATTCTTCAAGCGCACACCCTTGTCCGGTCGCGCTCTCTCTCTCTTCTTCCTCTTTTTTTTTTTTTGGAACAATGGAATCAAACAAGAAGAAAGGTGTTTGTATCAATAAAATATTTTACATATTTCATAGGTGTATCATGTGCCTGGGATTCTCAATTGTGTCTATGCACGGTCGTGAAAGGAGGCCCTATATTAATGCATACTTTGGAAATGCATGACCTGAATGGTGCAAAAGACAAGGTTATGCCAAAGGCACATGGTTTTTGCTGGTCGAGGCTTTTGATGTTACTTATAGACTTGATGCAATCTTTGTTTGGAGGTGTCGATTGAATCTTGCAATGATGTAATCCTCCTTATAGGGATCCATTTGAGAATGGTACGTGGCTTTGTGGAGATCACTTCTGGCCCCTTCATCGTGGAATGTTGTCTAAAAGTTGGTATCCAGCGTGGTTGGCTCTTTGATTTTGTGGAAGCTGCTAATGCTTTTGGCTTCCAAACCCATACCCTTTTTGGTTGCCTTTTTATGATTGTCAAAGAGGTGGGTTGATCTGCTTTGGTTCTTTGTGCTTGGTGTTGACCCTCGCTTCTCCTTCGCGTCTTTGTGTAATCTTTGCTTGGGAGGGAGATTTGTGGTGTTTGTGCATGTAAGAGTGTCTTGGGTACCCACATTTGTAATCGCCCGTGTTGAGCTGCAACTAACTTCTTTGGCACCCAAATTCGTACGTTATCATGGTCGGCCTCCCTCGATTGCTTTGGTACCCAAATTTTTCGAAGACCGTAGGATTGAGCTGGTCCTCATTTTCGTACCCAAATCTGCTTCATGCCCTGAGCTTCTTTCTTCTTGAATTTTGTCTGTCTAGTTGATATAGCAGATGTCTTTTTTGCTTGCCTCTTTGGTCGAGTTACACTCGCATTAGTATGTGAGAGAGAAGAGAGGGTTGCTGGCCTATGAGCTTGTGCTTCCATGATCGAGTCCTTTTGCTTCGTAGGGTTTGTGACACACACGACATTTTCTTTACAAAGATTAGTTTCGGAAGAACTAAGAGAATGTGTGCTACTTGGCTTTGTGCACATGCAATTCTCTAATTCTAATGTGATACATTGTTCAGGCGCCCCAACTTGAAGGAGTTGACGTCGTAGGTTCAAGTTGACTGCATGGTCGTAAATCCAATCTTGACCCAAGACAAGTGGCTCTATAATGTCCTCATCATGACATACTAGCATTTTGACTTTCATTGGAACATCTTGAAGGTAGATGGGAAGTTCCACCTCGCCCAAACAAGGGGTTTCCACACCTCCCAAACCTATGAGATAGGCTTCTATGGGCTTTATGTTCAATTGCAAGTCTTGGCAGTAGGATAGTCTAACTGCACTAGTTGCTGCACCTGAGTCAATCAATGCTCTCACAGTCCTTGCATTCTTCCCTTGTCCTACCGCTATGGTCACAAAAGGACGTTGATTTTACTATTTGAGAAGCAATTGCACTTGATGTTTGACACATGGCCATGTGGTATCTTGGGGCCTCTCGATCAAATTCTAGGCCTAGATGTTTGAACTTATTTCTCCTAATGTGTTCTCTAGCCTCTGCCTATGCTTCTTCTCTAACCCTTAACTCTTCTTCTTTTCGCTTCTTAGCAGTGTTGAGTCTCTGTAGCATATCCTTTGTAAGAGGTTCTTGATATATCTTGACTCGACAACCACTGATATAGTTGGGCAAGATATCACCTTCTAGTGTGGCCAATTGAATTGCACCGCTAGTGGAAATTATATTAATGATCATGGGTCCATATCCTCTTTTTTCCAATTTACGGGCATGTTGCTTTAATGTATAAACCAACACTAGGTCTCCCTCTTTCAAGCCTTTATCTTTGATGTGTGCATCGAAGTATGCCTTTTGCCGTTTCTTTGCAGCATAGATCCTTGCCGCTGCTCGTAGCCTTGTCTCACCTAAGCGTTCTAAATCAAAGATCCTCGAGGAAAGCTTGTGTCCATTCGAGTCATGCTCTTGTGCTACTTTTAAAGTTGGGATTAGGAAGTCCAACGGTAGCACAACATTTTGTCCCAAGACCATCTGATATGGGTTGGCATTGAGTACTGTTTTATAGGCAACTCGGTAGGCCCAAACAGCATGATGAAGTTGTTTGTCCCAATCAGAGCGTTTGTTATTTACTAGTTTTGTCAATACATTACATAGGATCTTGTTTGTGCTCTCAGCTTGTCCGTTAGCTTGTGGATGATAGGGGGCAGACTTCTTATGTATCACTAAGAATTCCTGCAAAAGATGTTCAATGAATTCATTCAAGAAGTGTGTGCCTCTATCACTTACTAACTCTATTGGTAATCTGTATCTAGTGAACACATTCTCAAATAAAAACTTAGTTGTAGTTTGAGCATCGTTCTTTGTTGTGGCTTTGACTTCTACCCACTTTGTGAGGTAATCTGTGGCTACAATAATGTATTCGGCATGGGAGTTTCTAGCTGAGTTTCTAGCTGAGGGGTTAATAGGCCCTACAAAGTCTATGCCCCACTTTGAGAATGCTCGTCCCCCCATCATTGGCCTCAAAGGCATCTCATCTTTTCGAATTGGGTACTGGGCACGTTGACATGTGTCACATTTCTTCACATAGGTATGTGCATCCATATGAAGAGTGGGCCACCAAAGTCCTGAGAATAGAATAGACTTGATCACTCTGTGAGGCCCAAAGTGTCCACCTGCCACACTGCTATGTGCAGTTTCTAAGACTTTCAAATAATCTGATTCATGAACGCACAATCTTAAATAGCCATCTTTGCCTCTTCGGTATAGGTTATCACCTACTAAGGCATAGTCTTTAGCCTCCTGCTCCATACTTCGTTTCCTTGCTAGACTTGCCTCTCTAGGTAGTGTTCCTAATCTCATGAATTCTACCAATGGAGCACTCCAATTTGGAATCGACGACACATGATAAAGGGTAGCATGTTCCATTGGGGGTCTCTCTTTGCACATTGGACAATTCTTAATCCACTCATGAATTTCTTTATCCATACTAGGCGTTTTAGATTTTGCAGTGTTCGTTGTTTAGAATAGTGATTCCCTAGAAATCCTTCATGGGCTTGTTGCAACCAACTACTATGTTCATCGTCCTCGACACAACAAGCTAGAACACCTTTCGTGTCTTGTTTATACATGCTTCCTGCCAATATTTGATATTTTTGTGATTTTACAATTTCATCTTTGTTTGATTTCACATTCTTATTTGCAGTCCGAAGGTTAGGACTGGTACCAACTTATTTGCCCATTTAGGAACAATTTCTAGATTGAACAGATAAGCGTCGGGCAATTCATCAGACACTCCTTGCGGTGACTCACCTGAAGTGATGCGCGATAGGTGATCCGCTCTGAGGTGGGTCTTACCTTGCCTAACAACGACTTCAAAATCATATTCCATTAGTAAAAGGAACCATCTTACTAAGCGTCTTGTGTTGCAAGGTTTATTGACCAAGTATAATAAAGCTTGATGATCAGTGAAAAATTTGAACTTGTTGGCCAATAGATAGTGTCTAAACTTCTTTACTGCATATACCATGCCTAAGCCTTCTCTTTTGGTTGTGGTGTAGTTTCGTTCAGCAGCGTTCAATTGCCTGCTAGCATATGCTATAGGCAAATCTAAATTCCCTTCACCAGTTGGTTGTGAAAGCACACATCCTATTGCATAATTGGATGCATCCACGTGTACATGGAATGGCTTATTCCAATCAGGAGTGGTCAGTATTGGTGCTGTGCACAAGTGTCTCTTCAGCTCATTGAAGGAATTTTCGCATTCATCATTCCACTCAGAATTTGTCAACAAGGCGTAAAGAGGTTTAGCTATGATTGCATACATGTGAATGAACCTACGGTAATATCCACAATGGCCCATGAAGGCTTGTACCTCTTTAGCATTCCTTGGCCTCGGCAACTCCGGTATGGCTTTTACCTTGTCCTCATCTGTCGATATTCCATTCTTAGAAACAATATGACCTAAGATTTTACCTTGACGTACCATGAACACACACTTTTCTGGCTTCAGACACACTCGATATTCTCTACACTTGTTGAAGATCTGTCTGAGCTCAGGGATGTGGTCTCTTCGCTCTTGGGAATGAGCACATAAATCATCTACATATACTTCTAAGCTCTTTCGCAAGAACTCTTTGAAGACATGGCACATGAGCCGTTGAAAGGTTGCAGGTGCATTGGTGAGGCCAAATGGCATCACCCAAAATGCAAAGATCCCCCATTCTGTGGCAAAAGCCGTTTTGTGTTGATCTTCTGGGGCAATGGCTACTTGGTTGTAACCTCAAAATCCATCAAGGAAGCTGTAAACTTCCTTGCCTGCAACACGTTCCAATAAATGTTCAGTGATTGGAAGCGGATAACTATCTCTTATCGTGGCGGCATTAACTTTTTTAAGGTTAATACACACACGTAACTTTCCATTCTTCTTGGGCACCACTACGATGGGGGACACCCATTCAGTATGCTCAATCTCATAGATGAACCCAGCTTCAATCAATCTATCAATTTCTTCTTTTATTTTGGCGGCATAGGTGTCATTATATGTGTAGGGCTTATGTTTGGTGGGCTTGACATCTGCTATCATGGGGATCATATGAGCACAAATTTTCGGATCTACTCTCTTCAAGTCTCTATAGTGACATGCAAACACGTCCCTGTATTCCCTTAATAATGCTATCAAATTCCTCATCTGGAAATATCATCGGCGTATAGGCTGGGTCTCTAACTGGTCTATCTCCTTGAGAAGTTCCTTTTTCTCTAGCCTTTAAGCGTTTTTCCTCTTCCTTTGCGACCTTGCACATCCACAAATGAGTATCTTCATGCATCCAGGATGTATCAGATGAACTTTTAGAATGCAGAGAGATTGAATCTTCTTGCTCCTTGTGGATAGGATTCCACTGTAGGGGTGGTACATCTCTGAAGGAGTAGTCCTTCAAATTGAGCTTGGTTGTGACCCCTAAGCATTGCAAGTATAAGGAGTTGGTTCCCCAATCCTGTATAACTTGCAGTTGTCGAAGGAAGGGTCTTCCTAGGATCATCTCGTAGACATTATTTTTTTCAAAGTTACATATAGCAAAGGTGTGCTCAAACTCTACACCACAAGTGGTTAGAGTTATCCCTTTGAGCAATCCTAGAGGCTTTTCCACATGGCCGTCAGCCATCTGAAGCTTCATTTTAGTTGGTCTTAATGTGGGCTTGCCCCATCGCCTCCACAAGGAGGTGGTTGCAATAGCAGCACCAGTACCTGAATCTATGATTGCTTTGGTTGTGTAACCTTGGTAGGTGATTGGAAGATAAGTATTACCTTCTTCACCCTCACACATGTCCCCTATTTTGTCTAAAGGTATCTCTGGGATTTTTTGCTCAGAACCAACTTCTGGCATATGGGAATCAAGTTCTCGAACCTGATCCTTCACATGATTCCATAACTCCGGTTTTACTTTGAGCAGCTCTTCTAAAGTGAGATGACACTGAACCTTAGTGTTTTTCACAACTTCAGTGTTTCTTGGAACCACCAAGTCTTCATTTCTGATCAATATTGTGGGAGCTCTGATCTAGAGAGATTCAGATTCCCATGGGCCTGTGAACTGTGGCAACTCTTGTAAAGAATTAGATTCAAAATCTAATCGTTCATCTTCTTGTTGCTCTTTTTTTTCTCCATAAATAGATGGAATGTCTTGTGGAAATTGATCATGAACGTCATCAATCTCAAGAATAGGAGGGGGAACATCCTTCTCCTTGGCCCATTTCTCTTCTTGTATTTCTCGTAAGAATTTTTGAGTGTGTTGTTGAATTGAAAGAGGTTCCCCATCATCTATGGAGTCAGGAACATAACTTTCTTTGGTGATGAGCTTTCTCTTTCAATAGTTAGTCAACCCTGTGGAGGTAAAGAAACTTGTGGTTTGTTTACCAACTACTCTAATCTATCTAGTAAGCCCTAGAAGTGCAAACCTGGTGTAACAATTTTTGTATGATTGAACGATTGGTTGGCCTCAAACATAGCTTGAGCTAGTTCCACCATTTTGATGCACATTTTTGTCCGTTCAATCTTTAAATCTGCTCTAGGGTAGCTCTTGTCTAGGTTTGCAGGTGTTGGCCCTTCTTGAAGTCGAGCCTGGTATGCCTTGAACATCATGTCCAAATCTTCTTGGGTTGGATCTGCAAGAACATACCCTGGTTGTGATGGTCCATTTAGTGTGGTTGGTGGGTGGGGATGAGGTGGCGTAGATGGAGTTTTGACCTCCGAGAGGCAATATCTTCTATTTTTGTTTTTGCATCTTTCAAGCTTTCTTCTAATTCGGATAACTTTTTTGTCCACTTACGATTGGCCTTCTCTCTAGTATCCTTCCAAGTTCTTGTTTTTCTCTTACTAGGCTCTCCTGATTCACTTGGCTCTGATTGCTCAGCTAGTTTAGCTTTTTGTAAAGCTTGTGCCTTGGTAACTGCATGTATAGGAGCCACATTATCACTACTGGAACCTGAATCCCCCACTAAGCCTACTACATTAACGGGTGTAGCCTTTGGTGCACTAGAGGGATGTCTGGGACATTCTCTCAGGAGTTGTTCTTTGCCACACTCGAGACAAACGACTTGTATTGTGATGTTCTACCCTTATTTTGGAGCTAGTGGGTGGGGTGGTTGTTTTCCTTGTATAGGTTGAGGTTGGCTATATCCTCCATGTTCATACGGTCTAGCTACTCCTCGTGATCCTGGGCATGGGTTATACCTAGGAACTTCTCTACCTTGTTCTCTAGGAGGGTATCCATATGATCTACCTTGGGGTGGTACAAATGGTTGTGGTTGTCTATTCATTGGATATATTTCGGTGTTGTCGTTGAGGTACTTCTGCTCACTATAAGAGTACATGTTAGGTGCTTGAGTTGGTTGTCTATCGTAAGGGTAAGGTTGTGATAACCCTAATGCTTCTCTAGTGCATACATGAGATGGATGATCCCCACCGCAAAGTGTGCAACTTCCTAACATTGGCACTGTCAAGGAAAAGTTCTGGTAGTTCCTTTGTCCTTGTACCCCTAATTTCTTGGCCACTAACTCTGTCACTTCCTCCACATAACTCGAATTATAAGTTTCCTTGCTCTTTGTATCCTCTGATTTGGTAGGATCCTGTGTGGTTTTGAGATCCTCAGCTAAGTTGTCTTCCAAATCTATGCACTCCTGAAGACATTCACTTAGGGTTTGTAGTCGTTTTACATATACTAAGATTCTCAATGTTGCATTGCTTAGACCTTCTAAAAATAACGATATCATTTTTTGCTGAGAAGGTCTCTCTGTCACAGGGCATCGGGCTACGTATTGCTTAAATCTTCGTGCTGCATTTTTTACTGTCTCATTAGGAGCTTGTTTGAAACTATGTATTAAGGATGATGAATTATGCTTGATCCCTTGCTTAGTGAATTCCCAAATAAGTTCTTGGAAGAATTGTTCAATATGTTCAAAGCAACTTGGATCCAAGGATTGAAACCAGGTCAAGGCTATTCCCGTAAGGGTTAGCCCAAAGGATTCATATTGCGTGAAAAAGTCATCCACTTGCTCTGCTCGCAACACCTGCTTGAATTCTGCAATGTGTTCATAGGGCTCTCCTATACCATCATAACAATTTCACATACACTTGGCCAATTGGATTGGTCTCAGTATTTTGCCAGGCTCTCGGGTTTGACTTATGATGGGAAACGCGGGTTTTATTGGATGTATTCCAGCTCTCACACCTTGGGGTGGTTCTGCACTAAGGGTGGTTATGCTCATATTTCCCATTCCCTGGCTAGTGTGGCTGTGGGGGTTAATTCTTGGCATGGTGAATTGCACATGTGGTCTATTGGGTATACTACCTTGGCTCGTTTGTCCTAACAACACATTTTTGGTTCTTTGCTAGGTCTCAAATGGGTTTTGTGAGGTGGTTGCCTGATCTCCAGCTAACTTTCCTCTTTCATTAATCTGATCAGGGTTTTCAGTTACTACATATATCTGGCCCATCTTGTCCCTATAAACTCCACCTTCATACCTGACCGCTGGTCTTGGAACTATTTCAGTTTCTGTCGTGTTTATCATTCTTGCTATAGTCCTCTGTAGACCATCAAGGTAGATGGGTATTCCTTGCAAGTTAGTGGATAGGTATTGAAGGGACGTTCGATATTCCCCTTCCACTATAGACATAAAACCTTCCCTAGGTATGGAACTAAGCATGTCTTCAGAAGCCAAGAGTCTCTCCCAGTTAAGTGACATTTTTGACTCACTTGTCTATGAACTCAGTACGTAGTGTTAACCCTTGAGTTCTGAGTCCCTGACTTGGATGTGCAGTTGACCTTAGTTTCAAGTGATTTGGTACTTTATCTATCTCTTCCTAAGTGTCTACTTGATCTTAGGTTCATAAGCCTTGTCTACAAGTCCACAATTGTCCTTTGATATGCTCAAAATCTTGTGGAACCCCTTGCTTCCTAGTCCAACCTGAGGGTCAACTTAAAAATACCCTATCTAATAATCCTGGTATTCCCCACGAGCTTTCCAACAAACCCAAGATCACTCCGAACAGATTTCGTAGGAGAAAGTTATGCCAGTTCAGGGTTCTGGGGGTTAAAACAGGGAAACAGGGCCTCTCTGGGATTGCTTCAAAACAGGCGATACACAATACTTGGTAAGTATCGCGATACTTGAAGTAGGCGATACTCGATACTTGCCTTGCCACGATACACGATACTTGACTAGTATCGCGAAAAAATCACGATACACGATACTTGATGAGCACCATACTTGACCTTTGAATCAGACGATACACGATATCTACCCGAGACGATACGTGATACTTCACAAAAGACGATATACGATACTTGGATAAAGACGATACTCGATACTTAGCACACACAATACACGATAGTTGCCCAATATCGCGTACAAAACTCGATACACGATACTTGTGAGGTATCGCAATCAGGATCTTGTAGTACACGATACTTGAGATCACACGATACAGGATACACGATACTTGCTAGGTATCGCAATTAGGGATCTCATGATACTCGATACTTGGGAAGTATCGCGATCAGGGATCTCACGATACTCGATACTTGGTAAGTATCGCGATCAGGGATCTCACGATACTCGATACTTGGTAAGTATCGTGATCAGGGATCTCACGATACTCGATACTTGGTAAGTATCGCGATCAGGGATCTCACGATACTCGATACTTGGCCAGGTCAGGTATCGCGATACTCGACCACAGGAGACCACGATTGTTGGGGGATTCTTAGACAAGAAGGATTTTGAGGGTTTGTAGGAGGAAATGAAAGGACCAGAAGAGGAAATACACCTTGGAAGCTTCTGCCGATTGATTACAGTAAGACAATTCTATCGTGGTGGTCGGTGGGGGGAGGGGGGGGGGGGCGGGGGGGGGGGGGTCGGTGGGGGTTGGTGGGGGGGGGGGGGGGCGGGCGGGGGGGGAGGGGGGGTTTATTTTTTTATTTTTTTTAATGCCTCAACCCGAAATTCCTGGGGGGCTTTTCTTTTTTTTTTTTTTGGAAAATAACCAAAAAATAGAAAAAAGGAAGGAAAAATCCAAAAAAATGCCAAAAAATTCTATAAAAATTCTCATGAAATTTTCTACAGGGCTAGGCCCCATTTCTTTCATCAAACCACAGAAAGCTTCCTTTTATTCCTCCTATTTGGCAAGAAAATGACATCGGAAAGGGATAAAAAATGCTAGAAAAATACTAAAATTGCTAGAAAAATTTCCAAAAAAATACCCAAAAGTTTTTCGTTTGCAGAGGTTATGAAATAACTTCTAGGTTTGCTAAAAACACCAAGAACAAGAATGACATTGATAAAGAAAACTACTAAAACTAAGCAAAATGAGATGAGAAAGCTATGTACAACCTGGACAGATTTTGCAGTTCCAGGTGATCCATACTTCTTCAAGTGTGTTGAAGATAGGCCTTGAGCCTTGATATGTTGACCAGTGGCAAGGTGTAGCTCAGTGATGAGTAGCACCTCCTTTAATGTCAATCCGGGAAGACAAGAGGATGGTATGAAGACCTCGAGCAAGTGAAGGCACAAGTGCGTGAGTGAGAAGCATACGAACAGGAACACACATACACACACACGCGCACACACGGCAAGACAAAGAGTGAGAAGCAATGGAGTTCTTAGATTACTTTCAAAAAGCTCATAGAAGTTCAATTCAGTTACAAGCTAGCCACAAAAATGAGCTTTCTAGCTCTATTTATAGTTTTTGACTAGGTTTTGGCCCTGTCCAGACCTAGTGTCCGGCCTAGTTAAAAATTAGGTTCCAGGGCCTATTTGAGGGCTTAAACGGAGTCTAAAAAATACGAAAATTGATATGTAGGTACTTCTAAAGCTCCTCAAGCTCAAGGACTCCTTGGCTTGCACAAAATGGAGCTACAAAAATATGAAATGGTATTTACAATGATTGTTAGTGATGAGAATCACTGTTATAAAGATGTTGATTTGGAAAAATTTGAAGGGCCTATCTGCCAGATTTGCGTCGACTGCTCTGTCTACTTAATCCTTCACCTCGCTCTGACTCTCTCCGCTGGCTTCCTTGTCTCTTCAGTCCTTGGGTGCCCATACTGCTCTCAACACCCCCCCCTCTCTCGTGTCTGTCGTCTCTGACAGACTCTTGTTGCTGGGAGTGCTGGATGTAATAGTCCACCACATGAGTGGCAAGTTGATGTTCTTGTATGCGAAGTCCTCTGGCCAAATCTGTCATCATGTGATCCCAATCAATTGGTCCTGGAATGTCCGGATATGGCAGACGTAACTGATCTGCATGGATGGCTTGTTCTACTGCGAATAGATGTAGCAAATGTGTTGGTCTGGGAATGAAAATTTCTGAATGATATTCCTAGAATCCCGTAGAGAACATTTCCTCAAATGTCTGCTTGAAGCATGCGGGTAAGTACTTTATTCGTGCATGCCAGGCAAAGATTATATTGACCGAGGGAGTCTGACTCATGTCGTAGACTAAATCTTTGTTACCTTGAGAGAATCCAGGGGCAGAGATGTATGGAGCTTGTACCTTCCGAAAGGTTTTGAAGACAATGGTCATGAGCTCGAATATTTTCATACACATTTTCGCTGCTATGTTGGGTACATTATTTAGACGTGTAGACCAGTGTCGAATTGTTGATATCATGTAGGCTACGGTTGGGGTCCCTCGAGGTGGAGCAAAATATGGATAGTTAACCCAAGCCGAGCATTCTTTATTGTTGCGTACCTTGATTGCAAATGCTTGCCAGGATCTGCGACGTACCATTGGGCAATAGCATGGATTATACTTGATGTACAGTGGCATGGTTGCCCATGTGCTCATCATCTCAGGGTAATCGGTTAGTAGACGTGCACGCCAATTGGGTTGGAAGATCGAGCCAGAGAGTGGCGAATGTGGGCTCCTTCCCTGTATGCCTTCTAACTTCTGCATTATAATCATGTAGCAAGACAAAGTAAGGCATGTATTGCGTCTCTGATGTTGTGATCAAGCGTTGGTGGGATAGGTTCTGAAAGTAAGAAGATCGAAGGACAGTTTCTTCCAGATTTGTGAGAGATTGAATTTGCATGGCAACGCGATCATCATGTGTCTTTCCTACTTTCTTGATCCTTTTGATCCAATCTGGAACTCCAATTTCTAAAGTGTCTTGTCCTTCTTCTGTTACCCGACCACTGGGTGTGGGCATCGGCTCGTACGGCTCTTCATAGCTATCATCGACAAGGATTTCCACAACTGTTTCAGGTTCTGGTTCTTCAGTTGGCGAGGGTGGCCTTTCATATGGTAAGAGGCGTGCTTGGAGTTCTGCCACCTGTTTCCGGAGGGTCTCTACTTCTTCTGTAGAGTGTTGCAAGATTATTGGCTCCTGTTGAGCTGTGGGGGCACTGGCTATCTACTTCTTTAGATCCGCACATTCATCCTCTAACTTTTCATATGACTCCAAGAAATTTGCATGCTCTTCGAGTAAGATGCGAATGTCTTCAGATGGGACTGCTCTATACTTGGTAGGGCTAATGGTTGCTCCTGCAGTTCCTTCCATAGCCGCTTCAAAGTTGTCTTGGTTTTGTTGTTGAAGCCTCTTGTTCTCTTCTAGTGCTGCTGCCATATGCTTTCTTAATAGCCCAAGATTGCGTCTAAGTGTAGCATTGGATATCATTTGGGACTCGAGCATACTTTCCAGTTCCTTCATTGCTTGATCATCCACTGTCGATATTTTCGATTCCAATTCTGTGTGAGCCTGTTGTAAGGTGGTATGTTCTGCTAGAAGCGTTTGGTAATCATCTTCAAGAGAGTTGACTCTAGCTTGTAGACGCTGAGATTCTGCTTGGAGGGCCACACTGTGTTCTTCCAATTGATGGTATTCTTGTTGTAGTTGATGTGCACACTGAAGTAATGTAGTGAACGTGCTATTTACATTATGAGATGCAAGGGGAAAAGTTTGGAATGCAGGGGAGGTGGGAATGGGAAGGGAGGTAGTGAATGCTGTGTCTGCTAATGATGTGTTGAGTGGTGAGGTGGGGGGTAGTGGAGGGGGAGAGGGTGGAATTGTGGGGAGAGGTGCTGTGGTGGGTGAAATGTCCATTGGGTCAGACAGAGTGGTGTGTACAGGGGCTACCATGTAGGTGGGTATGGTAGGTGAAGTGAGTGTGGTGTTCGTGTAGATTGATGTCGTTGCAAACATCGGGGAAATGTACCTCTGAAACATTGGAGTGTTGATGGACTGCGCCACGAAGGATGGTTGTTGGGGTGGTGTGGTTAGGTAGAATGAGGTGTAGGGGACAGATGGGAAGGGAGGGTCATGGAATGGAGGTATCCGTATTGGGGGATAGGCTGGGAAACACAGGGTGCCTTCTGTGGGTGCAGGGTTTGCAACGACACTGGGAATTATGGGATGGCCAATTATGGGTTCGGAGGATAGAAGGGTTGAAGTGTACAAGGGATTGGTGACGAAAGAGAAGAGGGTGTCTTGTGAGGTGGGTTCTCGAAATGAGAATGATGTGAATTGTTGGAGCTTCACTCACTAATTAGGCATGGATATATGAAGACATATGAAGACATATGATGGAGGAAAGAAGAAGTGAAGAAAAGACCTACAGAAAATCAAGCCTAAGTGAAGGGACAATTTCACTACTGTAAATTAGTGAAAAATTAGAGTCTAGATTTGTATTTGATCCTCAGAACTTACGAGTTCAACTCTAGGAGAATGTAAACCATAGGTATATAAGTTAATTTGATGCAAAAATATGTAGAAGAGAACTCAATTTTGTAATCTGAGTGAGTAGAGAAAAGTCGTGTAATTTCTGAGAGAGATGGTGAGAGAAAACTTCTGAGTCTGAGAGAGTTTTCCATGGCTGTGAGCAAAATTAGGCCAAGCCATTTTGTACACATCTTCTCTAATAATCAATACATGTTTGTGTAGAAGGATTGAGTCTAATTCCTCTTGTACATTGAGTTCTAAGTCATTTCATATGACTGTGTAAGGTAGTTGACAGTTACGACTTTTCTGGCGCACATTTGACTGATCTTTTGAAGGTCAGATCTCGAAGCATGGTGTAAAGTTTTTGGTAAGTGATAGCTCATTTTAAAGCTACTCTCCTCAACTACACTTGGTCAAAAGATCTTTAAGAAACGGGACACATACTCAGAGAAATCAGCTTAAGAGCGGAGGTATGTCAAATCGATGAAGTAGATTTTCAGTTTTGAGACATAGTGAAAAGGTTGAAGCAAAATCAGAAGATTTTGAAGTTATTACTTGAAAGTTTTGGTTATTATGTGTTGCTTAACATTAGCAAGAACATCTCTTAGCAAGTGATCAAAAGATTTTGCAAAGATTGAGCTAATACAGGTCAAATTGAAGGATTGAAGGAAAGGCACAGATTTCTGTGAAGTGAAATTTTGATTTTCACTAAATTCAGAGATGGAGATTCACAATGTGAGTATTGCTAAGCTAATGATGGTTATGGAGGTCTTCTAATACCACATTAGTTTAGTTCTTGTGGTGTTTTACACACCAACAAGTGGTATCAGAGTAGATAAGGTCCTCGAGACTAAAGGAATAGCAGATACAAGAAGAATTGAAGAGTTCTTTATCAAAGAAGGAGGAAGCTGAGGTGTTCAACAACCAAAAGTCATCAGAAGATTGTTTCAAAGTTACTTCCAAGGGTAAAGGTCTACAAAAGGTATCATTCTTTAACCTTATACTTACAGGTTGAGGCAGAAGCAAGGATACCATGGCAGATCATGTGTCCATTGACAAATTGGACAGAGATAACTATCCTGCTTGGGTAATGAGGATGGAGGCCTTACTTATGAGTAAGGACCTAATGGTATATGTGACAGGTGAAGAAGAGAAGCCTAAATTTGAAGATGAAAGTCATCCAAGAAAAGAAGAGCTAGAAGCTTTGAAGTTATGGCAGAAGAGAGATGCAAGTGCAAGAGCTTATATATACAACACTATTACAGATCATTTGTTGCCACACATCAGAGGTTTAGAAACAGCTGAAGATATTTGGAATGCTTTGGAAGACCACTTCCAAAACACTACTAAAGCTAGGAAAGCTAGCTTATGGTCAGAGTTCATCACATTCAAGAAAAAGCAAAATCAGAGCATTAGTGATTATGTCACTAAGATGAAGGACTTGGCAGATAGCCTTGGATCTATTGATGAGGATATTGAAGATCATAGGTTGATAGCACAATTACTTGCAGGGTTAAGAGGTGATGAGAGATGGAAGCCCTTTGTACTTTCAACAGAACTCTCATTAAACCATTATGTGCCAGAATTAAATCAATTACTTGGATTGATGCTCACATTTGAGCAAGACTTGAAGTCAGATGGAGACAAAGGTCAAAGTTCTGCAATGTATGTGAAGAATAAAAAGAAAGGAGATAAAGGCAAAGCAAAGGATGAAGAAGAGTCAACAACTCAAGCAAATTATGCAAGAGGAAGAGGTTTTGGCAGAGGTAAAGGTCGAGGAAATGGAAGAGGTAGAGGTAATCAGAACAATAACAAGAAGACATGTTGGATTTGTGGATTGAGCAATCATCTAGCATATGATTGTTGGCACAATCAACAAGGAGCAAGCCAAAATCAGAACAACAATGGCAGAGGAAGAGGTGGAAGATTTCAGAATCAATTTCAAAGAGGAAGACAGAATTCAAGAGGAAGTTTTGGTAGAGGTGGTGGAAGAAATTGGAATGAGAACCAATCATACAACACCACATATTATAATTATGCAAATGATACACAGAATGACAACCATACAACATTGATGATGAATTCAATTAGTTCATCAGAGAAGGAGGATCTCAAGGTATTTTATATTGACTCTGGTTGTTCAAATCATTTGTCAGGTAATATAGAATTATTGTCAGAATTGGAAGAAGGCAATTCAAGTCATACAGTACAAACAGGTGACAATACAAAACATAGTGTGCATTCAATTGGAAAAGTGAAGTGCAGGAGTGGAGCTGATTTATTAACAAATGTTTTGTATGTTCCAACAATACCAAAGAATCTGATTAGTGTTGGACAAATAGTGGAGAAAGGTTTTCAAGTCAGATTTACAAATGAAGGGGTATTTGTTGAAGATCCAGAGGATGCATACAAACCTATTGTTTGTGGTAAGAAGGAAGGTAGACTTTTTACTCTCAAAGTGCAAGGAAATGTTGGTCAAGCCCTAATCACACATGGTGATGAAGTAATTACAGAGTTAGATCTTTGGCATAAGAGATTGGGACATTTCAATGAAAGAGGAATCAAAACTATGGTGGAGAATCAATTTGTATTGGGACTACCAAATGTGAAGAATCAACATATGATATACAAGTGTGAAGCTTGTCAGATGGGAAAAGCTCATAGACTACCATTTCAGAAGAAAGGTTTCAAGCATGATGGTTTGCTTGAACTCATACATACAGATGTATGGGGGCCAACAAGAGAAGGTTCAATAAATGGATCTAGGTATTATGTTTTGTTTATTGATGATGCTACAAGGTGGATAACCCTTTATGTTCTAAAGGAAAGATCAGAAGTCTTTGGAGCCTTCAAACATTTTCATGCTTATGCAGAAAGAGTTACAGGTCACAAACTTAAGAGGCTAAGGTCTGATGGAGGGGGAGAATACTTCTCTCAAGAGTTTAATGACTATCTTTGGAATGCAGGTATTAAGAGAGAGATAACTTGCAGGTACACACCTCAACATAATGGGGTGGCAGAAAGGAGAAATAGAACATTGGTTGAATTTGCAAGAGCAATGTTAAAGGAAAAGAATTGCCCTAATTATCTTTGGGCTGAGGCTGTAAATACAGCTACATACCTTGTGAATAGGTTACCATGTGGAGCTTTAAATGGTATGACCCCTTATGAAGCTTGGTGGGGTAAGAAACCAACACTTGACCATTGTAAAGTGTTTGGGTCAATTGCCTATGCTTATGTGCCATCACAACTCAGACATAAGCTTCAACCAAAGGCAGAAAAATATGTGTTTATTGGGTATGATGAAAAGCAAATGGGTTATAGACTATGGAGTCCTTTAACTAAACATTTTATTGTTTCCAGAGATGTGACCTTTGATGAACAGAAGAGTTGGTATGCAGATAAAGAATGTGATCTTGAAAAATTTGAAGAAGAGATAAGAAGGAGTGCAAGAGGAAAGTCACATATGCAGATAGATGGAGATGAAGAACATATGCAAGCAAGCACATCAAGAGTTGGATCATATAGAAGGAATGAAGATGGACCAATATTTGATGAAGAAGTACATCCAGATATACATGAAGAGTGTGAACCAAGAAGGTCAACCAGAATGAGGAAACAACCTACAAGGTATTCCTATGATACTTCTTATTTGACTCAGAAAAATTATGCTTACATGGTTAAGGAAGATGAAGAACCTCAAAGCTATGATGAAGCAAAGGGTAAAAGACAATGGGAAGTAGCAATGAAGGAAGAGTTTGATGCACTTGAAGAGAACAAAACTTGGGAACTTGTCCCAAAGCCTAATGGTAAGAAAGTGATTGGAAATAAATGGGTATACAAAATCAAGAAGCATGCGAATGGAACTATAGCCAGATACAAAGCTAGATTGGTGGTTAAAGGCTATGCTCAAATTTTTGGCATAGATTATGATGAGACATTCAGTCCTGTAGCAAAGATGTCAACCATAAGGACAATCATTGCCATTGCAGCATCAAAAGGATGGACATTGAGTCAATTGGACATTAAGAATGCATTTTTGAATGGATATATATCAGATGAGGTTTACATGGAGCAACCTCAAGGGTTTGCAGATCATAAGTTTTCAAATTATGTTTGCAGGTTGAGAAGAGCTCTTTATGGTTTGAAGCAAGCTCCAAGAGCTTGGAATTATAGACTTGTAAAGTATCTTAATGACCTTGGATATCAAAGTTCAAAGGCAGATGCAAGTCTACTTATCAAAAGAACAGATGTAGGTATGATCTACATTTGTATATATGTAGATGATATTATAATTACAGGTACCTCAAATGAAGGAATCAAGGAGGTGAAAGAAGCTACTTGAGAAGGAATTCAAGATAAGTGATCTAGGAAAATTGTCATATTTTCTTGGAATGGAAATCACTTATGCAGAGCATGGTATTTATGTATCACAAGAAAGGTATCTCTTGAATCTTCTAAAGAAGTTTAACATGGAGAATTGCAGAGAGGCATCTACACCTTTAGAGGTCAATCATAAACTCAGTAGGTATAATGGAGCAGAATTCAAAGACATGAGGAAGTATCAATCTTTAGTGGGAAGTTTGATTTATGCAACTCTAACAAGGCCTGATCTTAGTTATGCAGTTGGTGTCCTTTCTCAATTCATGCATTGTCCAAAGGATCCACATTGGATTGCAGGTCAAAGAGTCCTTAGATATATCAAAGGGACTTTGAAAGAAGGATTGTATTATCCTTTTACATCAAATATAAGATTGAGAGCCTATAGTGATTCAGATTGGGCAGGAAGTCAAGATGATAGAAGGTCTACCCATGGCTACATGATATACATTGGAGATAAGCTTGTGAGTTGGTGTTCAAAGAAACAACACACAGTGGCCTTATCATCAACAGAAGCTGAATACAAAGGACTTGTGGAAGCAGCAAAGGAAGTCATATGGATGCAGACATTATTCAAAAGCTTGGGAATTGATCAAGGTATACCCATAATTCATGGAGATAACATGAGTTCATTATATCTTGCAGCAAATCCTGTATTTCATGCAAGGACAAAGCACATAGAGATACAGTATCATTTTCTCAGAGACAAGGTAATGGAGAAAGAAATTGAAGTGGTGTACACTTCTACAAAAGATCAGATTGCAGATATTATGACAAAAAGCTTGGATGGAGTGAAGACAAGTAGGTTCAAGGAGATGGCAGGAATAAAAGAGAAGAAGACTATGTGAAGAAGTCAAATTATGCTAATGTGATTGAGGGGGAGCTGTTGGAGCTTCACTCACTAATTAGGCATGGATATATGAAGACATATGAAGACATATGATGGAGGAAAGAAGAAGTGAAGAAAAGACCTACAGAAAATCAAGCCTAAGTGAAGGGACAATTTCACTACTGTAAATTAGTGAAAAATTAGAGTCTAGATTTGTATTTGATCCTCAGAACTTACGAGTTCAACTCTAGGAGAATGTAAACCATAGGTATATAAGTTAATTTGATGCAAAAATATGTAGAAGAGAACTCAATTTTGTAATCTGAGTGAGTAGAGAAAAGTCGTGTAATTTCTGAGAGAGATGGTGAGAGAAAACTTCTGAGTCTGAGAGAGTTTTCCATGGCTGTGAGCAAAATTAGGCCAAGCCATTTTGTACACATCTTCTCTGATAATCAATACATGTTTGTGTAGAAGGATTGAGTCTAATTCCTCTTGTACATTGAGTTCTAAGTCATTTCATATGACTGTGTAAGGTAGTTGACAGTTACGACTTTTCTGGCGCACATTTGACTGATCTTTTGAAGGTCAGATCTCGAAGCATGGTGTAAAGTTTTTGGTAAGTGATAGCTCATTTTAAAGCTACTCTCCTCAACTACACTTGGTCAAAAGATCTTTAAGAAACGGGACACATACTCAGAGAAATCAGCTTAAGAGCGGAGGTATGTCAAATCGATGAAGTAGATTTTCAGTTTTCAGACATAGTGAAAAGGTTGAAGCAAAATCAGAAGATTTTGAAGTTATTACTTGAAGGTTTTGGTTATTATGTGTTGCTTAACATTAGCAAGAACATCTCTTAGCAAGTGATCAAAAGATTTTGCAAAGATTGAGCTAATACAGGTCAAATTGAAGGATTGAAGGAAAGGCGCAGATTTCTGTGAAGTGAAATTTTGATTTTCACTAAATTCAGAGATGGAGATTCACAATGTGAGTATTGCTAAGCTAATGATGGTTATGGAGGTCTTCTAATACCACATTAGTTTAGTTCTTGTGGTGTTTTACACACCAACATGAATGAGGTTGGGTTATAAGCGAAGGTAGAGGTGATGACTGCAGTTTCTTCCATGGTGGGAGGTGGTGGTGGGGTTGGAGAAGGTGGTGAAGGGGGGTGCTGGGGTGAGATGGGTGATGTCTGAACGAAGGTTTCGGCCGAGAGGTCAATGGTGGTGGTGGGGGTAGTTGTGGTTTCAATGGTTACTTCTTGTTCTGTGACGGGTATCCTGATAGTCTTACCTGCTCGTGGTAATGTATCAACTCTGCGTTTGTCATACCTCACGGACTGGCGGACTGCTGTGTGGACAGCCTCCGGAACTCCTAAAGATTCTAACACTAATTTGAGGGTGTCAATAAAATGTTGATCCACCCCATCATCTGATAGCATTTCTTGCATCAAAGCTTGGCTTGACACAAGAGAGAGTTGATGCCTTTCTTGTACTTCTTTGATTGTGTCGTATAACCTTTGTAGTTGAGCTATATATGCAGGTGCACCTACAAGTTCTGGCATTTCTTGTTGCTCATCATGATGCTCTTGATCGTAATCCTCCTCATCTTCCTCCTATTCTTCATCTTCATCATCCTCTTCATCCACTTCAACTGTGGTGACAGGTACTTGGGAGGTTGTTGCCTGCGTTTGCACATTCTCCACTTGTTGTGCCTCTTCTGCCAATAGCTCTACATCTTGTAATAACTGTTCGAAGTCTTCATTCGTGAGTTCTTCCAAAGGTGCACCACCGGGAAATTCAAGATCGGTTGGGATGGGAGGGAATATCAAGTTAGGACCATCGGTGCTGCGTCTTGGAAGTCGGAGTGTGAATGGTCGGACTCTTCGGGGTGGAGGGGTAACGTCTGGCGTTAGGGTGGCTCCACGTGGTTGAGCACAAGGGACTTGGGCAGTACCTCTCATCTTCTTAGAAGGGGGTCCAGTGGATGTCCTGCCTCTAAACTGCTCTACACGATTCCACATCAGGGCCCGTTGAATAGGGATGTCATAAGCCAAACACCTATAAATGATTCTCGTCAGAGCACAACATCCATATAAAACCTGTTTCCGCGGCCATCGTTTGTGAGCTAGGTGTATCTTATCAATTATCCAGTGGGGTAAGTTGATGGTGAGGCTCTGTGTCTCTGCCAGATACAAACTAAACCATATTTTTTTGGGCGGCATGGTGAATCTATCTTGGGCAGGAAAAGCAAAGTGTTGCATGCACATGCGAAGGTGTATTGCAATATTAGGCATCATGGACACCATGTCCTTGAGTTTGGTGAGGCTTCGATTCTTCATGTAATCAGGCACTAGGGTCTCCTTCTCTGTAGGAATATGCATTCCGCGCATATCTAGGGCCTCTCTCACCAAGTTGTTGGATAACCTAAACCTCTTGAGCTCATTTCCTTTTGTCAGAGACGGAATCACAAATGAGCTTGCGCCTTTTGGGTTCTTGTTTGGAGTCAAGGTGTTGATGAGATAGTAGCATCGCATGAAGTCAGGCTTTGGGAGCCAGGCACTGAAATATGCATCCAATCCTACCTTCTCCCATATCGAATGTAGACCTTCTGCATTTTGTAACTTCTCGAATTCTCTTGTAAAGAAATGGTATTAACCTTGCTTCCCATTGAAGTCCAACTCTGATTCCCATAGGTATGTTCCCTCTCCCAAGGGTCCTGCAACTTCACTAAACCAGTGGGAAGCTTTTCCTACGGGCATGGTATGGCCACTCGGAGGGTCCGCTGTAGGTATGATTTTGATGGCCTGCAATTCTTCTGGTCTTTCATTTGTCTCAGGCAAAACGGGTAAACTGTCTAAGTCCACCACTTGCTGGCTCGTTTCTGTTTGAGCGCTAGTTCCTGCCGTATCTGCCATGTTACTTCTTGCCTCCTCACTCTGTGAGAATATAGAAACATGTGTTAACATTGTAAAGGACAAGATAGAACCGTTTTTGTCCCCATTACAACATTAACATGAGGTTTGGGAGAGATTAGTAGGCTATTAAGTGCTCGGTGCTTGTGTGTGTAATTAGGGATTGGTTAGACCTAGGAGCTAGGTGGAATGATGTAGTGTGAGAGTGACGTAGTTAGTAGGTGGGCATGGATTTACAACTGGGATCCGGGGGTTTATTACAAGTTTTAGGTTGCCAAATGCAATGGATGGGCTTTGATCTTGATTTTGTGGAGACTTTGGAAAGTTTGATAGGAGAATCTGCTTGAAAATGAGGCTTTTTAGGGACCCATTTACAAGTGATTCTACTTGTGCTCATGGAAGAATATGTGTCCGCGTGTGATGTATAAGAATGGGCATCTGATGTTTGAGTGAGTGAAACATGTTGTACCGGGTGTGGCCTCGGCGTAGCTATTTGCGCCCGCAAGCAAGCCTTAGGCACCCAGATTTGTCGTGATTGTGGGCTGGCCTTCATTGACTTCTTGGGTACCCAAATAGACTTTACTTTCGCAGAAGAATTTATGAAAGACTTCTTATTAGTGTCGTGTTGTTGATTACTAATAAGAGGTTTTGGCTGTGGGGTTGGCGTGGTCGCAACAGGGTGTTTGCCTTTCCACACCCACACTTGGTTCAATGGCAGAGACATTCTGCTTCGCACGTGTTTTTGGCCTTCGGTATAGGTAGTACTCTGCTCCTTCTGTATTTGACCTGCTGTTGGTTTCTGCGTCCCTCTGGCCTTTGGAAAAGAAGGGAGTGTCGTCGTATCCTTGACTCCGTTGTTGAGACAATCCTCTTTCTGCATCATACAATTTTGGACAAGAACAACATTGTCAACTTCATGTGTGCCCCTGGAAGGACCAGGAGTTCGTGCCTTACCTAGTTCCATGAGTGTCTCATTTTCCAATTCAACTGTAATTTGACTATGATTTACCCATACCTGAAGAAGTCCACTCCTTAGGTTTAGGTTGACTGCATGATCATAGATCCAGTCTTGACCCAAGACAAGAGGCTCAGTGAGGTCCTCATCTTGACACACTAGTACTTTGACTATCATTGCTTCGTCTTGAATATAGAGGGGAAGTTCCACCTCGCCCATGCAAGGGGTTTCCACACCTCCCAATCCTATGAGATATGCTTCTATAGGATTGACAGTTAATTTCAACTCTTGATAGTACGACAATTTAATAGAATTAGTGGCTGCACCTGAGTCAATCAAGGCTCTTACAGTCCTTGCACCCTTTCCTTGTCCTATCTCTAAGGTTATAAAAGGACGTCGATCAATTATCCTATGAGAGCTAACACCTGAAACTTCACACATAGCCACGTGATATCCTTGATCTACATATGCATCTATCCTAGGTTGCTCTCTACCCTGTCTCCTCAACTTCATTCTCCGGATGTGTTCCAATGCTTCTGCTTGAGCTTCTTCTCGAATTCGTCTTTCTTCTTCTTTGTGTTTCTTAGCAGTGTTGAGTCGACTTAGCATCTCTTCCGTCAGAGGTTCCTGATATAACTTGACTCTGCAACCGCTTATGTAGCTCGGGAGAACATCGCCTTCTAATGTGGCTAGTTGCACTGCTCCACTTGTTGAGATTCTATTAATGATCATGGGTCTGTAGCCTCTCTTCTCCAGTTTCCTCGCATGTTGTTTCAACGTGTATACTAGTACTAGGTCGCCTGCCTTCAAACCTTTATCCTTAACGTGGGCATCAAAGTAGGCCTTCTGTCGTTTCTTAGCTGCATATATCCCTGCAGCCGCCCTCAGTCTTGTTTCTCCTAATCGTTCAAGGTCAAAAAGTCTAGAAGAGAGTTCATGACCCGTCCATTCATGCTCTTGTGCCACTTTCAATGTAGGTATTAAGAAGTCCAATGGTAGCACTGCATTTTGGCCAAATACCATCTGAAAGGGGGTGGCTTGGAGTACCGTTTTGTAGGCAACTCGGTATGCCCCAAACAGCATGGTGTAGTTGTTTGTCCCAATCAGAGCATTTATTGTTCACTAATTTTGTCAGTACATTGCATAAGATCTTATTGGTGCTCTCAGCCTGACCATTTGCTTGAGGGTGATAGGGGGCAGACTTCTTATGTACTACCAAGAATTCTTGGAGCAGATTTTCAATAACTTCATTCAAGAAGTGAGTGCCCCTATCACTAACTAGCTCTATAGGTAGCCCGTATCTAGTGAACACATTCTCAAATAAAAAATTAGCTGTTGTTTGAGCATCGTTCTTCGTTGTGGCTTTTACCTCTACCCACTTTGTTAGATAGTCTGTCGCAACAATGATGTATTCAGCATGTGAACCCTTGGCTGGGGGATTAATAGGACCTAGAAAGTCTATTCCCCACTTAGAGAATGCACGTCCACCCATCATGGGTTTCAGTGGCATCTCATCTTTGCGTATAGGATACTGAGTTCTCTGGCAAACATCACACCGTTTCACATAGGTATGTGCATCCATGTGAAGGTTCGGCCACCAAAAGCCCGCAAATAGTATTGCCTTGATCACCCGATCTGGTCCAAAGTGTCCTCCTGCTACACCTTGGTGAGCAGTTTCCAAGATCTTGAGATATTCACTCTCATGGATGCATAGTCTGAGGTAACCATCTTTACCACGTTTGTATAGATTATCACCAATGAGTGAGTAATCTAGGGCTTCTTGTTCTAAACTCCTTTTCCTAGCCAGAGTCATGTCTGGAGGGAATGTTTTCGTCCTCAGGAAGGATACTAGTGGTTCACTCCAATCTGGCACTATGGACACTTGATAAAGAGTGGCATGTTCCACAGGTGGTTTAGTGCAACAGATTGGGCATTCCTTGCACAACTTTTGGACATCAGCTTCCATAGTCGGCCAATGCACTCCGAGTCTCCTTAGTGTCTGCAAGGTTCATTGCTTTGAGTAGTGTTGCTCTAATGCACCTACATGTGCTAATTGCAACCATTTAGTGTACTCATCCTCTTCCACACAACAAGCCAAGATCCCTTGATCTATGTGCTTGTACATACTACCTGCCATGATGTGATACTTTTGGGCTTTCACTACCTCTCTATCCTATGTGTTTATTACTGGGTGGTTAGGCCCATATGTCAATACTGGCACTAATGGCTTAGCCCACTGTGGCACCACTTCCAAATTAAACAAGTAAGCATCAGGAAGGTCGTCTGACACTCCTTGTGGGGCTTCTCCAGATGTGAGTCTAGAGAGATGATCGGCTCTCAAGTGAGTCTTCCCTTTTCTTACCACAACCTCGAAATCATATTCCATTAGCAAGAGAAACCATCTTACTAATCTTCTGTATTGCATGGCTTGTTTACGAGATATAGGGTGATGGGAAGATATGTCTTTCCCTCTTCACCCTCACTCATTTCTCCTATCTTGTCCAATGGTATTTCTGGCACTGTTCTCTGGGATCCTACCAGGGAACGAGGTTTTGCTATCTCTTGTACTTGTTTGGCTACATGTTTCCATAGCTCTGGCCTTACCTTGAGTAGTTCTTCTAAGGTGAGGTTGCACTGTACTTTAGTGTTTCTCACCACCTCTGTGTTCCTAGGTATGACTGAGTCCTCATTTTGTACCATGACCGTGGGTGCTCTCATACAAGTAGACTTAGCTTCCCATGGGCCTGTGAAGTGGGGTAATTCTTGTAGAGAGTTAGACTCAAAGTCTAATCTTTCCTGAGAGTGGGTGCTCTCCTGCTCCTCATAAATGGATGGGATGTCTTGTGGGAATTGGTCATGTGTATCATCCACAAGTTCAATGGGAGGAGGGACTTCACTTTCCTTAGCCCATTTGTCTTCTTGAATCTCTCGTAGGAATTCTGGTGTGAACCAGTTCATAGAAGATGATGTGTCTGGTTCTGTAGAGTTAGGCACATAGGCTTCCTGGGTAGGAAGACCTGCCCTTTCACTTGCCTTGTCCTTGTGTTGAGAGGCGGGTTCCTTTTCTGATTGTGCAATTAGCTTCTCTATTCTTTCTAACAGTCCATCAAAGTGCAATTGTGTCTTTGCTGAACTAGAGATGTTAAAGAGGCGACTGGCTTCAAACATGGTTTGAGCCAATTCCACCATCTTAGCACAAATTTTGGTTCGTTCTAGCTCTAGTTCTGCTCTAGGGTAACACTTTTCATGATCAGTTACGTTTGGCCCTTCTTGGATTCTAGTCTGATATGCTTTAAGCATCATATTAAGGTCCTCGGAAGTGGGATCTGCTAGGACTCATCCTACTCTTGGGGGTGGTGGAATTAGGTGAGACGGGTTGGATGGAGATGGGAATGGTGGAGGTGATGGAGGTGGGGCAGCGTGAGAGGGAGATTGAGCTGTGAGTTCGGTTATCCTAGCTTTGGTTTCTCTTAGGCTTTCCTCAAGTTCACTCATTTTCTTTGCCCATTGTCTTTTCATTCTTTCACGACTATCTCTCCAAGCTCTAGTCCTCTTCTTGGTTATGCTCTCAGTTTCACTAGCCTCTAGGCTCTTTTCCTGGCCTATCCCTTGGTTTTGCTGCAATGCCTGAGCTCTAGTGACTACCTGTACTGGTGCAGTGGAAGTGACAATTCCTGTAGAATCGACCACTAACCCAATAACGTTAATCGGAGTGATTTTTGGCATATTGCTGGGATTATTGGGACAATCTCGTAAGAGATGCTCCTTTCCACACTCTTGGCAAAAGCCTTGGATCGTCACTGATTAGGGTTGTGTAGGTGCAGGCATGGGGCAATCACGAATGAGGTGATCTCCCTGACATCTGTAGCATGGTCCTCTAGGGAATGGGGGTCTTACTTGCGTAGGTTGAGGTCTAGGGTTGGGGTTTGCATACATGACGTTTGTGTAATCTGACTCCCAACTATGTTCATTTGGCTCTTCACTATAGTAGGACTCACCATGTTCAGGAGACTGCATGTAGTAGGCCTGGGGGCTATCAACATGTGTAGAATCGAAACTATGGTCACTAGGGTCACTTTCTAATAGTAATGGGGTTACTGGCACTATGGCCCTATTCAGGTTTTCTTCTGCAGCTGCATACTTTACAGGGATCACATTGGATGGAGCTGGAGGTTGTTGGGCTAACACAGGCTGAGGCCTTTGCTGGGCTTGATATTGTGGTTGGTAGGTTTGCTGAGGCCTAGTATATTGTTGTGGTGGGTATTGACTCTGGTATCTGCCTTGTTGAGGGTATGGCTGAGGGTAGGTTTGCCTAACCGCTTGCTTATTGTATGGGCAGTCTTGTGCTGAGTGATTTGTGTATCTTCGTTCTATGGTGCAGTACTGGCTACTAGGATTTACTTGGGGTTGAGCCATAATGAGACATACATTTGCCATGTGGTCACCACCGCAAGTATAGCACCTCTTTACTGGGGTGAACCTTGGGATTTGTTTGCTAGAGACACCTAGTTTTTGTGCCACTTTCTCAGCAAGTTCCTCAATTGATGTGGATTGCGAGGAAGAGAGGCTAGAGGTACTATCTGAATCTTTGTATATCTTGGAAAGCTCTAACTCCTCCCCTAGGTTATCCTCAATGTTAATGCACATGCGTACACACTCTTCTATGGTCCTAGGGTCCTTCAAGTACACATAAGATCTCAATTTGGTACTTAGAAATCCATCCAAGAATAAAGCCACTTGCTTAGCTGGTGTGGGTAGCTCCGAAACAGGGCATCTTTCTAAGTATTGCCTAAATCTTCTTCCTGCAAGTCTCACGGTTTCTTGAGGGGTTTGCTTGAAGCTGTGAATCAGTGAGAAAGTGTTATGTCTTATGCCACTTTTAGAGAATTCGATCATGAATGCCTCTAGAAGTTGGTCTGTGCTCCTGAACTGCCTCTCGTTTAGTGGCTGAAACCATGTCAGGGCAGTGTTCCTAAGGGTTAGACCAAAGGCATTGTACTGCGTGAACAGATCTTCCACTTGTTCAGCTCTCAAGACTTGCCTAAACTCAGCCACATGATCGTATGGATCTCCAATGCCATCGAAGTAGTTCTTCATGGACTTAACTAGCTGAGTCGGCCTCAAAGTCCTTGTGTGCTCTCTAGGTCATGGTAAAGGGAACTCATCCACATTCCTTTCGTTCCTGGGAGCTCTAAGTACCTCAGGTTCTACTCTATTTGCTTCCGTCCTTGTTCTTTCTCTGCCCCCTGGGTTGGCAAAGCTTACTTCTGGCCTATCTCTACTTCTGTCTCTTTGAGTTCCATGAGCTTGGGATGTTCCAGCTCCAGGGTGACCATAGGACACGTTCGATCTTGGTTGGGGGAAAACAAATTCACCCTTCCAAGTGTAAGCATGTCTATCATGTTCTGTAACCACAAAGATCCTCTCTGAAGCGTGATCTAGGTAGGTCACTCTGCCTGGGCTATCTGGATCTTTAAACTCATAGACCATGATTGTTCCTATATCATTTGGCCGATCAGATTTATACCTCCAAAAGGCTTCGTCAGTCTCTCTGTTCAGAAGTAGATCTATGCTCTTATTGTCTTGGGGAATCCATTCTGGTGTGATAATCCTAGTGAGAACAGATTTGCCTCGGGGGGTTCTAGGTTCTACACCCATGTTTCCTTGCTCCAGGTCACCTAAATCCGTTTCTGAGATCACATTCCCAAATTCATCTGTCCTATCTGGGTGACTGGTGACTACATATATTGTCCCTTCCTTGTCTAGGTATGATCCGTTTTTGAACTTGACAGCTGGGTGCTCTAGTCCTATGGATTGGTCAGGGTTTTTAATCTGGACCACTGATCTTCCTAGGCCGTCCTCATAGATGCTAGCACCTAATCGGTTGGTCCTAAGGTATTCCAGCTGCGTCTTGTAGGGGCCTTCCACCCTATACAGATATGGCACACCTGAACTTCCTGTAGGTCTATCCATCCCTTGAGACATCTCTAATTCACTAGTCTCAGAGTTAGGGTAATGCGAGTGGTGGCTCAACTGCTGGGCCCAAGACCTAGCAGTATGATTAACGCTAGCCTCTGAAGACCTAAGACTTTGTCTACCCCTTACTAGATGCCGTCCTGATCTAAGGTTCATATGCCTATTTTAGTAGCCCAAATTTGCCCAAGTACAACCTCGTTGCTGAGTTCTTTTGTATCAATTACTTGATTCTTTTTAGTGGTTACCATGTTTATGCCCTTGTCAGAAATCACGTCGTCAGGAATATTTAAGTTAATTTTTGCACTGTAAGTGGATCGTTCTACATTAGATTCTTTCCTTTAAGGTTATCGCATCACGAAGAGATTATGTTTAATCTTGAACTTGAGTGCATAGGTAGTCTTCAACTTGATTGATGCCTATCGTTGCCCTGACTTACTCCTAGCACTTCCCGCACTTAGCCTAAGCTACGAATTGATAGAGGGTGTTGAGGATTTTCCAACCTTGAGTTTCTTTCCTTGTGTTGTTGCCCTGGTGTGCCGAGGACGCGTGTTCCCAAGCTTGCACTTACTCTTGCTTAGAATGCCCTCAAGTGCTCTTACTGGACATGTAAAAGTCCCACGGTTAGCTCAAGACTTAGATTCAAATGACACAATAGACCACTTTCATGCATGTAACTTACATACCAAATTATCCTTTGCCTTTATGGAAAACAATCCCAAGGATCCCTCAGTTTTCCTACCTCGGGGTATGGTCAACTTCAAAATACCCTATCTAATAATCCTCATACTAATTTTCACATAACCAGTTTTTGTTTTGGTTGTACTCCCCACGAGCTTTCCAACAAAACCAGAATCACAGCAAACGGATTTCGTATGAGAAAGTTATGTCAGTTCAGGCTTCAGGGATTAAAACAGGGTTCAAACAGGCCAATAGGGCAACAGGTTTTCCTCGGGTTATTTGCCTATAGCCTCCTTATGTGCTCTAGAGTCCATTATCCATGTCCAAAATTAGCCAAAATCCTCAATTTAAAAAAAAAACCCTAAAAATTTAGCCGAAAATGGTTGTCAATCGCGATTGATTGGGCTGTCAATCGCGATGGACAGGGCTGTCCATCGTGGCCTGTCAATCGCGATGGACTGGTGTCAATCGCGATGGACTGTTGTCAATCGCGATGGACAGGTGTCAGTCGCGATGGACAGGTATCAGTCGCGATGGACAGGTATCAGTCGCGATGGACAGGTATCAGTCGCAATGGACAGGTATCAGTCGCGATTTTTCTGTCGGTCGCGATGGACAAGGGTATCCGTCACGATGGACACGTGTCCGTCGGGGTCTGTCAGTCGCGATGGACTGGTTGTCCGTCACGATGGACAGTGTCAATCGCGATTGATGCTATCAATCGTGATGGACAGAGAAAATGCAAATTTTTTTGAAATTTTTGTGGATTTGTGAAGTGCAAGGTCTCTAGTCTACTGTGGTGCACTTAGTTTTACCAAAAGATGAAGTTTTCTGTCAATCGCGATTGACAGAAACTTGCGACACAGAGACAGTTCTGCACATTTTCGTACCTGCGCAACGTGCTGGGGATGATGGGATAGCCAATACCTGGAAGCAAACTCAAGAAACATGCAAAAAATAGCACACAACAGTTCGCTCTCTCGCTCTCTCTCACAAGTGAAATGAGGGAAATGAAAGGAGGAAGGAGATATAGTCAAAAAACTGAAATTTTTACGATGATGGAGATGGAGGTGGAAGATGATGATGATGATGATGATGATGATGATGATGAAGTAAAGACGAGAAAAATAAGGAAAAGTAAAGAAATTACCTACAACGCCAACGTCACAACTCTACGTCTTACCATCACACACTCGTCCTCAAAGCTCGATCCCCGGCAACGGCGCCAAAATTTGGTGTAGCTCAGTGATGAGTAGCACCTCCTTTAATGTCAATTCGGGAAGACAAGAGGATGGTATGAAGACATCGAGCAAGTGAAGGCACAAGTGCGTGAGTGAGAAGCATACGAACATGCACACACATACACACACACGCGCACACACGGCAAGACAAAGAATGAGAAGCAATGGAGTTCTTAGATTACTTTCAAAAAGCTCATAGAAGTTCAATTCAGTTACAAGCTAGCCACAAAAATGAGCTTTCTAGCTCTATTTATAGTTTTTTACTAGTTTTTGGCCCTATCCAGACCTAGTGTCCGGCTTAGTTAAAAATTAGGTTCCAGGGCCTATTTGAGGGCTTAAATAGAGTCTAAAAAATACAAAAATTGATATGTAGGTACTTCTAAAGCTCCTCAAGCTCAAGGACTCCTTGGCTTGCACAAAATGGAGCTACAAAAATATGAAATGGTATTTACAATGATTGTTAGTGATGAGAATCACTGTTATAAAGATGTTGATTTGGAAAAATTTGAAGGGCCTATCTGCCAGATTTGCGTCGACTACTCTGTCTACTTAATCCTTCACCTCGCTCTGACTCTCTCCGCTGGCTTCCTTGTCTCCTTAGTCCTTGGGTGCCCATACTGCTCTCAACACAAGGCCTCTCCTTTCAGCGTTTCTAACTCCATAGCACCCCAATTGAGCATTGTTTTGACTCTATAAGGTCCTTCCCAATGTGAAAGCCATTTTCCTCTGAGTTGTGTATGAAGATGAGGTCTATGGAGAAGAACTAACATGCCTGCTTCAATGTTGTTGTTCCACAGATGTCGATCATGTGCCTCCTTCTTCTTCATCTGAGTCTCTATCAATTGTTTTGTTGCTAGTAGACGAATCTCCTCCACTTTATGTAGTGCTCCGAGCCTCTGAGAGACATCACAATCCTTCTTGCCCTGCATGAATGCTATCTTAGGTGATCCATGTAAAAATTCAAAGGGCTCAATGGGCAATATGCCATAAACTAGTTGGAATGGAGAATATCTTGTGGCCTCTTTGTAGGCTAACCTGTATGCCCATAGGGTACCTTGATAAGCAATGCCCCAGGAAGTGGGCTGTAACATACACTCCTTTCTTAACATTGAGATTAAAACCTTATTTGTTGATTCAGCCTGTCCATTGGCTCTTGGATAGTAAGCACAAGAGGTCCTATGTAGAATTCTATACATGTTGAAAATTTCTTGCAGGACCTTATTGACAAAATGGGTACCTTGATCTGTACAAATTTCAAGTGGGCATCCAAACCTGCAAATGATGCTACTATAAATGTAATCAGCAACAATTTGGGCAGTGCAGTCGGGGGAGGCAATAGCTTCAGCCCACTTTGTCGCATAATCTGTAGCTATCAAGAGATATTTCTCTCTTTTTGGAATCGCGGGAGGGTAGATGGGCCCTACAAAATCGAGCCCCCACTTCTCAAATGGTTGCCAGGAAGTGGAAACAATCAAGGGGTTATGCCTCTACTTTGTTGGCTTAGGTCCACACCTCTGGCAAACATCACATGCCTTTCCCCATTCATCTGCATCCTTAAATAGTGTAGGCCACCATAAACCAGCATCTAGTATCCTCTAACTCATAATATGCCCTGGAAGGTGCCCACCACCTGTTCCTTCATGTGCAGAGTGAAGGACTTCCCTCACTTCTTCTTCTTCCAAACACTTCCTAAACCTGTCATCCTTGCCCTGTCTATACAATTTATCTTCAATGAAGGTATATGGTCTGCTCTTGATTAGCAGTCTCTTCTTTTGCACCGCACTAGCCTTTTCTGGATACAACCCAGTTTTAATGAAATTTTTGATATCATAATACCAACCTTGAGCTTGTACAGCAAACAGATGAGCATCTGGAAAATCATCATTGATTCCACTAGTTTGATTCATCATATTGATTCTGGATAGTGATCCGCCATAACATTATCTTTACCTGGTCTATGGACTACAGAAAAATCAAACTCTTGGAACAACAATAACCACCTCCATATTCTACCAGTGGCTTGTGGTTTGTTGAGTAGGTATTTTAGTGGTTGGTGATCTGTTATAATAATAAATTTTACTCCCAGTAAGTAATGATAGAATTTTTGGACAGCAAAGACCATTGCTAGGGCTTCCCTTTCTGTAGTACTGTAATTCCTTTCAGTCTTGGTCAAGATTCTACTGGCATATTGAATTGGTCTGTCCACTTTAAATTCTTCACTGGGTTGGGTCAAAACTGCCCCCACTGCATAGCCACTGGCATCTACATGTATATGAAAGATTTTTTACCACTCAGATGTCATCAAAATAGGAGCAGACACTAACCTTGACCGTAATGTTTGATATGCTTTTTCCTCCTCTTCTTCCCATTTAAAAGGTACTTCCTTACCTGTAATTCTAGCCAGTGGTCTGGCTATCTCTGCATACATTTTTATAAATCTTCTATGGTATCTAGTATGCCCTAAGAAACTCTGAATCTCTTTAGGGGATTTAGGTTTAGGCAACTTTAATATAGAAATGATTTTGTCAGGATCTGGGGCCATACCTTCAGCCGACACCACATGTCCTAAGAGAGTTCCTTCTGTCACAAAAAAATGACATTTATTTGGATTGAGCTTTAGCTTAGTCTCCCTGCATCTTTTGAAAACATTCTGCAGCTGCCTCAAGTGATGGTCCAAACAATCTAGAGGAGTTTCTTTGTGAGAACCTGAAAACGAAGAGAAGTCATCCATGAAGATTCTAAGTGATTCCAGCAATAGGGGGCCAAAAATGAGATTGACCGTTCTGTTAAAGGTGGCTGGAGCATTTCTGAGCCCAAATGGCATTTTTACATACACATATGTTCCCCAAGGTGTGATAAAAGCAGTCTTTTCACGATCCTCTCGGTGTATTGATATTTGATTATAGCCACTAAATCCATCCATAAAGCTATATAATGCATGCCCAGCCACTTCTTCAATGACCTGCTCTGCAAAAGGCATAGGAACCCATCTGGAATGGTCACCTTGTTGAGTGCTCTAAAGTCAACACAAATTCTGATTTTATTAGTATTCTTCTTTGGTACTATAACCATAGGTGAGAGCCACTCTGAGTGTTCTACAGGAATGATGATTCCTGCATACTCCATCTTCTGTATTTCCACATAGATAGCTTCAGCATATTTTGGATTAAGTCTATAACTCTTCCCTCTTATGGGTTTGGCTCCATCAACCAGAGGGATTCTGTGCTCTCCATAAGTTGCAGGCACTCCTTCTAAGTCTTTATAATGCCAGGCAAAAACATCTGTATAATGGGTCAAGAATGATTTTACCTTTTCAAGGAGCCTTGGGTGGTTCCACAACCAAGTGGCCACCAAAACTGGCCGATTATTGTCTTGAGTGCCTAATTGTATTTCTTGGACAGGATTTCTCTCTACCATATTATCTTCATGCTCATCTTCTTCATTGTCTTCTTCTACTAGCTTTTCGTGCATTGCTTCATAAGCAGGTGTATTTTGGACTTCAATGTGTTCCTCCTTGTCCTGCATCCATCCTGCAGGGATTTCTTGAATTGGGAAAGAACATTCTTCACTAGAATTTTTTACCTTGCCTTTAGCTTTAGTAACCTCTTTATCTGTGGTTGTCATATCCTCCTCCTAGTTATATTTGAGGGGTGTCTTCCTGCCCCTTCTGTGGTTTGTGATGGGCTCTCCCAATCCATCAACCTGGACTTTTTCCTTATCTTCATCATAGCCTTCAGTCATGCAAGAATTATTAAGAAAAATTCCAAAACAAGAGGAAGAGTTGCCTGCTTGGAGCCAATTTAGAATATCCTCTTCTTCCTTGAAATCTATTTGGAGTTGATCCTCCGATTCTGTTTCCATGCATATGCCAACTGTTTGCATCATGCTAGTGTTTCCTTGATTATCTGGGCCCTCTTCTAAATGAATCTGTGTCAGCTCCTGCCCTTTCTTTTGTACCCACATAGTGTCCTTGCCCCAATCATGAATGACACTTGCATGCCTCAACCATGGTCGTCCAATTAAGAGACGAAATCCTCCTTCAACCTGGGGCAATCTTAAAACCACAAAATCCAGAATGAATAGATTACCTTGTACTTCAAGTGGAACTTTTGGTATCACTCCCAAGGGCCTTACTTTGCTCTGATCTGCCAAAGTAACAGTGAAATTTGCAGGCCTTGAAGGGTGGAGTCCAATATTTTCCATTGTATGTTCAGGCATCAAGTTAATGCCAGAACCACCATCCACAATAACTCCTTGAAATTCATGACCTTGGATAGATACTGTCAGCCGAGGACTTTTATAATCTGTAAGGGGTGCTTCCCCTACAATTTTTCCTTTATGTAAAACAGCAGTCTTTGCCACCAAACTTGTAGTGGAAGCTTCATCAATTATCTGTAATAACTCTGACCTGAATTTCCCATCCAGCTTTATTAAATTAAAAATACTAACCTCCTTTTTCATGGACTTGAGTAGTTTTGAAGCCTCTGATTCCTTGAGAGCATGGGCTCCAGTTGACTTATTAAACTCCTCATGAGCCCTGTTGAAGGCATACCCAATGGCATCACTGGTGCATATGAGATCTCCTTGTTGACTTGTATCTGCACCTATGGTGACTTTATCTTCAGATGGTTCTCTGTTTTGATTCCATTCCTTAATCTTTGACCCTTGTCCTATGTCTGCTTGAGCCTTCCCCTTGCTTCTTGTCTGCACAGTCAAAGATTCTATTTCTTCTAATTGCACCACCCTGGTAGATGGTGATGGCTCATTGACCAGATCACACACTTCTTCTTTGTGCACCGAAATCATTTGAATATGAGGCCCGGATGAAGAGGCTTGATTCTTAGGACAACAATTTGTATAATGGTCTCTTGCATCAGGGCAGTTCCTGCAAGGAGGGGCATTTTCTGGTAGGGTGCACCTACTTTGATAGTGCCCGCATTCTCCACATCTGAAACAGAAAATTGGCCTCCTAGGCCCATTTCCAAAGTTATTCCTCTGTCTAGGATTATAGTTGTTACCTTGATTTGGTGCAGCAGCCATCACATTCTCTGGTGTTGGGGGTCCCCCTTGTGTCCAGTATGTCGTTGCAGGCATTCCTCTTGATTGGCATTCATGGGCCTCATGGCCAACTTTCCTACATAAATTTCTGTACCATATGTTGGTTGGGAAGAAGTTGCTCCATACTGGTACCTTATCTGCTCCAAGCGTGTGGCTGTGCTGATGAACTCCTCTATGGAGGCTTTAGGTAGCACTAATTCCTTTATTTTGCATTGGGTGGCCACTGGTAGGGGCTTAGCCAACCATTTCTTAACAAAAAAATCGTGTGGTGGATCTGGCAATTTAGCCAATAGTGCTTTGGCCCGAGTCACAAACTCTGGGAACTTTTGTCCTAGACCTAATCTTAAATTTTCTAGCTCTTCTATGATAATCTCCGTAGTGCTTCCATGCTGAAACTGATTTTTAAAAGCATCTTTCATCACATCCCAAGTGGTAAAATGGTTTTCAGCAAACTGGCTGAACCACTTATCAGCTAATCCCTCTAATGTGGCAGGGAAGAGAATTAAAAAGGCATCCTCCCTACCCATTAGGCCTCTAGTCTTACATAGTGCCAATAACCTTCTAATGTGTTCATCCAGATCCTCCTGAGCTAGGCCTTTGAAAGAAGGAAACTTTATATTTAATCTAGAGAGTAAAGTTTCCAAGTCTACCTGACCCGCCATGCTCTTGACTGATGATGTTGAAGATAGTGAACTGGGGGACCTTCTAACAACCCTCCTTCTTGTCTGCTTGCAGGTGACCCTCAATACTTGGACCCGGGTTGCATGAGCAGCTCATAGCCCACTGAATATGAGACACTTGATAAGAATATTTACCTTTTGTGTGATGAAGTAGCACTGTGGTTCTGTCGACACTTGATCTCTTCTATGCTTTGCACTTGGTTTCTCCTAAGCTCAAATCTCCTTGGATGTCCCACCGTGCATGCCAAATTTTGTTGGGGGATTCTTAGACAAGGAGTTTGAGGGTTTGTAGGAGAAAATGAAAGGACCAGAAGAGGAAATACACCTTGGAAGCTTCTGCCGATTGATTACAGTAAAACAATTACAATGTTGAAGCAAAATACAAGCCAATACTTCTGTGCACAATCACACAGAGTGCTCAATTACAAAATACCCAATATCCCAAAGTCTTCTTACCACCGGCCTCCTCTGCACCAGACCTCCACCTGTTTCAAGCTTATCCTTGTGCACACTTTGCACGAAGCTTCCACAAAGGGGGGGGGGAGTGAATACCTTCTGTCGACACGCGCACACTGCAATGAGACCTTGGGATCCTTGGGGGAGTATAGCTTAGCACTCTCTGCACCAATCCTTAGTCACTCTCCATGCACCTTGCACTTCCACTTCTCTACGTCGCACTCTGGTGACTCTTGCACTTCTCTCTCTTGCTTCCCTTAGACTATGCTTCTCTTGCTTACTCTAAGATTGGTCCAAGAATAGACCTTGCCTTGATTTGAGTGTGTCGATCACGTACGCTCCTAACTGCAATGGTATCTTGGTGCTCACTTTGATGTCCCAAGATTGTCTTCCCAAGTGGCAACCAACGACTCACTGTTTTGTCCTGTAGTGACTTTAGACTAAAACCCAAAATTTTAATGGGGGGGCCATACTTTCACCTGTGCATACGTTGCCGCTTCACATACCTTCACATTTCCTTTTAAGTCTTTACTTTTGCACCTAAGGGGGGTTCACCTGAACCTTCCAAAACACTTTAAAACACACTTTGAACCTTAGGGAAATTAGAGAAAATACCTCTGTAACCTGCAACTCACTTTCTCCAATTTACCCTTTGTGGACAATTAATTGTGCACTACCTGTGCACTTTGACACCTGCATTTTAGCACTTTGACTTTGCACCTATTGACTTTGACCTTGACCTTGACCTTGTTGACTTTGACCAGTTGACTTTGATCTTTTGACTTTGACTGCAGTTGACTTTGACCAACATGACTTTTATGGGCTCAACAACGATACTTAGGTATCGCGATACTCGACCGTGGGAGAACACGATACTTGGATTTTTTGGAGTTCAAATTCAGAAATTTTTGCAAATATGAGTACCTTGTGTCCACCTTGTCACTCCTATGTGTCTGTAGATGCAAAATTTCCCTTCAAAGCCGCGATATTGCACTCACGATACTTGGCGCACGTTATGTCATGTCTGGGGCTGTTCACTCAATTTTTTTTATGTTTTATGTGGATTTCAAGGCGATTTCTCCAGTGTTTTAGTTCTAAATGCGTTTTATGCTTCGTGCTCGCAGCCCAAGGTGAAAAACGAGATGAATGTACAACCGAAAGTGAAGAAAATATGAGAAGATGAAGGTGGGGAAGATGGTGGTGATGATGAAGATGGAGATGAAGAAAAACTCAGAAACTGAACTGAAAATGGTGAGTTCTTTACCTTCCAACGTCGCTACTCTACGTCTTACCGTCACACGCTCGTCCTCCAAGCTCTCTCCCCGGCAACGGCGCCAAATTTGGTGTCACTCTATGTGTACTTGAGCCAAGACGACTCAAGGACTTGTGCCAATGAGACTATACCTCAATTGCCACACAAGTGCATATAGTGGGTACTTTAACACACATTTAAATGTCAATCCTAAGGAACGACTTACCAAGTGTATGAAGACGTGTGCACACGTGATGGGAAATGAAGTGGTTTAGCTATCATGCATGAGAAAAGACTACTACCTCTCATGCTCACTGAAATACTGAAAGTGTTTGCCGCAAGCCTCTTATAGCAGTTTTGGTATTTTGAGGTTTTCTCCCAGCCCAGAACCCCGAATATAGGCAATAGGGTACTCATTTCGAAGCTCTCGACGAGACGCATCCAACGGCGGTGGTCTCACTCAATTCTGACCACTCAGCTTCACGTTATGGGAAAAATAGTGAATG
Organism: Ceratopteris richardii; assembly: GCA_020310875.1. Taxonomy (NCBI): domain Eukaryota; kingdom Viridiplantae; phylum Streptophyta; class Polypodiopsida; order Polypodiales; family Pteridaceae; genus Ceratopteris; species Ceratopteris richardii. Next base: position 9,802,418 of record CM035424.1, read on the forward strand.
ACAGGAATCACAAATACCCGCGCCACAGCTTCTCCTAGCTCACGCACGCACTACAGCAGCTCAAAACCAAGGGGAATGGGTAGACAACAGTCCTACACATGCATTTCAAGCATAACACACACATACAAGAGCGAAATGAAGATCAAAATCAGCAAGAAAGAGGCAAACTCGAAAATTCTGAAGAGCTCCTTCTTCACAATGGCAAGAGTTTTTTACAAAGAGTCACAAAGTGACTTATATACATGAGCCCTAAGTTTGGTCCTTTCACACAAGGGACCGGCACTTTATTCACTAAGAGACTAATTTCCTACTATAGTACATGGGTAATCTCTACTCTTCTGCGGGGATGCATCTAGAGGACTCCTCTAGTGCATTTACAAAGGGAAATATATTACAAGAATGAGTATGATACAAAAATATGATGTTCAAATCGGAAAAATTTTGGGGCCCGTCTTTTTCTCTGCTTTGTGCTTTCTTTCGCTCTGCAACACTCTCCCCCTCTTCGTCTCTGTCGTCCCTTGACAGGCTTGCTTCTTGTCATCAGTTTGTTGTCCGCACGCTTCCCTTGGTCAGTGTTGTCTGTCGTTAAACAGACATGCAGATTTGATGGCCTTCTTGATTCAAGCTCTACTACTCGAGAGCCTGTTGTACTTGTCTTGCCTGTTGACTTGGGTTGCCATGCACGCCACCAGTGACTAGGAATGTGCTGTTCTTAGTCACCCTCTTAAACTTTTCAGCCTCTACCCCTTTCTAACTTTTGGTCCTCTGATTTGTCCTGGTTGCACACATCTGACCCTGTTGTATTGCTTTGAGGCTCTTTGCTTTTTTCCACCGTGCATGACCTAGATGCTTTGCTTTTTTGCCTGATGCGTGCCCCTGCGGGGCTCTGTGCAGAGATGGGTAATGCGCCCCTACAGGGCTTCTTGCAGAGATATATCTTCAGATATTGCTTTTTAGTGAAGCTGCTTCTTTCGTTGTCTTCTTCTTTTCTTCTTCTTACTCGATTCTCCCTCAACACTGCCCCCCTCCTGGCCTCTGTCGTCCCCGACAGGCTCTGTATCATTTAGCTGATTTGCTTCACGTATCATGAGTTGTTTTTATTGTTCTGCCTTCACACCGTCATTTGGTGGCTGTCTGTGATCTGCGAAGAAGCTGAGTTCATATGCCACTAATCTGGCATTTAAATAAGATGACATCTTCAAAAAAATTTCTGAATCCGTCTCAAAAAATCCTGTAAAGAAAGCTTCTTCGAAAGTCTGCATATATACACTTGGCAAGAACATAATTCTGGAATAATAAGCCATTATTGTTGGGCGGCTAGGCATAACTGAGAGATCAAAAATGAGGATCTCCGTTCCCTGATTAATACCGATGAAGTTCAAAAAGGTGTGAGCCGCGTGCTTGAATACTTTCAAAACTGTGAGGATCATGCTAAGTATCTTTTTTATCATTTTTACAGCTAAATCAGGTACTGTCGCGTAATTCTGTAGCCAAAATTCTATGGTTTTGACCATATAATCCTCCGTTGGCAAATAGTTATGTGGCGGGCTCGGAAGCATAGGATAATTGAGCCAGTGTTTATTTATAGTACCGCTTCTTTGCAAGTCCCAAAATTCCCTGGTATCCCTTCTGCATGGTAGTGGACAAAATGAAGGGTTTACTTGGAATGCATATGGCGCTGCTTGCTAATGCACCCGTAGTGTGGGATGCTTCTCCAAAAATTTCCGTCGCCACACTGGTTGTGCAGCTTCAAACTCTGCTTGCGTGTATTCGAATGTATCATGTTTGAAATTCAGCTGCTCATCTGGACTCTTCCTTGTAATCTTTATTATATAGCGTCTTGTCTTTTCTTTCAAGAGTCCATAGGGAATATTGAAGGGCAGATCTTTACCTTTGATCTTGGCCTCTTTCATGACTTTTACCACTTCATTTTCAAAATTTTCTGTCCAGATCTTTACCTTTGATCTTGGCCTCTTTCATGACTTTTACCACTTCATTTTCAAAATTTTCTGTTAATCGGGACACCACTAGTGCCCGTTCCTTCTGACTTATTTCTGCAGTATATGGCATACGATGATCATCATGTATATCCGCCACCTGCTCACGTATTGGAGAATTATAGATCGGGTGAGATAGAGGGCTTACCTCTACCTCGTCAGTAGGATGTTCCTTATCTGGCACTACTGGTGTCCCGATCAGTGCTTTCTCTTTCATCTGAGTCTTCAACCTTTCTATACATTCCTCTTTTCCTTTTATCTCTTGCATGGCTTCCCTGAGTGTTTCTTTTGTGGCCAGCAATTCTTTACCAATGTCGGCTACATGATCCATGTTTTCACTGTAGCTTTGCACGAGTTTTCCCTGTGCTATATTTAACTGCTTTTTTAGTTCACATATTTCCTGAGTGTACTTCCGTTCTGATTCGTCTCGTACTTCTTTCTCTTGTCGCAGCAAATCTGCATATTGTGTTATCTGCTCTCTTAATTCTTTTTCTTTGGTGTCTGAGGATTCCTATTGCTCGATCGGTTGATCATATAATAATGACTTCATTAGTTCCTTATTCCTGACTCGTAATGTATCATTCTCTTCCATGTATAATTTGAGCTGTGTCTGTAGCAAAGTACTCCTAGCTCTCATTCTCTCTTTGTCTGCCTCGCTTGCATCATGTAATTTTTGTAAATTCACGAGCTGTGCCTGGGGTTGGTGGTGTTGAGTCACTACGGATTCATATTGTGTTTTTGTTTCGAGCAACTCATTGCTTTTGATCATGAGCGCCTTTTGTGCTTCGATGAGTTGTGAGGACAGCTGTTCGCTCATGAGCTGGAATTGACTTTTTTCTCTCATGGCCTTATCATAATCTGCATCTATGTCCATCATTTGTTGTTGTGTATCCATGGCTGTCTGAATCATCTGCTTCACTACAGGCTTTAGCTGAGTAACATCCACATTTAGCCATGTTTTTGGTATACTCGGTTCTTCTCCGGTATTGACGTCTTTGCCCTGAGTCACATGTAATGTAATGTCATGGGGCTGCCTAATTTGAAGTTGGATCCTTGGCTCAGCCCCCATGTTTGCTTTGTCTTCTTGAGGTGTATCATCGGGCACCTCGATCACAATTTGCTCTTTGATTTGTAATTCCTCCGGCTCCTTACCTACTGGAGTTAGTTCTTCCTCTTTAATAGGTTGTTGTACATGTGTAGCACTGGTTGTATCCTCCTTTATGCTTATTTTTGTAGTGTCATTTAATCGAATGACATGCTCCGGTTCCATAGATCCTTCAACTCTCTTTTCCTTTTCTTCCTGATTTTGTGGAGTCACTTCCACTTGATCAACTTCATTCCATTCATCTTCTTGTGTTTCGGTCTGTATATCCGTATATCCAAGGTATCTTTTTCAGGGCTGGATTCCGTATTTGTACTAGAGTCCTCGATCCCTAGTTCCTTGTATCTTCCAGTTTGTTTTGGAGTCTTTTCTGGACTCTGTTTTTGTTTCTCTTCACTCGCCTGTCTATAATGATGACCTTGAATATTTAAGTTCACCTGCCCTTGCATATACTGATGTGTCTCTTCGAGGGCAGCGGACAGATCTCTCTTTGTAATAGGCACTTGTGCCGTCGTGATTTTTGGTAAGAGATGAGTTCTCTTTGATTGTGGTGTAGCTTGGGCTTCCTCTTCCCGTAGGCGCTTTGTGCCCCTCATGGGTTTTTGTATGCTGGTTCCAGCTTCTTCAGCCATAGCTACCGATTTCTTCTTCTTAGGGACCGTAGCTGATTTTGCGTATCTTGCTAGCCCTTCTGAGGTTGGCATCTCTCTCAAACAATTCTTCATTTCGAGAGCTTCATAAATCAATAAGGTCAATGCAGAACTGCCATTCAAAAACTTCTTCTGTCCCCATTTCTTCTGAGCCTCGAATAATCTTTCTTGGACGTAGCTTGTTAAGTTCACTTTGTTCCCAATTTGTCTCATGGCATGCGATAATAATTGTACAATTATCTTCTGAGGAGCTGTGTATCTGTGCATGCTGGGGAAACAAAAGTGCTGATGCACCAATCTTACAGCATCTTCTATGTCAATTCTGTTTATTTCCAAGAATGACCTCTTCTTGGGATCATGGCATTCCTCTTTGACACTCGTAATTCCTGTTTGATTCCATCCAAAAGCTTTATTGATCAACTCATGGGTAAATTGGATAGTCTTCCAAGCTCCGACTTTATCCAAAACGCGTGCTTCGGGAACTGAGATCTTCGTCGCGGCAGGCTGCATGGTATTCATTACCTGTGCACATCTCTGAAAATCTGGAACATATATAGGCATTTTGAGAAATGCCTCTATGCCTGCTTGTGTCCATACATCCTCAATATGAGGTAGTCCTTGTATGATCATTTTGAAGTCCTGTGACATGATAGGAAAATAGTGATCTGTATCCATTATCTTGATAGTTGCCATGAAGATGAGCTCTGCCACTGGTTGATCATCCCAGAACCAGTGACCTCTTGCTTTTGTTACTGATTCTAATGGAAGAAGCTGCACCTCTTCTTGCTGCGTGGATTCTAAATCAGTAGACGCCATCTGCACTCAATATAGAGTATGAATTAGTGGCCAGATCTTATTAGAAATCCTTCTTTATTTGTTTGTCATAAGCTCGATATTGCTCCGAGTGAACGGTGTCATCCCTTTCCCGTGTGTGTGAGAAAGGTAATACCTGGATTTTTCTTATTTTTATGTATTTTTATATTTTCATCTGAAAAGGAAAACAGAAAAGTTAGTTTATAGCCGAAGCGGTTATTAAATTTTTTGGAGTAATTTTCTTAAAATATGTACAAGTGCTCTCCTATTTCCCCGTAAGGAAAATGTGCTTGACTATCCTGATATAGAAGAGGGATGTGCCGAATGCTTGGCCTTGTAATGTGGCCCTATCATGCGTACTTTGAGTATTGCCAATCCCACATGTGTGCAATTGGAAGTAGTTGGTTGATGCATGCCGTTCGTTTTGTCTTTCGGTATCCAAATCTGCTTCCTCGTGCTGGGCCTTGTTGTATGTTGCCTACTTCCACTGAAAGTGGCTCTTTTCTCCTTGTTGTAGGTCTGCTTTATCTGATTTGTGAATCTCGGAATGACTCGGGTTACCATTACAGACTCCTTCTTTCTCCAGTAACTCTTTTTCTGTGGCTGTTTTGCCTGTGGATCACATTGGTTCTTCTTGTTTTGGGGATCATCCTTTTGGTTTGATTTCTTTGTAGTGCATGACTTAGGAATCCAAATTTGCGAACGATCCTGTTGAGCGGCTACTACTTTCTTTGGGATCCATATTGTAGCAATTCGTCGATGAATTCGTTGTTCAGACTGAGTTGGTTTTTGCTTTGATTGTTTGTTCCGATGTGGGTTGTGCTTCTGTTGTCGAAGATGCTCCTCTACTTGATCTTTCTTTATCCACGCTTGATTAGAGTATGGAATAGGGTATATTTCAATGGGTACAGATTTTGAATTACTCAGAGGACTAGTCTTTCTAATGCATTGTGCTTCGATGAGGTGTGTTTCAGATAGATTGACACTCTCATGACTTGCTAGACTTGAACATGGTGTGCAAGCAGAATTCAATGTGTCCGCACATATAGTACTCGATGAAGGTGTTTCTATAGTGCTAGTAATCATACATTCAGGACTTTGTTCATCAGAATGAATTGTTTGCTCCATGCTTACGGATTTGATTGGTCATTCATCTAGCAGACTGAATACTTCACGATGTCCTATCCTGGCTGAGATGTATCCTAACGCCAATTGAATGGTCACCTCGTATTCGTAAATCCAGTCTTGGCCTAACACTACCTCTTCAAGTAAATCTTGGTCATGACACACTAATAGCCTTTGTTCCATAGTGTTGTTGCCAAGATGTAAAGGTAAAGTGATCTCACCTATGCATTGAGTAATTGTTCCTCCTATTCCTATCAACTGGGCCATCGATGGGCGTACTGTCTCCTTGAGTTTTTGGGTCAAAGAAAGCTTGATGCAGCTTACAGCGGCTCCTGTGTCAATGAGAGCATTCACCAAGTGGTACTCCGTTTTTCCTGCTCCCAAATTTAAATATGGCCGTGTTCTCTGTGATCCTCGGTTTTGAGTGGTTCTAAAATTAGCCATTGGGATGAGTTCTTCTCCTAGCCGATATCTCTCATCTCGCTCTCTCATCCACTCTTTCCGTTTCTTTATTCTTTCCAATGCTTCCTGTCTCGCTTCCTCTCGTATTCTCTCTTCTTTGTTTTTTCTATTTTGGGCACCTACCAATCGCGCTAGCGTTTGGTCAGTCAAGGGCTCCATGAATCGTCTTACTCTACATCCACTGATGTAGTTTGGTAATACATTCCCATCTAAGGTTGCTAAGTTAATGGCTCCACTTGTAGATATACGATTAATGATTAATGGACCATATCCTCTCTTCTGCAATTTTTTAGCATGTTGTTTCAAAGTGTATACTAGAACTAAGTCGCCTTCTTTAAGTCCCTTGTCTTTTATATGTGCATCATAATATGCCTTTTGTCTCCGTTTAGTAGCATAAATGCCTGCTACGGCTTGCAATCTAGTCTCATGTAACTTCTCAATTTGATCTAGTTGTTGGGACAATTCATGACCGTTCCACTCATATTGCTGGGCCACTTTCAATGTAGGCACTAAGAAGTCAATTGGCAAAATTGCATTTTGCCCATACACTAAATTGAAAGGTGTGGTTCCAATGGCTGTTTTATATGCAACTCGGAATGCCCAAATTGCATGATGCAATTGTTTGTCCCAATCAGATCTTCCATTATTGACAAGCTTAGTCAGCACCGTGCATAGCACTTTGTTAGAGCTCTCAGCCTGTCCATTGGCTTGGGGATGGTATGGTGCTGATTTTTTATGAATCACCAAGAACTCGTTCATTAATGACTCAATCACCTCATTGAGGAAGTGCGTACCTCGATCGCTAACAATCTCAATGGGCAAGCCAAAGCGGGTGAAGATATGCTCAAATAGAAATTTTGCGGTAGTTTGAGCATCATTTTTCCTAGTAGCTCTTGCTTCTACCCATTTTGTTAAGTAGTCCGTGGCCACTATGATGTATTCCGCATGGGATCCTTTTGCTGGTGGGCTGATAGGTCCAATGAAGTCTATCCCCCATTTTGTGAAGGCTCTCGCGCATATCATTGGTCTTAATGGCATGTCTGTTGAAGAAACAATCACTAATTAGACATATATTTGAAGGTCAAATCTTAGGAAGAAAACCCCATGCCTATGTGAAGGGACAAATTCACAAATGTATTATACTTGTAAAGTTAGTTCATTTTAGTTCTAGAAGTTTTTTAAAAAATCACGGGAATGAGAAAGTCTATATAAGTTAGTTAGTATTAACTGACGCGGTGAGAAGAAGAAGGAGGAAGACAATGAGAAAGTGAGAAGAACTCATTTTTGTATGACTGAGTATAGTCGGGCTTCTCTGAGCGAGAAAGTACTTGTAAGCTTCTGAGTTTTCATAGTTATGACAAGAACTAGTTAAAGTTCTGCGTATAAGTCTTCTTCCTCCATCTCCAGTGTTTGTCTTCTGTGTAATGATTTGAAAGGTTGAAGTTTTCCAAGCAAGTCGATGCGTGGCATCGAATCTCACTTGATAAGTCCTTATCTTCATATCTGATTTTTATCTACTGCCAAATCTTCTTGAAAAGATGATGTTGTTGGAGCAACTCAATGCCTGGCATCGAATTCCAGTTGATAAGTCATATTCTAAGTGTGCATGAAATCACCTATAGTTTTGGTGTCCAAAAGATCAAGACTTTATGCGGGAAGTCGATGCCCGGCATCGAATCCCTGCTGAAAAGTGGCCAAAAACATCCCAAGTCGATGCACGGCATCGAATTCTCGTTGCAAGTCGATGCTAGGCATCGAATTCTAATTTTAAACAGGCGCTCTTACTAAAACAGGTAAAATTTCCAGTTTTGGAAGGTCATACAAGGTCATCTTGTGAAGGCCATAACTTGAGTTCTAGAGGTCCCTTTGATGGATATGATAGCTTGTTGGAAAGCTCTACTCTTCTAGTTTCAGCCTATAAAGTTTCATGGAGAAATAATACTTGAGCTAGGAGAAATTAGAAAAATACTGAAGGTATGTCATTTCGGTGACTAGAAATTTATGTAGAAGCAAAGTTCTCACTTTAGGCTATCATTTCTCAAAGATTGGAGTGGCAATGAGTTAATGGTGACCATAGAGGTGTTCTAGTGTCACATTAATTCATTTCTTGTGGTGTTTCATACATCAACAAGTGGTATCAGAGCAGAAAGATTCTCGAGAGCAGAAGGCGGCAAAGGTACGAGAAGTTTTTGGAAAGTTTTCCATTAAAGTTTCAAAGGTGAAGCATTTGAAGACACAAGGCATCAAAAGGCTACTTCAAAAGTATCCTCATACAAAAAGAACTTCAAAAGGTATTATCCTTTATCCTTTAAGCTCACAGGTTGCAGCAGAAGGAAAGAACTATGGCAGATCATATCTCCATTGACAAACTGGACAGAGATAATTACCCCGCATGGGTAATGAGAATGGAAGCCTTACTTATGAGTAAGGATCTCATGATATATGTTACAGGTGAAGAAGAGAAGCCAGTATTTGAAGATGAAAGCCGACCAAAGAAAGAGGAACTTGATGCTTTAAAGCATTGGCAGAAGAAGGATGCAAGTGCAAAAGCATACATCTACAATACAATCTCTGATCATTTGCTACCACACATCAGAGGATTGGAATCATCTGAAGATATATGGAATGCATTGGAGTATCATTTCCAAAGTACTACTAAAGCACGGAAAGCAAGTCTATGGTCAGAGTTTACAACATTCAAGAAGAAGCCAAGTCAAACCATTAGTGATTATGTCACTAAGATGAAGGATCTTGCAGATAGTCTTGGATCCATAGATGAAGATGTTGAAGATCACAGATTGATTGCTCAATTACTTGCAGGTTTGAGAGGGGATGAAAGGTGGAAACCTTTTGTCTTATCAACAGAACTTTCATTAAATCATTATGTTCCAGATTTGAACCAGTTGCTTGGTTTGATGCTCACATATGAGCAAGACTTGAAGGGAGATGGAGATAAAGGTCAAAGTTCTGCAATGTACATGAAGAATAAGAAGAAAGGAGATAAAGGTAAAGCAAAGGATGAAGAGGAGTCGAGTTCTCAGGTTTATTATGCAAGAGGTAAAGGCACTGGCAGAGGAAGAGCAAGAGGCTTTGGAAGAGGAAGAGGTAATCAAAATAACAATAAGAAGGCTTGCTGGATCTGTGGATTGAGTAATCATTTGGCTCATGACTGTTGGCATAACCAACAAGGATCAAACCAGAATCAAAACAACAATAGCAGAGGTCGAGGTGGAAGATATCAAAGTAATTTTCAAAGAGGTAGACAAAGTCAAAGAGGAGGCTATGGTAGAGGTGGAGGAAGAAGTTGGGGACAGAATCAATCCTACAACACCACCTACTACAATTATGCAAATGACACACAGAATGAAAGTCATACATCATTGATGATGAATTCAATCATCACATCAGATAAAGAAGATCTAAAGGTATTTTACATTGACTCTGGATGTTCTAATCATTTGTCAGGAAACATAGAATTGATGTCAGAATTGGAAAAAGGTATTTCGAGTCACACAGTTCAAACTGGTGATAATACAAGACATAGTGTACATTCAATTGGAAAAGTGAAATGCAAGAGTGGAGCAGATTTGCTAACCAATGTTTTGTATGTTCCTACAATACCTAAAAACTTGATTAGTGTGGGACAGATAGTTGAAAAAGGTTTTCAAGTCAGGTTTACAAATGAAGGAGTATTTGTGGAAGATCCAGAGAATGGATATAATCAAATTGTCTCTGGTAAGAAAGAAGGTAGACTCATTACTTTAAGAGTACAAGGGAACATTGGTCAAGCTTTGCTCACACATGGTGAAGCAGTGATTACAGAACTTGATCTCTGGCATAAGAGATTAGGTCATTTCAATGAAAGAGGAATTAAAGCTATGGTTGCTAATCAGTCTGTACTAGGATTACCAAATGTGCAAAGTCAACATATGGTTTATAAATGTGAAGCATGTCAAATGGGTAAAGCACACAGGTTACCATTTCAAAAGAAAGGATTCAAACATGATGGAGTACTTGAGCTCATTCATACAGATGTATGGGGACCAACAAAAGAAGGATCTATCAGTGGCTCAAGGTACTATGTTCTTTTTATTGATGATGCTACAAGATGGATAACATTATATGTTTTGAAGGAAAGATCAGAAGTGTTTGGAGCTTTCAAGCATTTTCATACATATGCAGAGAGAGTCACAGGTCAAAAGCTTAAAAGACTGAGGTCTGATGGAGGGGGAGAATATTTCTCCCAAGAGTTCAATGATTATCTTTGGAATGCAGGTATTAAGAGAGAAATAACTTGCAGGTATACACCGCAACAAAATGGTGTAGCAGAAAGAAGGAACAGGACTTTGGTTGAGTTTGCTAGAGCTATGCTAAAGGAGAAGAATTGTCCAAATTATCTTTGGGCTGAGGCTGTAAATACAGCTACATATCTTGTGAATAGATTACCATGTGCAGCTCTGAATGGAATGACTCCATATGAAGCTTGGTGGGGTAAGAAACCAACACTAGATCATTGTAGAGTGTTTGGATCAATTGCATATGCTTATGTGCCATCACAGCTTAGGCATAAACTTGAACCAAAGGCAGAAAAATATGTGTTCATTGGTTATGATGAAAAGCAGATGGGTTACAGATTGTGGAATCCTCTAACCAAACAATTTATTGTTTCTAGAGATGTTACATTTGATGAACAAAAAAGTTGGTATGCAGATCAAAGTCAGACACCTGAAGAATTTGAAGAAGAGGTAAGAAGATGTGAGAAAGGAAAATCAATTGTGCAGGTAAATAGAGATGAAGACTATATGCAAGCAAGTACATCCACAAGTGGATTAACAAGAAGAAATGAAGAAGCTCCTATATTTGATGAAGAAGTGTATCCAGACACATATGAAGAATGTGAACCAAGAAGGTCAAGCAGGACAAGGAGACAACCAGAAAGGTATTCTTATGATACTTCTTACATAACTCAGAAGAACTATGCATATATGGTCAAAGATGATGAAGAACCTCAGAACTATGATGAAGCTAAAGGTAAGAAGCAATGGGAAGAAGCAATGAAGGAAGAGTTCAATGCACTGGAGGAGAACAAGACATGGGAACTTGTTCCTAAACCAAATGGTAAGAAAGTAATTGGAAATAAATGGGTTTATAAAGTGAAGAAGCTTGCGGATGGAAGTATAGCCAGATACAAAGCTAGATTGGTGGTGAAAGGCTATGCCCAGACCTATGGCATAGATTATGATGAGACATTCAGTCCTGTAGCTAAGATGTCAACTATAAGGACAATCATTGCTATTGCAGCTTCAAAAGGATGGACTCTAAGTCAATTGGATATAAAGAATGCATTCTTGGATGGATACATATCAGATGAGGTATACATGGAACAACCTCAAGGATTTATAGATTCCAGGTATCCAAATTTTGTTTGCAGGTTGAGAAGAGCATTGTATGGATTGAAGCAAGCTCCAAGAGCTTGGAACTATAGACTGGTGAAGTATCTCAATGATCTTGGATATCAAAGTTCAAAAGCAGACCCAAGTCTACTTATCAGAAGAACAGAGGAAGGTACAATCTACATTTGTATTTATGTAGATGACATTATAATCACAGGTACTTCAGATGAAGGAATCAAGGAGGTAAAGAGATTGCTTGAAAAAGAATTCAAGATCAGTGACCTAGGAAAGTTATCATACTTTCTTGGAATGGAAGTTACTTATACAGATCATGGCATATATGTGTCACAAGAAAGGTATCTTCTGAACTTGTTGAAGAAGTTTGATATGGAAAATTGCAGAGAAGCTTCAACTCCACTTGAAGTTAATCACAAGCTCAGTAAATATGATGGTGCAGACTACAAAGATATGAGGAAGTATCAATCTCTTGTGGGTAGTTTGATTTATGCTACACTAACAAGACCTGATCTTAGTTATGCAGTGGGAGTTTTGTCACAATTCATGCATTGTCCAAAGGACCCACATTGGATTGCAGGTCAAAGAGTTCTCAGATATATCAAAGGAACTATAAAGGAAGGATTATATTATCCTTTTACATCAGATTTGAAGTTGAGAGCCTATAGTGATTCAGATTGGGCAGGTAACCAAGATGACAGAAGATCAACTCATGGTTACATGATATACATTGGTGATAAGCTTGTAAGTTGGTGTTCAAAGAAACAACATACAGTAGCATTATCATCAACTGAAGCAGAGTACAAAGGACTTGTGGAAGCAGCTAAGGAAGTCATATGGATGCAGAAATTGTTCAAGAGCTTAGGCATTGATCAAGGTACACCTACAATACATGGAGATAATATGAGTTCACTTTATCTTGCAGCAAATCCAGTATTTCATGCAAGGACAAAGCACATAGAGATACAGTATCATTTTCTCAGAGAAAAGGTAATGGAGAAGGAGATTGAAGTGGAGTACATTTCTACTAAAGATCAGTTAGCAGACATAATGACAAAGAGCTTGGATGGTGTGAAGATCAGCAGATTCAAAAGCATGGCAGGAGTAAAAGAAAAGAAGAAGATATGAAGAAACAGGGAATGTCAATTAGTGATTGAGGGGGAGCTGTTGAAGAAACAATCACTAATTAGACATATATTTGAAGGTCAAATCTTAGGAAGAAAACCCCATGCCTATGTGAAGGGACAAATTCACAAATGTATTATACTTGTAAAGTTAGTTCATTTTAGTTCTAGAAGTTTTTTAAAAAATCACGGGAATGAGAAAGTCTATATAAGTTAGTCAGTATTAACTGACGCGGTGAGAAGAAGAAGGAGGAAGACAATGAGAAAGTGAGAAGAACTCATTTTTGTATGACTGAGTATAGTCGGGCTTCTCTGAGCGAGAAAGTACTTGTAAGCTTCTGAGTTTTCATAGTTATGACAAGAACTAGTTAAAGTTCTGCGTATAAGTCTTCTTCCTCCATCTCCAGTGTTTGTCTTCTGTGTAATGATTTGAAAGGTTGAAGTTTTCCAAGCAAGTCGATGTGTGGCATCGAATCTCACTTGATAAGTCCTTATCTTCATATCTGATTTTTATCTACTGCCAAATCTTCTTGAAAAGATGATGTTGTTGGAGCAACTCGATGCCTGGCATCGAATTCCAGTTGATAAGTCATATTCTAAGTGTGCATGAAATCACCTATAGTTTTGGTGTCCAAAAGATCAAGACTTTATGCGGGAAGTCGATGCCCGGCATCGAATCCCTGCTGAAAAGTGGCCAAAAACATCCCACATCGATGCCCGGCATCGAATTCTCGTTGCAAGTCGATGCTAGGCATCGAATTCTAATTTTAAACAGGCGCTCTTACTAAAACAGGTAAAATTTCCAGTTTTGGAAGGTCATACAAGGTCATCTTGTGAAGGCCATAACTTGAGTTCTAGAGGTCCGTTTGATGGATATGATAGATTGTTGGAAAGTTCTACTCTTCTAGTTTCAGCCTATAAAGTTTCATGGAGAAATAATACTTGAGCTAGGAGAAATTAGAAAAATACTGAAGGTATGTCATTTCGGTGACTAGAAATTTCTGTAGAAGCAAAGTTCTCACTTTAGGCTATCATTTCTCAAAGATTGGAGTGGCAATGAGTTAATGGTGACCATAGAGGTGTTCTAGTGTCACATTAATTCATTTCTTGTGGTGTTTCATACATCAACAATGTCGTCTCTCTGAATAGGGTATTTAGTTCTCTGACAAGTCTCACAACTTCGTACATACGTCTCAGCATCCATATGTAGAGTTGGCCACCACAAGCCCGCAAAGAGAATCATTTTAACAGTTCTCTCAGCCGAAAAATGACCTCCTGCAGCACCTGCATGTGCCATTTCTAATATGGGTAGATATTCTCCTTCATGCACACATAATCTTAGTTGGTTATCCTTCCCTCGTTTGAACAATTGCTTTCCTATGAGAATGTAGTCCTTGCTCATTTCCTCTAATGATCACTTTCTTGCCAAGCTAGTTCCTAATTCATGTTCTTGAGTTTTTAAGAATTTCACTAATGGTGTACTCCAATTGGGTGCTATGGTCGAAAAAGGTAGAGACAGATGATCTTCGGGAACCGTCTCTCGGCATTCTGCACAATTACTTACGTGGTCATGAACACTCTTAGGCATGTCAGGCCAATATACTCCTAATCTTTTCAGTTCTCGGATAGTTCCATGAATCCCTTTGTGTGTTCTCCATTTGTTCACATGGGCTTGCTCAATTAGTTGCGTTTGTTCATCCTCATCAATACATCTGAGTAACACTCCGTTTGGTTCCATGTAGTATACACTTCCTGACACAATGTGTAAATTCCTCGATTGAAGAATTTCTTTTTTGTTATTCCTATTGATTGAGTGTTGAGGCCCATGAGTGAGTATAGGGATCAATTTCTCAGCCCACTTTGGACATACTTCCAGGTTAAAAAGGTAAGTATCTAGCAGATCATCGGGCACTCCACTCGGTGGCTCTCCGTGTGTTAGCCTTGAAAGGTGGTCTGCTCTTACATGTGTGTTCCCCTTTTTCACTATTACTTCGAAGTCAAATTCCATTAGCAGTAGAAACCATCGTACCAATCTTCCCGTGTTACAAGGTTTATTGACTAAGTACAACAAAGCTTGATGGTCTATAAAGAATTTGAACTTGTTGGCTAAAAGATAATGTCTGAACTTCTTCACGGCGTATACCATTCCTAAGCCCTCTCGTTCAGTAGTGGTATAATTTCTTTCGGCTTGATTCAGTTGTCTACTCGCATAAGCAATTGGATGATCAAGCTTGCCTTCATCAGCCGGCTGGGCTAAGATGCATCCAATGGCATAGTTAGAAGCATCAACATGAATATGAAAAGGCTTGCTCCAATTGGGTGATTTCAGAATTGGGGCAGTACTAAGTCTCTTTTTCAACTCTGTGAATGCCTTTTCGCACTCTTCTGTCCAAGTAAATTGAGTCAAGAGACTATATAAGGGTCTTGCTATTATGGCATACATGTGAATGAACCTACGGTAGTATCCACAATGTCCCATAAAAGCTTGCACTTCCTTTGCGTTCTTGGGTCTTGGTAAGTCTACGATGACTTTAATTTTGTCTTCATCTGTTGAGATTCCATTCTTAGAGACAATATGTCCTAAGATTTTCCCTTGTCTAACCATGAAGACACATTTTTCAGGATTGAGACATACTCGATATTGTCGACATTTGGCAAAAATCTTTTCTAGTTCAGGGATGTGCTCTGATCGTATAGCTGAATATGTACAAAGATCATCCACGTATACCTCCATACTTTTTCTCAGAAATTCCTTGAACACATGACACATCAATCTTTGGAAGGTAGCTGGGGCATTCGTTAAACCAAAAGGCATGACTCTAAAGGCGTATACTCCCCATTCAGTTGCGAAAGCTATTTTATGTTGGTCCTCAGGAGCAATGGCTACCTGATTATACCCTGAAAAGCCATCCAAAAAGCTATAGACTTCCTTTCCTGCTACCCTTTCCAAGAGATGATCAGTGATTGGTAAGGGATAACTGTCCCTTATGGTTGCGGCGTTCACTTTCTTCAAATTGATGCACACTCTTAATTTTCCATTCTTTTTTGGTACAACCACCAAGGGTGACACCCATTCCGTGTGCTCAATTTCATAGATGAATCCAGCATCTAGTAACTTGTCTATTTCCTCTTTTATTTTGGCTGAATACACATCATTATAAGTGTATGGTCTTTGTTTAGAAGGTTTGGCTTCGGATGTCATGGGGATTCTATGCGCACATATAGATGGATCTACTCCTTTTAAGTCCTTATAGGTCCAAGCAAAGACATCCCGATATTCTCTTATGAGACGAATTAACTCTTGCTCTTCTTCTACTGAGACATCCTGTCCTATGAAGGTACATCGTTCCTCTCCTCCTTCCATATTTACAACTATCTTTTTGGTTTGCTCCTTATTGTCATATGCTATTCCAGGCTGTGCTTCTCTTTTCGGCATTTGAATAGCAATTTTCCTCTCCTCCACTTCATATTTTTTAAAATGAGCTGGTACCTCAAATTGGTCTTGGGGTTTGTTTTCTTCATCTTCTGATTCTCTTTCAACTTCTAGTTCCCCTTTCTGTGTGAGTTCCTGGTGTTTTCCATTGGCGGTGATGTTTATGTTGGTGGTACTATTCCCTAGATCCATTGGTTCGGGCTCCATTTCAATGCTCTCGTAGTCCTCCTTCCAGTCTTTCTCGATCACTTCTCCTTCTTCTGCCTCCTGAAGGGCTACCATATACAGGCTAACATCATACCCCTCCTCATCGATACATTCGTTCATGGTCACTACTTCTTCGTTCACACAGACATCGAGGGTAGCTAAAATTTCCATCCAACCGTGAGGTTCAAATTCTTCATCCGGAAATACTTGTGGCATGTAAGCTGGGTCTTGTACAGACCTCGCTATTCCTTGTTTTTGCTGCCATCCTTTTCTTCTCTCCTCTTCCTTTTGTGCAGCTTCGCATATCCATAGATGAGTGTCCTCGTTCATCCAGGATTGATCACTAGAACCTGCACTATGAATCGATTCATTATCTTCCTCCTTATGAATTTGATTCCATTGTAGAGGTGGAACATCTTGATATGTGTACGTATGTAGGTTTATTCTAGTGGTGGTTCTTGCGTGTTGTAAGTATACCGCGTCTTTTCCCCAATCTTGTACGACCTTTAGCTGTCTCATGAAAGGCCTTCCCAGGATCATTTCATAATTGCTTGGCCTTTCAAAGTGACATATTGCTAAAGTATGTTCGAATTCCACTCCACACATAGTGAAGACTACTCGTTCCAACAATCCTAAGGGTCTTTCCGTATGACCATCTGCCATTTGTATTTTCATGCGTGTTGGTCGTAATGCTGGTTTTCCCCATTTCTCCCAAATTTCTTTGGTAGCAATACCAACACCAGCTCCTGAATCTAGTATGGCTTTGGTAGTGTAACCCCTGTAAGTAATTGGAAGGCAGGTATTTCCTTCATCTCCCTCACTAAAGTCTCCTACTTTATCCACTGGAATTCTCACTGTGTTTACTTCATCTGCTATCTCGTTCTTTTCCTCCTTGACCTCCCATTGATTGATTAATTTCTCTTTTAAATGTGGTTTTACCTTTAATAGTTCTTCAAATGTTAGGGTACATGGGATTTTTACTTCTCTAAGGCGTTGTATGATCTCCGATGTTTGGACTGATGGGTTCGTTTCCCGTCTCCTTATTGATGGAATGCGATACAATTCAGAATTTTGCTCGTACTCCCCTGTGTAGTTGGGCAGTTCCTTTACATCTTCCTCTCCTTTGTTACTTGCATCCATTGGAAAAATTTCTTCTGAATTTAGTTCAGGTATTGAAGCCTCTATTTCATTTTCTGCTTCTAATTCTTCAAAGGGTGGTTCGATTCCTTCCACCTTCTTCCATTTGTCCTCTTGGACTCGTGCCCATAGGTCCTTAGTCCATTCTCCTTCTACTTCGGGAACTATGGATCCTTCCTTTCTCTCAACACCACGTTCGTCATTCTGTGGTCTATTTACTTCAGGCTTTTCATGAGTGTTTATACACTCTTGGAATTCTCCTTCAGAAATTCGGGTATTGGGTAAAGGCGATGCAGGTTTTTCTAAGGTTTGCTGTGCAACTTCTATCAATTTCTTGCAGATTTCTAGTCTTTCTTTTTCTAAGTCGCCTCTTGGATATTCTCTCTCGTGTTGCTCTATGGTAGGTCCTGCTCTTATTCTTGCCTTGTATGCCTGAATCCACATGGCTAATTCTTCAGGCATAGGATCTGCTAAGACTGATCCTACCTCCTCTTTCTGATACTTTTCATTTTTGTTCCCTTCTTCCTTCTTCAGTTCTTCTTTTGGTTTTTGTTCGTTCCCCTCCTTTTCCTTCCTCTGTAATAACTTCTTTTCTTTTAGTCTCTCTCTTCGGTGCTTCCATCTCTGGGACCTTTTACTTGCAACACTTTTCTCCGGCTCTTCTGAATCTTCAACTCTTTGAGGGATGGGTGTGTCCCTCTCCTTGTCACTTTGATTGTTCTCATCTGTTTTATCAGGGGTCTCTCTGGCTTTGGCTCTCGTTATTGCTTTCAATGGTACTGTGTACTCTTTATCACTCCCTGATGATTCGATTACTTCTATTACGTTGATTTGTACATTAGATGTGACCTTATTGGGGTTCTTGGGGCAGTCTCTGAAAAGATGTTCCTTACCACAATCACTACAGTAGCCTTCCCAGACTCGTTGTGGTGGTGGTGGGGTTGGCAATGTGCATTCCCTGATATAATGATCACCTCCACACCTGTAACACGGTCCTCTGGGTACAGGCGGTCTGTTCATGGGTCGGGGTGGTATGGTTGCTCTAGGAGCTGTGTACATTAATGACACATAATCCTGCTCATAACCGTATGAACTATCTGGTGCTTCCATGCCATAGGCATATGGTTCATACAATTGTCCATATTCCATCATTGAGCTTTCATAATTAGAGTACGTTCCTTGACTAGGATCATAAAATGAATCATATGGTTCATTACTAGTCAAAGGTGTGGCTGGCACTATAGCTCTCTCTAGGTTTTCTTCAGGTTGGGCAATCTTGACTGGGACAACGTTCTGAGGATGGGGCGGTTGTTGTCCTAGTACTGGCTGTGGTTGTGTGTATCCCTGATAAGCATATGGTCGTGGTGTTGGTGCCTGTGGCTGATAAGATGGGTACCTAAAGGCTTCACCTCCTTGATGATTCTGAGGGTACCCGTACGGTCTCATGTATTGCTGTGCCGGTCTTGCTTGCCTATTGTAGGGACAATTTTCTGTGCTATGATTTGTGTATTTTTGTTCCACACTGCAGTATTGTAGAGGTCCTGGGACACTGGGTCTATTAAAGGCATAAGCCGGTGGTGGAACTACTCCCCTAGTACACAAATGAGAAGGATGATCACCTCCGCAATGCATACACCTTCTGAGCATGGGTACTCTCATTGGGTTATTGGGGTAGTTCCTCTGTCCTTGAACGTTCAACTTTTTCGCTAACAACTCGGCTATTTCCTCTACATTATTTTTTGGAATTGATGAGTTATTGGCCGAATCTTCACTTTTCGAGCTTCCTTGAGGTATTTTCAGATCCTCAGCTAAGTTATCTTCTAAATCTATGCATTCCTTCATGCATTCTTGCAAGGTCTAAACCCTTTTTACATACACCAATGATCTCAAGGATCCGTTCAACCCTTCCAAAAATAATGACACCATTTTATTTTGTGTCGGCCTCTCTTCCACTGGGCATCTGTCTACATATTGCTTGAATCTTCTGGCAGCCAATCTCACTGACTCGTTGGGGACTTGCTTGAAGCTATGGATTAATGATGAAGAATTGTTTTTAATTCCTGATTTAGTAAATTCCTCAATCATTTCTTGGTATACTTGCTCCATGTTCTGAAAGGTATTAGGGTCCAATGGCTGAAACCATGTTAGCGCAGTGTCTGACAGTGTAAGGCCAAAGGACTCATATTGAATCAAAAAGTCTTCTACCTGTTCGGCTCTGATTACTTGTTTAAATTCCGCTATATAGTTGTAAGGTTCACTAGAGCCATCATAGTGATTTCTCATACATTTGGCAACTTGGATTGGCCTTAGTCGTCTTCCTGCTTCGGGTTGTCTAGGCATCACTGGGAAAATAGGTCTTCCTATAGGTATGCCTGGTCCTCTTACTACCGGCGGTCTGACTGGAGCATGAACTCCATGTCTGGGGTCAATAGTTGGTTGAGGTCGGTAGTTAGGGTTATTTACAGGCATTGCGAACTGCACAGGAGGTCTGACGGGGATGTGAGTTGGTTGTGTTTGTTGTGTTTGTTGTGTTTGGCCCGACTGTTGGTAAGAATCATTATGGGAAGTTCCCAGTGGGTTTTTTGATGTAGTGGCTTGGTCTCTATGTGGGAACACTGGGATGTTTTGATATTTCAATTCCGCTCTTTCTGCTTCAGTTATGGGCCAATATCTTCTCTGATTTTTATCCATATAAGTGACAATGGTGGAAAAATCAGGATCTTGCAACTCATAAATGGTGACTGGATTAGGAGCAGCTTCCCAAATTGAGGAATGTGCTCTAAGGAGATGCTCCATCCCATTGATCAAATATACATCCATTAAGGTGTCATCCTGGGGAATCAGGTCTCCTCTCCATATCCTTGCAACTGAAGATCTTCCTCTAGGCGTGGTTACTTGCTCTTCATTCCCTCCTCCATTTAAGTTTGAAGCATTATTTTCTTCACCAATTTCATTAATGTTCTCTGGGTGTTCTGTGACAACATACTGGATATCTCGTTTGTCCATGTACAGTCCTCCTACGTATTTGACTGCTCGTCTAGGCACTATGTAAGCCTCTGATGCTTTCTTTAACCTGGCCACAGATCTGTTTAGACCATCCAGATAAATGGGGATCTCATGGTGGTTGGTGTTCACATACTCCAAGGAGGTTCTGTACTCTCCCTCAATGATTGACATCATGCCAAGCATGGGCACTGTGTTCTGCATATCCTCTGAAGCCATGGGAATTTCTTCCTCTGACTCACTTGAGGTCTCGGAATAATGTGAACGATTACTTGGCTCTGCCACACTACCTACGGAAGAGATTACACTTCTTCGGCTTCCTAGGGTTCTTCCGGATCTCAGGTTCATCCACTTCTCAACTCTGATCGGTCTGTGCTACCCTTGGGCCTTTGGTACTCTTCACTACAGGTCAAAAATTTATAGAAGCCTTTGGCTGGAAAAATGACTGAAAAAGAATTTTTTTCAGAACACGATACTTGCCTTCCAAAACTCCACGATACACGATTTCTGGGTTCAGACGATACCCGATACTTGGGTCAAAACGATACACGATATTCGAAGGAAACGATACTTGTTACTAGGGGGGAAACGATACACGATATCTCAATCCCGACGATATTCGATACTTGGAACAGGCGATACTCGATATGTGGGAAGTATCGAGATCTTTGATCTAAGCGATCTCTGGGCCAAACGATACTTGGCTGGAAACGATATACGATACTTGGGATCTACGATACACGATCTCTGAACTGAAACGATCGACGATACACGATATTTGGTAAGTATCGTGATCTCTGAGGAGCGATACACGATACTTGACCCAAACGATACGCGACCTCTCACGATACTTGACTATTACGATACTTTGGGCAAACGATACTTGACACACCCGATACACGATCTTCGGACAAAACGATACACGATCGACAACAAGTATCGCGATCTTGAATCAAAACGATACACGATACTTGCTAGGTATCGCGATCTTTGATCAAACGATACTTCTCAAGTATCGCGATCGGCACGAAACGATACACGATCAACGATACTCGATAGACGATCGCTGGCAGACGATCTCTGACCAAGTATCGCGATCGGTATGAAACGATACACGATCGACGGGAAATATCGCGATACTCAACCACAGGAGCAAAACGATACTTGATAAGTATCGCGATACTCGACCGCGGGAGTAAAACGATACTTGACCCTTAGACAAATTTTGAAAAATGTTTTTGAAGTTTTGATTTGGACCCCTTGATCTCCTAGTTCCTCTCTCCTCTCCTCACTCTCTGTATCATTCAAAACACACCTTTTACCCCCTAAACGATACCTGGATTCAAATGATAAATATGAGCAACTGTGAATGTGCTTACCTCAAGCTCTCTCTCTCAACACCTTAATCACACCTCAATCGCTCTGCGCAGCTCACACGACTCGGTCCATAGCTCACGATACTCGACAGTGATTCTCCACGATACTTTCTCAAAACAAGTGATTTTCAAAATGACTCTTTGTAGTTTTTATACTTGGGATTTTCTATTTACTGAAAATGAAAAAAATCAAGACAAGAAGTGAAAACTACTCTAATCTACTCCCTCACTCTTCCTACTCTTCTCCTACTACTCCTAAACCTAAAACTTATCACACACACCTCGGGGATGTGAAGTAACAAGTGCTGAAGTGACTGACTACTTGCCAAAGGACAATTTCACCTCTACAAGTACGATTCTATCACACTCGATCTATAACCATCACGAAGGCACCTTGGTGGAGTGTTCCTCGGCAACGGCACCAAAAACGTGTGTACTTGAGCCAAGACGACTCAAGGACTTGTGCCAATGAGACTATACCTCAATTGCCACACAAGTGCATATAGTGGGTACTTTAACACACATTTAAATGTCAATCCTAAGGAACGACTTACCAAGTGTATGAAGACGTGTGCACACGTGATGGGAAATGAAGTGGTTTAGCTAGCATGCATGAGAAAAGACTACTACCTCCCATGCTCACTGAAATACTGAAAGTGTTTGCCGCAAGCCTCTTACAGCAGTTTTGGTATTCTGAGGTTTTCTCCCAGCCCAGAACCCTGAATGTAGGCAATAGGGTACTCCTTTCGAAGCTCTCGACGAGACGCATCCAACGGCGGTGGTTTCACTCAATTCTGACCACTCAGCTTCAAGTTATGGCAAAAACAGTGAATGACGGGAATCACAAATACCCGCGCCACAGCTTCTCCTAGCTCATGCACGCACTACAGCAGCTCAAAACCAAGGGGAATGGGTAGACAACAGTCCTACACATGCATTTCAAGCATAACACACACATACAAGAGCGAAATGAAGATCAAAATCAGCAAGAAAGAGGCAAACTCGAAAATTCTGAAGAGCTCCTTCTTCACAATGGCAAGAGTTTTTTACAAAGAGTCACAAAGTGACTTATATACATGAGCCCTAAGTTTGGTCCTTTCACACAAGGGACCGGCACTTTATTCACTAAGAGACTAATTTCCTACTATTGTACATGGGTAATCTCTACTCTTCTGCGGGGATGCATCTAGAGGACTCCTCTAGTGCATTTACAAAGGGAAATATATTACAAGAATGAGTATGATACAAAAATATGATGTTCAAATCGGAAAAATTTTGGGGCCCGTCTTTTTCTCTGCTTTGTGCTTTCTTTCGCTCTGCAACACTCTAGCACAATGGAGAGTACCAACGTGGGGAGATTCACCTCATAAATGTCAGTCCATGGAGATGTGAGGACCGGTATGAAGACCAAGAGCAAGTGAAGTGCACAAGTGCGTGAGTGAAAGCACACAAGCATGCACACACATACACACACACACACACGCACAAGGTAAGAGCAAAGAGTGGAACAATGGAAGGACTTCAATTACAAAAGAACTCTCCTACAAAGCTGAAATCTACAACAAGCTGACCTCAAAAATGAGCTCTCCAGCCCTTTTTATAGTTTTTGAGTGGTTTTGGCCCTGTCCAGACCTAGGGTCTGGCCTAGTTAAAAATTAGGTTCTAAGGCTTATTTGTGGGCTCAAACGGAATCTAAAAATTATGAAAATCGGTAGTATGATATATCTAATACTCCTCAAGC
The DNA here is from genome assembly GCA_020310875.1 of Ceratopteris richardii. Lineage (NCBI taxonomy): Eukaryota > Viridiplantae > Streptophyta > Polypodiopsida > Polypodiales > Pteridaceae > Ceratopteris > Ceratopteris richardii. Next base: position 9,825,996 of record CM035424.1, read on the forward strand.
TCAAGGACTCCTCGGCTTGAACAAAATGGAGTTGCAAAAATAAAAGATGGTATTTACAATGGTGCTAGTGATAAAAATCACTATTTTTATAGGGATTTCTTCTGAAAAATTTGACAGGTGCTTCTTGGAGCTCCCTACTTGCTCCTTCTTCTTGTGTGTCCATTTCCTTGATGCACATCCATGCTTTGTCCTGGACCTTGAGCTTCAACAGTGACCAACACAAAAATCACAACTAACACCAACACTCGTCCAAAAACATATCCATCGTCACGAGGAAGGAGATAAGAAGGAGAGCTCACACACACACTCTCACAATCAAAGAGAAGCACACACTCAGAGTGAGGCAAGGAAGAATGATCTTCTTCCTCTTCTTCTTCTATTACATGAAAAGGAATGTACATGAATAATCTGATAAAGAAATACAACAACTACAATATATAAAGGCCAGCACATAAGGAAAAACCTAATGTCTGTAAATGAGCGAGCTTGCAAGAAACAAATGTGCCATCACTCTCGGTAGATAAATCTAATAAAGCTCAATGAACTGTCCCTGACATATACCATTGTCACCGCTATACATGTCAGAGAAATGAAAAAGTGATACGTGTCATCCTGGATCATCACATGTTTAGGTTAATATCTCAACACTCCCCCTCAAGATCAATGCCATGTCCTCTAATCCAAACATCTTCCGAAACTTCTTCAGCTTCTCTACTCCAAGTGCTTTAGTGAAAATATCAGCAACCTGCTCATCTGTTCTCATATAAACAATATCAATATCACCTGCTAATACCTTCTCTCTGATGAAGTGATAATGTACCTCGATATGCTTTGTTCTAGCATGAAAAATAGAGCTCCATGCTAAGTGTATGCTGCTAAGATTATCACAATAGATGGTGATAGGCTTTTGCACTTCCACACCTAAATCTATAAATAGCATCTTCAGCCATAATGCCTCACATGCTGCCATTGCAGCACCTCTATACTAAGCCTTTGTACTCGACAAAGCAATAGTGGGTTGCTTCTTGCTGCTACATGTAATAGTTGCACCTGCAAGTGAGAATAGAAAGCCACTAGTAGATCTTCTATCTAGAGTATTACCAACCCAATCTGCATCGGTGTATCCATGAACTTGCAAATCTACATGAGCTTCATAGAACAATGCATAATCCAAAGTAGCTTCACATAATGTAGAGTGCACCTCAGAGCATCCAAATGTGGCTTCCTAGGAACCTGCATAAATTGACTTTCAAGTCCAACAGTGTAGCTTAGATCAGGCCTGGTAATTGTGAGATATATCAAGCTTCCCATAATTTTCCTTTACATAGTAGCATTTTCCAATGCTTCACTTGATGTAGTATCTAACTTCAAATTTTGATCTAATGGCATAGAAATCAGCTTACAATCAACCACACCATACTTTTGCAGTATATTCAAGACGACATCCATATATATGTTTCTGTATGTATAAACTCAATGCCCGAGAAATCTTTCATGTCAAATTCCTACATAAGAAGCTGCTTTACCTCTTTGATGCTTTCTTCATTATGGCACCACCTACAATCAAGTCATCAACATAGATAACCACAATTGTGATGCATGATGGAGATGATCAGTCTCCAAGAGACAAGCATACTCGAATTTAGAACACCTCTATATCAAGTATAAGTTATAAACTTCTTCAATTTTGGAAAACTTTTATCAATTTATGAGCTATCACCATTATTGTGAACTATGACCATACTCAAAAATGTCTTGCTCCAACAGCTCCCCCTCAATCATCAATTGTGATTACCTGCATCTTCTTTACCTTGCCTTATCTTTAAACCTCTGCAATTTGGGTCCATCCAAATTCTTTGTCAACATATCTGCAAGTTGATCCTTTGTAGGAGTATGCATGATTTCTATGTCTTTATCAACAACCTTCTCTCTCAAAAAATGATATTGAATCTCAATGGTCCTGGCATGAAACACAGGGTTAGCTGCCAAATACAAAGAACTCATGTTATCTCCACAAATGATAGGAGTACTCTGAATCATATCAAAACTCTTCATGAGAGTTTTTAGCCATATGACTTCCTTTGCAACTTCTACCATACCTTTATACTCTGCTTTTGTAGATGATAAAGCAACTGTATGTTGCTTCTTAGAACACCATGAAATTAACTTATCTCCCACATAACACAAATACCCATGTGTTCATCTTCTATCATCAGAGTTGCCTGCCCAATCTCCATCACTATATATCTTGATTCTTGTATCTGAAGTAAACCCATAATAACCTTCTTTAAGTGTTCCCTTGATATACATAAGGACCCTTTGACCTGCAATTCAATATTCCTTTCTATGACAATGCATGAATTGAGATAGAACTCCAAATGCATATGACAAATTATTAATGTAGCATAAATCAAGCTACCCACCAAACTCTGATAAAGCTTTATGTATTTGAATTATTCTCCTCCATATCTACTCAATTTGGGACTCACTTCCATTGGAGTTGGTGCTATCCTAAAATCTTCCATCTTAAACTTGATTAACAAAATCTTCAAATACCTTACTTGAGTCACATATACTCCATGTTGAGTATATGAAATCTCCATTCCCAAGAAATATGATAAATTTCCCAAGTCACTGATCTTGAATTCTTTCCATCTGCTTCATAAGCATTTTTATGCCTTTTTCATATGTACCTATAAGTATTATGTCATCAACACAAATACAAGCATAGATAAAGCCATCTTCACTTGCTTTCACTAGCAAGCTATTATCTGCCTTTGATGCTTGGAAACAAAGTTCCTTCAAAAACTTCACAAGCCTATAATTCCATGCCCTTGGAATCTGCTTCAAGCCATACAAAGCTCTCTTGAGCTTACACACATGATCTAGATAAAATTGATCTTTAAAACCATCTGGTTGTTCCATGTAGACTTCATCTAAAATATAATCATTTAAAAATGGATTATTCACATCTAATTGAGACAATTTCCAACCTTTGCATGCAACAATGGCTATAAGAGTTCTTATGGTTGTCATCTTTGCAACATGACTATAGGTTTCATCATAGTCCACACTATATGTCTGTGCATACCCTTTTACAACAAGTCTAGATTTGTACCTAGACACACTTCCATCTGCATATGTTTTTGTTTTGTAAACCCATTTGCATCCTATCACTTTTTTATTACCTGGTTTTGGCATGAATTCCCAAGTCTCATTCTCAATGAGTGCATCATATTCTTCCTTCATAGCTTTCTCCAAATTCTCCTTTCCTTTTGCCTCATCATATCTAGAAGGATCTTCATCTGTCTTTATCATGTAAGCATAATCTTTAGTAGTCAAGAATGAAGTATCATAGCTTTACCTTATGGGTTGCTTTTTATTCCTTGATGATCTTTGGAGTTCTCCAATCCTTGAAGTTTCTGGTTCATCATATTCTAGATCAAACCTTGGCATTTCTTCATCATCAATTAGAGCTTCAACATTCTCTTCTTCATCAGCTATTTAAACTTTTGATTTGCCCTATTTTTGACTCAATACTTCTTCAAGACCTGCATAAGCCCTATTTGTACCTATATACCAAGTACCTTCCTCATCAAATGTAACATCCTTGGACACAAGAAATTGCTTTGTGGATGGACTCCATGACCCGTATCTCATTGTTTATCATCATAACCAATGAACACATATTTTTCAGCCTTTAGTTCCAATTTATTCCTTAATTGAGAAGGAACATAAGCATAGGCTAAACAACCAAATACTTTGCAATGATCTAATGTAGGTCTCTTACCCCACCAAGCTTCATATGGTTTCATACCTTGCAAAGCTTTACATGGTAGCCTATTAACCAAGTATGTGGCTGTATTTATAGCCTCAGTCCACAAATAATTAGGGGAATTCTTCTCTTTCATCATTGATCTTGCAAATTCAACAAGATTTATATTTCTCCGTTCTCCTACACTATTTTGTTGAGGAGAGTACCTACAAGTAACTTCTCTCTTTATACTTGCATTCCACAACTAATCATTGAATTCATTTGAGAAATACTCTCCCCCTCCATCTGACTTCAATCTCTTCAATTTTTGTCTTGTAACCCTTTCTACATATATATGATAGTGTTTTAATGTGCCAAATACTTCTAACTTATCTTTGATCACATAAATAGTGATCCACCTGCTAGCATCATCAAGATAAATGGCATAGTATCTTGTGGAAGTGCAAAAGCCTATCACCATCTATTGTGATAATCTTAGTAGCATAGAGTTAGCATGGAACCCTGCTTTTCATGTTAGAACAAAGCATATCAAGGTACATTATCACTTTATTAGAGAGAAGGTATTAGCATGTGATATTTATATTGTTTATGTAAGAACAGATGAGCAGGTTGCTGATATCTTTAGTAAAGCACTTGGAGCAGAGAAACTGAAGAAGTTTCGGAAGATGCTTGGATTAGAGGATATGACGTTGAGCTTGAGGGGAGTGTTGAGATATCAAGCTCAACATGTGATGCTCCAGGATGACACGTATCAGTTTTTCTTTTCTCTGACATGTATAGTGGTCACGCTGGTATATGTTAGGGATACTTCATTGAGCTGTACTAGATTTATCTACCGAGAGTGATGGCACATTTTTTTCTCACCAGCTCACTCATTTGCCGACATTAGATTTTTCCTTATGTATTGATCTTTATATATTGCACTTGTTGTATTCTTGTTTTAGATCATTCTTGTACATTCTTTTTATGTAATAGAAGAAGAAGAAGAAGAGTATTCTTCCTTGCCTCAATCTGAGATTGTGAGAGTGTGTGTGTGTGAGCTCTCTTCCTTATCTCCTTCCTTGTGACATCCCATCCCCTTTCCCATTCCCCCTGCACTCCACACTATCCCCCTTGCATCTAATTCTGTAAATAATACATTGAATACAATCATTTAGTGTGCATATCAACTACGACAAGAGTACCAATGATTGGAAGAGTGAAATGCTACCTTCTAGGCAGAGACGTAGAGACTACAAGCGAGAGGCACCGCTCTGGAGGCCAACAACCAAACACTCCTAGCAGAATACACCACCTTACAACAGGCTCACATAGAAATGGAGTCCAAAATGCCAAATAATGATGCTCAAGAGGTCAAAGAATTGGAGAACCTGCTCCAGGTGCAAACTCTCACTAATGCCAAACTATGAAGAAATGTAGGGCTTCTCTGGAAGCACACATGTGTAGCTTTGGAAGAGAACAAGAGACTCCAACAACAAAACCAAGACAATCTTGAAGCTGCTATGGAGGGGACCTCAGGAAAAGAGATTAGTCTAACAAAGTATCGTGCCATTCCCTTTGAAGATATCAAAATATTACTAGAGGAACATGCAAACTTTTTAGAATCCTATCAAAACATGGAATCAAAATGTGAAGATCTAAGAAGCAACTTGCCATGGCAAGCACAACTCAACCAAAGCCAGCCCTCCTCCCTCAACTTACAGCAGAAGTGGAAGCCCTACAAAAAAAGGTGGAAGAACTAAAAGCCAGACTCTTACCATATGAGAGGCCACACTCTCCAATTGAAGAACTAGAACGTGAAATAGTGGTGGAGATTCCTATCGAAGAGATTTTTGAAGAACCATATGAGCCGATGCAAGTACCAGACAGGCATGTCACAACTGAGGGCCTAGACACCTTCAAGATAGAAGTCCCAGATTGGCTCAAGAGAGTACAACAAATATGACAAAGCCAGAATGATAGAGTGGTTGTGCAAATCAAGTCCCTTTCCAGTCTGGAAGAAACAGTTCTTAGGTCCTCCTATTTTCAGAACATATCCTACCAATGACTGATTACCACATCAGAAACACAATATTAGACTTACTTTGTATTTTTAGCCAACTATAATATAGAGATTAAGAGGCACACAAGGAAAGAGCCAACCTTCGCCACTCAGTTTGAACCTGATGATCTACCAAAAGAGGCACGACCAGGCTCTATTTTTCAACCTAATTGGCATGTGAGACTAATAACGAACTATCCTAAAATGATGCACACATGGGAAGCATGCCACTCTATATTAAATATAACCCATGTTACTGCCCCATGGTCCATCGCAGGTCCTGGCAAGCATTTTCCATCAAAGTTCACAACAACAAAGGGTTCTCTAATTAGATTAATTACCCATATTTTGCTCCACTAAGAGGGCTACCCACTATGGCTTATATGATCTCTACCATACGCCATTGGTCGACACGGTTAACGAATGTACCAAACATTGCTGCACAAATGTGTATGGGTATCTTTGAGCTGCTGACGGTAGTATTCAAGACCTTTCAAAAGACTCAAGCTCCATACATTTTCAGCCCCGTATTTTCTAAAGGAAATTGAGATTTTGTATATGACATGAGCCAAACCCCCTCCGTCAACACAATATATGCATGGCGTGCATGAATCACATATCTATCTGCTTGCTACAAGCACACTTTTGAAGAAATGTTTTCTACGAGGTTCTTAATATCATTCCATAATTTTCATTCTTTTCCGTGGAACAAGCCATACATGTAGATCAGTTACGCTTGCCACATCCGGACATTCTAGGTCCAATTGATTGGGATCAAATGATGACAAACTTGGCATGAGGCCTATGCATACAAGAACATCACCTTGCCATTGATGTCGTCGAGTATTACGTCAAGCACTCTCAACAACAAGGGTCTATTAGAGACGATAGACGCGAGAGAGGAGGGGTGTTGGTAGCAGCCAGGGCAATCAAGGCCTTACAAGATAGGGAAGCCACCAAAGGGAGTCGGAACAAATGGAGAGCCAAGCAGGATTAAGCAAGCAAAGTAGTCAATGCAAATCGAGCAAGTAGGCCACATAATTTTTCATGGAGAAATATTTCTTAAACAGTGATTTTAGTCACTTCACACCATTGTAAATAGCATTTTCCATTATTCCTACTCCATTTTGTGCAAGCCAAGGAGTCCTCAAGCTTGAGGACTGTTAGAAGTATCTTTGTACCAATTTTCATAATTTTTAGAGCTCGTTTGAGCCTCCAAAATATCCAAGGGCCCGAATTTTTAACTAGGCCAGAGAGTAGGTCTGGACAGGGATAAATTCTAGCCAAAAACTATAAAAAGAGCTACAGAGCTCATTTTTGAGGTTAGCTAGTTGGAGATTGAAGCTAGTTTTGGGCTTTGTATACTTTCTTGGAGCTTGCTAATAGAAGATTCCATTGTTCTACTCTTTGTCTTGCCTTGTGTGCATGTGTGTGTATGTGTGTGCATGCTCATGTGCTTCTCACTCACCCACTTGTGCCTTCACTTGCTCACAGTTGTCATGATAGTCCTCACATCTCTAGGGATTGAAATTTATGAGGTGGATATCCTCACATTGGTACTTGCCATTCTGCTAGAGTGACACTTGGAGAAATACTCTCGCCATCCATCTGACCTCAATGTCTACATCATTATTACCCTAGATGGTATCTTAACTCCAGTGATTCTGCACTCAATACGGCTCACAAAATAAGAATTGCACTATCAAATTCAAAATGTTATAGCCACTGATGTTGTTGATTTGTATGTATGATTTGCATGCATAGTAGTTACTCCGCTAATTATTGTCGACTACTATGCGATAGTGTATTCTCAATTTGCAAAAGAAATCTGTCTTATTTATGTAAATAGATATATACCTTTTTATTGATATGTAATTTACCCTCCCAGAAGTATGATAGGGCCGTAATTTAGAACCATTAATGATTGTTGGCAATAGTTTGCATGCCTGCATGGCCAACCAGGAGGAACCTGTTCTACAAAGCTCGTGAATCTGGAATGGACCGGTCCACCTCAATTTTAAATTGGCCATTTTCTTTTTCATCTTTGAATGAAAGTACAATATGAGATCACCAAGCTAAAAAATCTTCATTCATATGTTGCGATCGTGCCATTTCTTCTGATGGTTTTGTAGCTCCTATTATAAGAGAAGTCTATGGTATGGATGTTCATCTAACTGTCTCAACCTATCCATCCTATAAGCAAATGACTCTTCCGGAACCAATTGCTTCTCGATTGCAATTCAGAGATTTGGCACCGTAACTTCCAATGGAAGAATTGCCCCCTGTCCATAAACCAATTTAAAAGTTGACCTGCCAATGGAAACTTTATAGGAAGTCCCATAGGCCCAGAGCACAGTGGAAAGAATAATTTCCCATTGATCCATAGAATCTAGCAGCATCTTCTGTAGCATGTGGACCAAAACGCTATTGGTACTTTCCACCAATCCATTGGCATGTGAGTAATAGGGAGAACTAAATTTGTTCTTAATGTGATACTCTGAGGTTACATATGAAATTAATTGATTCAAGAAATGAGTTATGTTGTCAAACACTAACTAAAAAGGAAGGCCATACCGACAAAGGATTTTGTTCTAGAGTTTCTTCGCTATTGTTCATGTTGTAGTCTGTTAGGTCGTTTAGGCTTCCACCCATCTCATTAGGGCAAAAAACGGCCAAAAAGGGTTGTGTAAGGATTTCAATTAGTTGTGCTTAATCTGGATTAAAGTTGTCAAATCATTTAAAAAAATTTTGTGTAAGCACATTTAAAATGTATCTTATGCAAATTTTAAAGAGAGAGAAACTTGTGTGATAATCATAAAAAGTATGTGTGATATCTTATGCCTCGACGTTTGTGCTCATCAGGCGTTCATGAAAATTTGAATTTTCCTATTCACGGACCTATATAATGTGTGCTTATTATGTTTTGCACTTTTTTTACTCTACTTTCCATAGAACGCTTGTTTCTCTCTTTCATGTCATTTTAGACACTTTCGCATCACTCTTCATAGTAGACCATGGAGAACCTCAACCCAAACACTCTCACTTAGCTTTCAACCAACCGAAATCATTGTGATAAGTTCCATATCAACATTGCAGTTAGTAATGAGTATGCAATGACAATAAAGGTATCTCGAAGGGCTCTTCAACATTCTAAAGTGGATGGATTGCAAAAAGAAGGCAAAAAACATATCGACATACGGGCAGATGGATTTGTTTATCCAATCGATCCACAAACTGGAAGGTATCCCCCTTCTCATAATCTTCATGATCTAATTAGATTTGTAGGAGATTGTGAGGATGGTTTACGAGGCTATCGTTCAAGGCTCTAGGAGATTTCAAGGAATTATGTACAATACATAAACTATTTACAAAACACACAGCATCAGAAAGATTTTCATTAAAAAATGTGAATCTCTACTTTTAGAAATGGGATTTCATGGTGGTGATGTTCATCTAAGAAAAGATCCAAAGCTTCTACAAAATACAGGTAATGTACTACAGGATGTCTCAATGGGAGGTGCAAAAGCAAGGAGATTCTTCAGCAACCATGATGACAAACAACTAAATGCCATGTGGAATTGCTAGAAAACATTTTGTGAGTTCACGACTAATGTAAAAAGCAAGCCAAAAATAGCAACAAAGAGAATGGAGGTGTGGGCAAACTAGATGATTTTTAAAAAATCATGAAGCAGCAGGTAACATCAAATAGCTATGTGACAGATTTCAGAAAGGTGACCACATAGCTTATAGAAACCATCATAGAGGCATGGAGTGCCAAAGACATAACAAACTACTTGGTGAGTTTCAAAGATAATTTACTCACTTTATTTTTCTTTAATTGAAATAAACATCTCATGAAACTCTTATGTTATTCCGGCATATTCTTCTTGTGCATGGTGCATTCTTTGTAGAAAAGGAAACACTTGCTGAATGGAACACCCAAGGCATGGAAAAATCTCATTATCAAGCAAGGACAAGCTTCTTTAGGTGCACAAGGAAAGGAGGAGGAGTAACAAAAAGTAATGCCTCCAAAGAGCTTTTTGATTGGTTCTTTATAAGACAATTACAAAGGAGCTCATGCCAAATATTGTCACCAGAGAAATATGACTATCACCAGACAAAAACATTATGGATCAATATCACAAAATGAAATAGATTACATTCCAAAGGAAGCCTTAATGTTTGCATGTCTTTTATTTCTTTGAGAAATAAAGATGTCTATGTATGTACATTTCATGATGTAATAAGCTTTGAAAAGAAATATGTCTATGTATGTACACCTTTTTTGAGTCTTCTAAATGAGCTTGAATTTGGAAAATCTACCTTCAAAGAGATTTTTTATTGATTCTTGAGAAGAAATTTACAAAAGATCTCATGAAAAATATTATCATCAGGTAAATAGGACTTTCACTAGAGAAAAATAGATCATGGATCAATAAAGATTAATATTAGGACATGGATCAATTACACAAAAAAAGATTACACCCTTCATATTTGCAATGTCTTGTATCCCTTTGGGCAATAAATATGTGGATCTATGTACATTTCATGAGTAATAAGCTTTGAAAAGAAATATATTTAATCCTTCTTGACTCTTTTGAATGAGCTTGGCTCTGGAAAATCTCCTCTATATCTGAGTTACTCTTTTCTCCTGTAGCCATCAATACTTTTAACATCTGACACCCCTGCAACCATTGCATAGCTTGAGTAACAAAGAAAGTAGCCTGCCCTTGAAGCATTGAATCCTGGGGCATATCCAAAAGTTCTAAATGCTGCTGTTCTTTCAAGTAGCAAAAATTTGTATGCATTAAAGGGTATTGAAGTAAAACCCATGTATCTTGAAAGAGTCCTCAAGGAGAATAGTGCAAAATCTGGCTCTTCACTATAGTGCTTATAAATAACACAAAATAATTCTGGATTCAATTTTGGAAGATAGTGGATCACTGAATGAATATCCATCTTTGTCTTTCCTTTCTCCTCTATGGTTTTCCTTGTTCAATTCCCCCTGCCAATGTAGTTGTCTTCATCTAATATAGATAACTATGGAAAAAATTGAAAACCTAGGTCAGAAAAAGTCCAATGAAACTTTTAAAGTCATAGAAATAACTAGAAACACAAGTGGAAACAAAGCATGAGACACGACCCATTCAAGAGATTAGGATCATCAGAGAATATCGGATGGGCCTAATCGCTTGCATCAGTCATGTTCGATCTCTCACCCTTAACTTTATAGAAACATATAATTAATGTTGAAAATAGCATTCATACACACATTATATGGAGCATTCATTTATATAGCTAGAATTATGATACTTGTTTGGACATGACCAATTCAAGCGATTAGGCCCATCAAAGAAGCTTGGATGGTCCTAATCGCTTGAATTGGTCGTGTCCAAAGGAGGTCATCTTGAAGCTTAGATTGCATGTGAACTTTTGTATCTTATGATTGGTTAAGAATTTGGAGAAAATTATGCTACCATTGCATCCGGAACATGCCAAAACCCTAAGATTGACTGTCTATTTGCATGATTCTAATACCCAGAGGTCTTGATAAGCCTTTTTGTATTGATTTCCACATACGACAGATCCAAGCGATCAGGCCCATCCAACATTTCGAGATGAGCCTAATCGCTTGCATTGGTTCTGTCCTAGATTCATGCACAAATAGGCTAGACCTCTCAGTATCAGAATCATGCAAATAGACAATCAATACTAGAGTTTTGGCAAGTTCCGGATGCAATGGTAGCATTAGTTTCTTGAAATTCTGAGCCAATGGTAAGATAAGGAAGTTCACAATCGATGCAAGCGAAATAAGCTAGTCAAAGGCCGGTCAAACACATGTAATTGCTTGTATCTGTCCTATTGGGTATGAAGCACAAGTATGTGTCCTAGTCTAATCGCTTACATCGGTCGTGTTTCTTGAGTGTTTTGTGAAAGCTTTTTTATATTAGTTTTTTTTTGCTTTTTAAATTTCTTCCGAGCTCTTAAACTCTTTTTTTTAAGGTTATCGCTATGACAAAGAAGACAGCAAGGAATTCTCTCCAATCACAACATGGAAACTCCAAAGTGTAAGCCTTGCCATACATTTTGTTGTGTTCTATTTTAAAGCATTGCCATCCATTTTTAATTTAAGTTTACCTTGCCGTGCTGCTAAGCTTCTCAAAATGCATATTGATCACAACTTTCCAGGAATTCCTAAATTGAATGAAGAAAAAAAGTTTGGATACATTCAAATACATGTGCCATTATAGAAAGACAACACCTCATGTGGCTAGAGAGTGATTGCAATTGCAGTAAGGTTCTTGCAAAGAAGGTTTTACAATCCTGAGTTAAACTTGTCAGACTATCTAGATGCATGGGTCATCTTGATCAAGGAGAGAGCAATAAATGCCATTATGAAACATGCAATATGCCCTTATGATCCAGATCACCTGCACCACCACACCAGATAAAAAGAAGTCTAAAGAAAAGAAGAAAGGGTTTCCTATTCACTCCCCATTGAAGCATGGGCCAAAGAATAAGAGTAGAGGTGAGGGCTCCAAAAAGGACAGAAAAGAAGGGTGAAACATTATATTTTTGGAATGTAATATTGTAATCTAATGTGTAACCAACATATGTTGGAAGATTTATTTATGTACAAATTGTATGTAATTATGCTAGTCTTCATCTGGAAGATGGTCATTGTAACTATATTTATATGCCTTGAGTAATGTAATGTTGAATTGATCGTCTTGAGAACTAAGCAAAAGTGACTTCATTGCATGGTTCAAGCAAAATTGAATTGGTCTTGTCATCAAAATGTCTATTTTGTGTGCTTTTTGCTTTATTCTTGTTGAAAAGTTAAATGTGAAGAGGATAGAGACGTTTTTATGACACGAACGATGCAAGCGATACAGGCAATCGGAGAATTTCGGATGGCCCGTATCGCTTGTATCGGTCATGTCATCCAATCTTTTCCATTTTGTCATACCATCCATTTTGTCATATGCAAGTTCTTGTATAATCGTTGCACCATTGAAATCTCATCAGAACGTTGAAATTAAACAAAAAATTTGCCAATATGAACATAGTCCATAAAAAGCCATAATTGAAGTGATGTAATAAGTCACATTCTTAGTTACCATCTTGCAAAGGAAAATCAATGGAAGTATGGAAAAAGGTTCTAAAAGGGGAGATATATTATGTATGACTTTTTTGGTTTATATTCTTGAGTCACCTAGAATTTACTCATGCAATTTCCTTTATAATCATTGCACAATAGAAACCTTATCAGAATCTTGAAATTAAACAAACAAATGCCAATATGAATATAGTCCATAAAAAGACATAATTGAAGTGATGTAATTAGTCACATTCTTAGTCACCATCCTGCAAAGAAAAATCGATGGAAGTTTGAAAAAAAGCTTCTTAAAGAAGGAGACTTGCTACAATCTAAAGGGTTGGAACTTGATCACCTTAGGTGGCAAGCAAGTTATGCAAGATAATGTTTTCTCTGATCTAATGTTAAGGATTGCATCATCAATTGAGAATCTGAACTGTGATGATGCCTCATCAAGGTATTCTAGGACCTCCCTTACATTTCTGAGTTTCCAATTTGCAGTGACAATTATTTTCCTAGATTGAAAATCTGGATGAATCAGTACTTCTGGATAGCTCTCCTCTGAGTCCAAGGCTATCCAAAGTCCAAGCTTCCTTTTCCACCTTTTGTTGAATGATCAGGAGCATCCCAATCTAATGAAGGGATGCAAGGAGCAGCCAAATGTATAAGATTTCCATAAGAGCTCCTCCCTGATGGCACCTGATAATCTGCAAAATGGCCAAATAACTCTATGTTATTGAAAAATTGAGTACATTTGTCTGCATACATAAGTTCTGCATATTCCTTATGAAAAACTCTGAATGTTCCTGTTAAACATTCAATAGGTTGCCACTCCAGAATATTAGAAGGAAAAATATATGCAATACAAAAACATATATGTTGTTATACAAAAACAACAGAAATGATAGAAGAGCATTGTAAAACTTCACTTACAGTACGAAGGGAATTGCAGATGATTTTCTAGAAGCAGATCCTTAACATTGTACACATGTTGTGATCTTGCAAACCAACCACATATCTTCAATTTGAAACTAAGAATACGTCCCCTCCAATGGTTTCTTGTGTCGTCTCTTTTAGCATGCTTGACTCTATGGGCACCTCTACAGCTAGGAAGCATAATTACCCATTCATTTAACTTCATGGAAAGAGGTTTCCACAAAGAATACCGCACATGAGGTTACACGATTGGAAGGACGACGAGAAGAAGCCATTAGAATCGAGAAGACGAAGAATGCTCTAAGCGAGAAATCGACATTCACAAACTTTGCCAGCATTTATAGATAAAAAGGCTTTGTACACGTGGAAACTTTTGATTTCATGTAAACCCTGTCGCCGAATGACCATGGAATTTCGTGAACCCAAAAATATTTCGTATCTTCAAAAATCATTTCCTTCTTGGAACTTTAAAAATATGCATTGTGTGGTGTGAAAAAATACCTCTTTTTGCATCAAACCGAAAAATTGTACACTGAATACAAGAATCTTCATCACTTTCGTGGCGCTTTTAGATCATATTCTCTTAAAAGAAGAATTTCTTCATACGGTTAAAGGAGACAACAATGTTATACTCTTGTACACATGGAAAGACGCTATTTTTCGATTTCCTTAATCTGTCATTAGCAAATAGCCCCTTTTTGGCCGTTTTCCACCTAATGTAGGACAATAGTCTGTGCAGGTCAAAATGTACAAGGCTCCCGTTCTAGTTGTTGGTGATTTGATTGGGCTGATAAATTTCAGGCCCCATTTCTAGAAGGGCTCCAATGGAACAATTGGCTGCAGTGGGAAATGATGACCTACACGAGCTTCACCAGTTCTTTGATGAGGTCACAATTTTGCACCGCATGTTGAACATTTGTATACATTTTCGGCCATCACAGTCCAACCTATTGGATTTTGCGGCCCATAATTACATGACTGCAATGACCACCGACCTCACTCGCATGAGCTTCTGTGATGATGGTTGTCACCTCATGGGGAGGTACACAATGTAACCAAATGCCGATCGGATCCTTGTGGTACAACTGTCCCAATATAATAGTAAACCTATGACTTTGAAGACCCTGTTCCTTTTGAGCTGTAGATCGCAAATCAGATGGAGCAATATCATTTTCTAGAAAGCTCATCATCACTTCCTACTAGGTTGGTGTAGTTTGAGGAGCATTCTCGATTTTGACCACCATAAAAACCTCTGCATCGGAAAGAGTATTGTCCACACCTTCTAGGGCTTTGCCATAATTGATGTGAGATAGGAAATCTGCAATGGTGTGACTTGCGTCAGGACGGTGAACAATGTCATACTCAAATTCTTGCAACAAGAGGACCCACCTAGCAAGCCGTCCAACCAAGTTTTGCTACCTCACCAAATACAATAGGGCATTGTGATCAACATGGAAGGTGAACGACTGCCCAAAAAGTAGTGATGAAATTTCTTTATAGAGTATATGAGACCGACACATTCACGTTCTGTAGTCAAATAGTTCTACTCTACTGATGTTAGGCATCGACTTGTGTAATAGACAGGTGTGAACCAATTGCGGTCCTCCTTCTACATAAGTACACTTCCAATAGCTTTATCCGAAGCGTCCACAAATACATGAAAATTTTGTGTCGAGTCTGGAGCTTTCAAAATTGATGTCATGGCTAACATCTTCTAGAGTCACTCAAAAGTAGGTTGTGTTTCCTTCATCCACACGAACTGCATCAGTTGGACATGGGGAAACTTGTTCACAGGACTGGCAATATGTGCCAAGCCTTGCAAGTGCCGGTTGTGCCACCTGACGTGCCCCAGGAATCATAGAGCTTCTTTAGGGTTTCGGGGTGCAAGAGTTTCCAATATCACCTTAACCTTATCAGGGTCCACTACTAAGCCTTTCTCCAAAATAATATATCCTAGTAATTTTCTGCATTCGATTGCAAAGGTGGATTTGTTAGGATTAAGGCATAGATGTATCTTTCTGCAAGAATCAAAGCACTCCTGGAGGTACTCCAGATGTGTGGTCATCTTGCCAGAAACTGAGAATTCATCTAAGAAAATTCGCATAAAAGATGTAAGGTACAACGCGAAGATTTGCTACATACATCGATGGAAAATGCTTGGCATGTTCCACAACCCAAACCACATGGCAGTATAGGCAAATACTCCCCAGTTCATAATGAATGTTGTTTTAGGTATATCTTCCTCCACCATTCGCACTTCATTGTAACCACTAAACCCATCAAGGGAAGAATACATTTCGCGACCTGCTACCTCATCCAACATGTTGTCGAGAAATGGTAGTGGAAAAAGGTATGGTATTGTCGCTGCATTCAGTTTTTTGTAATCCACATAGATTCGTAGCTGCTTATTCTTCTTTGGCACGATGATGATTGTAGAGACCCATTCCAAATTCTCTATGGGTACAATATATTCAACTTTGATTAATCTATCGAGCTCATGCTTCACGTGCTCTGCAAAGTTGGGATTCATCCTATATCGCTACTACATGACTAGGGTAGTGTCTAGTTTAAGCAAAATTCGGTGATGATATAGCTTTGGATCAAGACCCTTCATATCAGTATATGTCCATGCAAACACATCGTTGTACTATTTGTTGGTGTAGGGCAATCAACAATTGATGTTTTGATGAAGAATTGAAGCTAAGGAGTGAAGAAAAGATCAAGGTATGAAGCATGAAGGGAGTACATATCCAAAAGATGAAGATGTGTACACATATGTACATTAATTTAGAGATAGTTCACTTATACTTTTGTATAGTCATGAACTTGTAAATATCTACCTATAGATACAAGGAAAAATATCGAGGAAAATATGAGAAAGTGTAGAATACAAGAATTTAGAAGAATTAGAAGTGATTAGACTCTTGAGAAGTATGAAGATTAGCTCTCTCATCCAGATGTAAAAGTTCTCTAGTAATGAAGAAAAATTGCACCCGATGTTTCTATGTATTCTCCTTCTGTGCTTGATCATTTCAAGAATCATTTTCTAGATGTCTAAGTCCATAGCTAATGCGCCTATGGTTAAAGTTTGAGAGCCTAATTATAAACAGGCTATGAGAATTATGAGTAGGAACATTCATATGTGAGGAAGTGTTCACTATTAGGCGCAAAATTTGATGCTAATGTTTTGGTCAGTTCTCCTTCCACAGTGTAACATTTTGAGCAAGCAAGCACTCAATCTTTAAGTTGGAAGGTAAGCTACCTGTGGCTAAAAGCATTTGCATAAATGGGTTCTAGATTGAGAAAACCAAGTGTTAGAAGTTATAGGTGTCTGAATCGACTTCTCAAAAGAACAGTTTTAGACATAGGTGACTTGTTATGTTCATTTCTCAAGATTTATTGAGTCTTTTGAAGTGATTTAACTTGGAGGAGGTGCGCACACTATAGGTGACACGTTTTGCAAAGTTTTATCAAAACATTTACACATTTGATAAGCCAATGAGAGAATTATGTGTAGCAGACTTTCTCTAGAATCTTCTTCTTCACAGTTTATCCAAAATCTGTATATAATTGATCATTAATCCTCCGAATTGGGAAAGGTCTTGAGTTACTCTTGATATAGAGGTGCTCTAATTTCAAGTGTAGCTTGTTCTTTTGGAGATTAACACTCTCCATCAGTGGTATCAGAGCACGAAGTATCAAAATTGAAGGGAGGAGGACCCCGACTGCTCTAGACATAAAGAATTCAACAATTAAAGATTTAGAAGGTGAAAGCTTGAGAGAAAAGCTTGAGAAGGAGGCCATAAGACATCAAGGAAGACAAAAGGAGTATCATTTCAAGTAAAGGTACATCTATTACTTACAAAGTTTGAAGAATTCAATACACAGGTGAAGAAAGGATGGGAGATTCTCTTCAAATAGAGAAGTTAGATAGAGAGAACTATCCAGCATGATCAATGAGGATGGAAGCTCACCTTATGAGCAAAGACTTGATAGGGTATATTACAGGTGAAGAAGAAAAGCCTCAGTTCAGAGATCCTAGTGTTCCAACTAGGGAGGAATTATCAGATTTGAAGACTTGGATGAAGAAATATGCTCAAGCCAGGAGCATTATCTATATGGCAGTTAATGATTACTTGTTACCTCACATTAGAGGTCTTGAAAGTGCAAGTAATATATGGAATGCTTTGGAGGAGCATTTCCAAAACACCACAAAGTCAAGGAAGGCATCCTTGTGGGCAGAATTTACTACATTCAAGAAGAAGGCCTCTCAATCCATCTCAGATTATGTAACAAGGATGAAGGACATTGCAGATGCATTAGGAGCAGTTGATGAAGACATTGAGGAGGATAAATTGGTAAGAGAAATCCTTACAGGATTGACAGGTGATGACAAATGGAAGCCATTCATTTTGTCTACTGAATTATCACTTGATCATTTCACTCCTGATTTAAATCAGTTGCTAGGACATATGCTAACCTTTGAGCAGGATGTCAAAGGTGAAAGTGACAAGAGTGCAGGTCAAGCAATGTATTCAATGGATAAGAAGAAGAATACCAAAGGGAAGCAACAAGCAAATGAAGATGAAGGCACAACTAGCCAAGCTAACTTCCTAAGAGGAAGAGGAGGTGGCAAAGGTAGAGGAAGAGGTAGGAGTAATAAAGATGGAGTCAAAGCTTGCTGGATTTGTGGTAAGACAAATCACTTAGCTAATGATTGTTGGCATAATACCCAGAATAATGGTGGATATAATCAAAATTTTAATTCAAGAGGAAGAGGTGGCAGGAATCAAAGAGGTAATTTCAGAGGTAGAGGTAGTAGAGGTTACTTTGGAAGAAATGCAGGTAGAGGATTCCAACGTCAACAATACAACAATACCTACTACAATTATGCTTTAGATCAGAAGGAGGATTCAACATTGATAATGAATGCAACTTGTGAAAGGCAACGTGAAGACCAAAGAGTCTTCTACATTGACTCAGGGTGTAGCAATCACCTGAGTGGCAACATAGCTTTGATGACTTATTTGGATAATAAGGTAACTAATCATGTAGTTCAAACAGGTGACAATACAAAGCACAATGTGAAGTCAATTGGATCAGTGAAGACCAAGGATGGTAGTACTCTCTTGAGTAAGGTTTTGTATGTTCCTACAATTCCTAAGAATCTGATAAGTGTAGGACAAATTGTTGAAAAAGGTTATGAAGTTAGGTTCACTAATGAAGGAGTGTTTGTGCAAGACCCTAGCAATGGGTATAAACAAATTGTTTCAGGAAAGAAAGAAGGAAGATTGTTCACATTGAAGATCCAAGGTAATGTTGGTCATGCCTTGTATACTTATGGAGGACATAAGATCTCTGAGTTAGATCTTTGGCACAAGAGGCTTGGACATTTCCATGAAAGAGGTATCAAAGATATGGTTAACAATGGTTCAGTGCTTGGATTGCCTAATGTTGCAGGTCAACATATGACATACAGATGTGAGGCATGTCAATTAGGTAAGGCTCATAAGAAATCTTATTCCAAGCATGGTTTTATGTATTCAGAAAAGCTTGAATTGGTACACACAGATGTGTGGGGACCATCAAAGGACTTCAGTATCAATGGTTCAAGGTATTATGTGATTTATGTTGATGATGCCACCAGATGGATCACTATCTATGTGATCAAAGATAAATCAGAGGTATTCAATACATTCAAACATTATCATGTGTATGAAGAGAGAATTACATGTCATAAGTTGAAGAGACTAAGGTGAGATGGAGAGGGAGAGTATTTCTCTAATGAGTTCAGTGATTATTTATGGAATGCAGGTATAAAAAGGGAAATTACTTGCAGGTACTCTCCTCAACACAATGGTGTAGCAGAAAGGAGGAATAGAGCTTTTGTTGAGTTTGCAAGATCCATGATGAAGGAGAAAAATTGCCCAAATTATTTGTGGGTTGAGGCTGTAAATACAGCTACTTATTTGGTTAATAGATTACCATGTAAATCTTTGCAGGGTATGACACCATATGAGGCTTGGTGGGGTAAGAGACCTACTCTAGATCATTGCAAAGTATTTGGATGTTTGGCATATGCATATGTGACATCTCAATTGAGGCATAAATTGGAACCCAAAGCTGAAAAATATATGTTCATTGGATATGATGATAAGCAGATGGGATATAGGTTGTGGAGTCCATCCACAAAACAATTCTTGTGTCTAAGGATGTTACATTTGATGAGCAAGGTAATTGGTATGCAGGAACAATCAATATTTATGCAGGTGGTGAAGAAAATGTGGATCAAAAGAAAGGTAAATCAAAGGTTTAGATATTTGATGAAGAGAAGAACAATGAAGTACAGGTTGAAGTAGAAGAAGTGCCAAGGCTTGATCCAGAATGTGATGAATCAGAGACCTCAAGAAGTGGAGAACTCAGAAGGTCAACAAGACACAGATGGCAACCTACAAGGTATAGCTATGACACTTCTTTTTTGGCTACCAAAGATTATGCTTATATGATAAAGGCAGATGAAGACCCTTCTACATATGAAGAGGCAAAAGGTAAGGAAAATTGGGAGAAAGCTATGCAGGAAGAGTATGATGCATTGATGGAGAATCAGACATGGGATTTGGCTCCTAAACCAAATAGTTAGAAGATCATTGGATGCAAATGGGTCTACAAGACAAAGAGGCATGTAGATGGAAGTGTGTCTAGGTATAAAGCTAGACTTGTTGTGAAAGGAGTTGCTCAGACATATGGTGTAGACTATGATGAGACTTATAGTCCTGTGGCAAAGATGACAACCATCAGGACACTCATAGCTATTGTTGCATGTAAAGGTTGGAAATTATGTCAATTAGATGTGAAGAATGTTTTTTAAATGGTTATATTTCAGATGATGTTTTCATGGAGCAACCACAAGGATTCAGAGATGAAACGTATCCAGATCATGTGTGCAAGCTCAAGAGAGCTTTGTATGGTTTGAAGCAGGCCCCAAGGGCATGGAATTATAGACTTGTGAAGTTCTTGAAAGAACTTGGATTCCAAGTATCAAAGGCAGATAGTAGCTTGCTTGTTAAAGCAAGTGATGATGGGTTCATTTACATGTGCATATATGTTGATGATATAATTCTTACAGGTACAGATGAGAAAGGCATTCAAAGCCTAAAGAAGCAAATGAAGAAAGAGTTCAAGATTAGTGACTTGGGAGACTTGTCATATTTCTTGGACATGGAGATCTCATACACTCAACATGGAGTGTATGTAACTCAAGAAAGGTATTTGAAGAACTTGTTGATCAAGTTTAAGATGAATGATTGCAGGGTAGCACCTACTCCAATGGAGGTGAATCACAAATTAATCAGATATGGTGGAGAAGAGTTCAAGGACATGAATCTATATCAAAGTTTGGTTGGTAGTCTGATCTATGCTACATTAACTAGGCCTGATTTGTCATATGCAGTGGGAATATTATCTCAATTCATGCATTGTCCTAGGAAAGAACATTGGATTGCAGGACAAAGAGTGTTGAGGTACATTAAGGGTACACTCAAAGAAGGTTTGTATTATGGTTTTACATCATATACAAACATCAAGATCTATAGTGATACAGATTGGGCAGGTAATCCTGATGATAGGAGATCAACTTATGGATACTTATGTTATGTGGGAGATAAGTTAATTTCTTGGTGTTCAAAGAAGCAACACAGTTGCTTTGTTATCTGCAGAAGTAGAGTACAAAGGTATGGTTGAAGCTGCAAAGGAAGTGATATGGCTTAAGACTCTGATGAAGAGTTTTGACATCATTCATAGTATACCCACTATTCATCGAGATAACATGAGTTCATTATATCTAGCTACTAATCCTCTTTTTCATGCTAGGACTAAACACATTGAGATTCAGTATCACTTTCTAAAAGAGAAGGTGATGGATAAAGAGATTGAAGTGATACACACTTCAACAAAAGATCAGATAGCTGATATGCTAACCAAAAGCTTGGATGGGCCAAAGCTACAGAGATTCAAAGACATGGCAGGTATAAAGAAGTTAGAGAAAACCTCAATTGATGATTGAGGGGGAGCTGTTGGTGTAGGGCAATCAACAATTGATGTTTTGATGAAGAATTGAAGCTAAGGACTGAAGAAAAGATCAAGTTATGAAGCATGAATGGAGGACATATCCAGAAGATGAAGATGTGTACACATATGTACATTAATTCAGAGATAGTTCACTTATACTTTTGTATAGTCAGGAGCTATTAGAAGTGATTAGACTCTTGAGAAGTATGAAGATTAGCTCTCTCATCCAGATGTAAAAGTTCTCTAGTAATGAAGAAAAATTGCACCCGATGTTTCTCTGTATTCTCCTTCTATGCTTGATCATTTCAAGAATCCTTTTGTAGATGTCTAAGTCCATAGCTAATGCATCTATGGTTAGAGTTTGAGACCCTAATTATAAACAGGCTATGAGAATTTTGAGTAGGAACATTCATATGTGAGGAAGTGTTCACTGTTTCCTGAAACAGGTGCAAAATTTGATGCTAATGTTTTGGTCAGTTGTCCTTCCATAGTGTAAAGTTTTGAGCAAGCAAGCACTCAATCTTTAATTTGGAAGGTAAGCTACTTGTGGCTAAAAGCATTTGCATAAACGGGTTCTAGATTGAGAGAACCAATTGTTAGAAGTTATAGGTGTCTGAATCGACTTCTCAGAAGAACAGTTTTAGACGTAGGTGACGTTTTATGTTCATTTCTCAAGATTTACTGAGTCTTTTGAAGTGATTTAACTTGGAGGAGGTGTGCAAACTATAGGCGATACCTTGTGCAAAGTTTTATCAAAAACTTTACACATTCGATAAGCCAATGAGAGAATTATGTGCAGTAGACTTTCTGTAGAATCTTCTTCTTCACAGTTTATCCAAAATATGTATAATTGATCATTAATCCTCCAAATTGGGAAAGGTCTTGAGTTACTCTTGATATATAGGCGCTCTAATTTCAAGAGTAGCTTGTTCTTTTGGAGATTAACACTCTCCATCACTGTTGTAGGAGAGCAATCACTCCCATCTCAAATTTTAGAGCAAGCTCCGAACAAATTCAAACAAGCTTAGGGTATTCCACACTACTAAGGTTCACCACTTCTAATGAATCCTCTTCAACCCAAATTTTCCCCAACTCCATAGGATCTTTCATTATTGTATCTACAATATCCCCTTCTTGTGGTTCCATGGGTTCTGTGCAAACAGTGGCCGCCATGCTATCACAGTTTGAACAGATAACTAAAGTTACATCCACAACCCCAAAGGATAAGAGATCTCTATTGGCTTCAAGAAAGTGTTGCTCTTCATCCTCCTGTAGCCTCTCCAGCATGTGAGGAGGTTCTACCAATATGGTTTTATGCTCTAGAAGATAGTATTGCTCCTCTTCTAATGGGACCAAAAATTTTGCATGTCCTTTCCTAAAGGTAATAGCCTTCTCATCCCGATTCTGTCGAACTTTAGCATTCCATAGCAAGGGTCCTCCCAATAGTAAATTATAATCTAGATTCTGTCCTTTGAGTTCTCTTACTACAAATGTAATATTAAACATACCTAAGAAATTCCTGATGGGGAAATCTTTAATTACCGCCACTGGTTGTACACACGGCTGATCTGCCATCCGAACAAAAAATGGGGTTGGCTCAATACTAGTCCAACCCATATGTTTACATGTGGTTCTGGAAGCGATGTTGATACTTGATCTTCCATCAATCAGGACCTTGGGGATGGCTTTGTTTTTATACCAAACCAACCATAGAGGCCAGAGGTTCGTGACTAAGGGATGATGAATATATTTCCTATAAGTGCTTTAACAATTGCTTCTGAAAAGCCAGAACGAGTTCGAATAAGGCTCCTAATGAAAATTTAATATGTGAATCTTGCAATAACTCACATGAAGCACCATCCTCCGATGCCTTGGGGTCATGATCGCTCTGTTTTCATTCTGATCTCAACCATTGGTTTTGAATGTTGATGGCAATATCTTGATCATTAGGCGATAACTGCTGAACTTTGAAAACTATGGACTCAAGTAGACATCCAAAATTCTCCTTTTCCTTGTCAAGGGAGCACTAGATTGTGCTCTTTGACTACACTAGAAAAGATTTTGGAAATATACTTCTCATTACGAGAACACCCATGTAGGGGAAATGATACAAGAGTATGTGATTGATACAAGTCACACAACCCGAGATTGGTAGGTATAGATGACTCAACTAGAAATGATACTGGAGGTCCCACAACTCGGGATCCTAAGTATGGATCAAGATCTTTGGATTACAAGAACTCCCTTTAGGGAGATGAACTAGATACAAGAAAGAACTCGACAAGATCTTGTACTACAAGATTACAAGAGGACAAGAGAGGATATTCAAGAACTAGATTAGACAAGACTCGAACAAGGAACAAGACAAGAATTGGAACTAGAACTTGGAGAGTACTTACTTGGCGATCACGACTCCTTGAGCTCCCAAGATAGGTATCCAGAAGACCGAGAAAAAATATGGCCAACCCCTCCTTATATAGTTTTCCAAGGGCGGTTATGAGTTGATGATGTCATCAACTAGAAACAGGACCTTCGGGTGTCAGGATTCAGCAAATAGACAGTGGATCTTGAGGTTTTGGCACATTCCGAATGCATGGTAGCATTCATTTCTCCAAAATCTTAACCAAACATGAGATATAGGAAACACACATGGAACCTAAGATTTAAGATGGTTTTCTTGTCCATGACATCACCTCCCCCTCAAGCGACGAGTTCCACGAGGAGGGGCCATGTTCTCTAGCTTGGGTTTCATTAGATTCTTCCTATGGAATTCATGAACCTTGATTTTTGTTCTCTCAAGATTTTTTGTAAGTTCCTAAGTACGATCACTGATGTAATATGCTTTCAAATGAATAAGGCATTCCAATCTTCTTCGAGAGATCCTTGAATATAATACACGGATGACTTCGAATTCTTTATGATCGTCAATCCTCATAAGTAGTGAAGGATTGGGTGTCTCTTGAGCTTCGTTGGGTTCTTCATGCGATAGATCCTTTGAGCTCCTACTGGAATATTGTGGTGCTTCCAAGATCTTTGATGGAGAGTGTTGAGTAAACTCACCTCCTTGATTGAACATGAAATTCTCCTTATCCTTTACCTTCTTGACATCTTCATAACATGTATAATCCATATCATTTGTAATGACTTTTTCAGCTTCAAAGATTCTTGATTGAGATTCTTGAGGAATAGTGTCTTCATTATTCAAGACTTTTGACTCTTGGACTTGGCTTTCTTTTAACAATTGATTCTCACATTGAACTTCTTGATCAATAACATCATCCAAGGTATCTCCTTGAGGCATGTGTTAAAAGCACTTCTGTCAAGTCGCTTTTAATCTCGTTTCGGGTTCTTGGGAATGGTTAGGGGTCTGACAGTGCGGAGGCCCTTTATTTAATTTTCCCAAATTAACTATTCAACTAAGCAATAACTATACTTTCAAGGCAATAACTTCCGCTACACAGTTACTATGTTCTGGTTACGATTATCTTTACACAGCAACTTATCACGCAAGTTAACAATCACAAAGTCGCACAAACTTATTAATATGATGTAACATTACTATGTTAATACCTAAGACTGCAATTCAACGAATAGAATAATAATACTCAAGATATCGACAAATCTGCACACGATCTTCTCGGCACAATCGCCCAAACAGAGTCTGGCAAACCCGTCTCTCCTTCCCGAAGAACACCGTAATGCCTTTTCATTAATAGATAAAAAGTTACAACTATTTTGTTTCAGGGAACCCACCATAATCTTCAATGTGTCTGGATCTACCAGTTGTGCGTCTGTTCTGACTGAACTTGCCGCAATAATCTGACTCATCAGTGCATCGGTCTGCGATAGCAAAAATGCTTCTTGTAAATAGAATTCGTTGGCTATGGCCGCATCTCGTCTGACCTTCATATCAGCAATTTGACCATCAACTCTGGACAATCTTTCTGCTTGAAATCCCAACTGCTTTTCTCTGCGTTCCAGCTCTTGAGCTTGATATTGGATGGTTTTGTAATACCCATCCCTTTCTTTCATGATTCCTTCCAACTATTTCTTTAGCTGAATCGTCCGGAGGGTCTGTGCATCCAAGTCACGACACTTCTGGTGAAGTTCGGCAGACAGTGTCTTTAATTCTTCAGTGTTCTGCATGGCCAAATCAGCCATTTCCTGTCCGTTTTGGGTCACCAACTCAAGATCCGCATGGGTTTCTTCTAAGAGATTGCGGAGAGCAACCCGAGCATCTTCCTTATCTTGTCCTAATTGATTTAAATGCTTTATTTCTTCATTGCGAGCGGCTAAAAGAACATTCTTTTCATTTAACTCAGTGATTGTTGTATCGC
The DNA here is from genome assembly GCA_020310875.1 of Ceratopteris richardii. Classification (NCBI taxonomy): domain Eukaryota; kingdom Viridiplantae; phylum Streptophyta; class Polypodiopsida; order Polypodiales; family Pteridaceae; genus Ceratopteris; species Ceratopteris richardii. The sequence continues at coordinate 9,852,251 of CM035424.1, forward strand.
ATTGGGCAATCAGGTTGTCTTGCTTTGCAATCCAGGCTTGAAGTTATTGAAGCTGAACCTGCAGGGCATGGTTTTCTGCCTTGACCGCATTTGCTTCTTCCTGTAACGGGGCAATATCCGCTTCTAGCAAATCGACTTTGCCTTGCAATTCCTACCGGATATTCTCAGTTGCCAGCTTCATTTGAAGAGGTAATTGCTAAGAAAACTGGATTAGGAGGCAACCCATAGATTCTAATGCGCTAAACATAACGGGCAGAGGATGAATAGTAGGAAGTGGTTGGGATGAAGAGGCGGAAAATAGATGAGGAGAGGGTGGTGGAGAGTAGTCGGGAGAAGAGGATGGAGGAGTGGGTGCGTCTGGAATTATAGTGGCGATTGCACTAGTATGTACTACAACGGGCTCAGTAGGGTTAATTGGCGTAGGAAGGGGGATGAGAGGATTCTGCACCAGGACTATTCCGGTCACATTATTTATCACCTCAGTGTTTGCGATCACTGCCTCAGCATTACCAATTACTTCTGTGAGGATTTCAGTGACGATCTCCTTCATAGTTTTCGCATCCTGCTGATGAGAGTCCGTCCGAGAAGAGACTTCTTCGGATTCTTCCAGGTGGGCACCTTGTTCCTGCTGGTTGAGTGGAGAAGAGGGAACGGATGATTCGACATGGAGGGAAGTGGCAGTGTCATGGAAAACTTCAGTATCATGACCGGAAGTTGATCCCTGTACCTGACTTTCAGAGGGGCTTACGCATCTGCGTTTTCAGTGAAAAAGCTGAAGCATATCTTCATCGTCATCATCCTCGTCCTCGAGCATTTGAGTAGATTCTTCATGTAACAAGAAGGGAGCGGTTGGAGGAGGTTGTGCAGCTTGGATTGCCGGAAAGAGGAAAGTGAGGAGATGGGGTAAACGGGAACGAGGGAGGTCACCCTTAGCAAGTTGCTTGGTAACCGTCACACAGTCACGGTGAATACGCCTAAAAAAGAAAGATGTGAAATTTACAGGCTCACGGGACGCAGTATCTATCATCAAATAGGTCGCGAAATACCATATGTGTGTTTTTGTAAATTTAGGGTGGCTACCAAAAATTGTAGAGCTGTATGCTCTGGTTCAGGTCTGCAAAGAATGGCATACTCATTAGATGAGTGCCAGGGAAACAATTCTTTCATAGTGGCCACGGAAAGAAGTGGACCATTCTCCAATCCTTCCCGAGGGAGTCGAAAAGCTTCAGCAAACGTAGCTAAAGTAATGACGACACGAGATGGTAAACACGCAATAGGCCAACACTGCTCTGTAGCAGGTGTGGCGGCAATAGCAAAAACAATATGCGCGTGGAATGAATGACATGCCACTAAATGCCAAGGCAATTCAGCAAAGGCTAACAGACCACGAGTGCGCAAATACTCACTCACTTCAGGAGTGAGGCCTGCACGGAAGGTTGTGACATTCTCGAGAGCTTCCATGGTGCACAAATAAACACGAGAACACAGAAGACAAAGAATGCACAATCACACAAACACAATAGCGATTATCAGTGGAAAGAACATGATTAAGTAAGAGCATGGGAAACATTAGGCGGCAAAACATTAATCATAGCACCATATTGGAGAGAAATCCCTCATGATTACGACATGCATGCATGATCAGAAACAGTAACACAGGGCGCCGATTAATCATAGTGAGCCACCAAAACGAGGAGATTACGGCCAGTGGTTATCCGAAATATGGGAAGAAAAAGAAAAACAAGTGACTTGCAAAAAAGAGGAGAAAATACTAAATACACGTCATAGGTTATCAGATGGCTGATGATATGGGCGAAGCTTAGAACCATTAATCACTTTTGGCAGGAGAACACCAGTTAAGGTCGCTAACCAAAAAGTTGATGGTCCCACTTGTTCAGCAATCCGGTATGGACTGAACCACCGTAATTTAAATTTTTCGGCAGATCTATTGGCTTTAGCATTATAGAATAAAACAAGTTGACAACCGTAAAGACAGGGGTTTTTAGGAAGTTATCATGAGTACGGGCTTGACGGAGCTGAACTTCTTGGAGAGTCATGAAGCTTTCCCAGCGGTGTTCATCCAATGATCTGAGCGCATCCAACCGAAATGGCAAAGATTCTTTCGGCAGTAATTTTTGAGCTAAGGCAACACGCAGACTCGGTATCACTACTTCCATTGGCGCAGTAGCTTCTATACGGTAAGAAAGTTTAAACGGAGTTGTTCCGGTTGCCACTTTGTACGTGGTCCGGTATGCCCATAATACAGTAGGTAAGAGTTGATCCCAATGTTCCGGACATTCCAAGATCAATTTGCGGAGCATATTCAACAGAGTCTTATTGGTACTTTCAGCCAGACCATTAGAACGTGGATAGTACGGTGAGCTGAATTTATGCATAATCTGAAAAGTGTGAGTCAGTACTCGCAGTAAGTTGTTTGAAAAATGTGTTCCTTGGTCCGTCACTATTTCTAGAGGTAGTCCATATCGAGGGAAGGCATCCTTCATCAAACATTTTGCCATCGAAACAGTTGTGGGAGAACGTAAATCCCAAGCTTCCACCCACCTAGTGGCATAATCTGTACAAGTCAATATGTATCGATCGTGGGTGAGGGTCGCTGGTGGTGTGATTGGGCCAATAAAATCTAGACCCCACTTCTGAAAGGGTTCCAAAGGTAAGACAGGTTGAACGGGAAAGAAGTGTCGCTACAAGGGCTACCCAGAATGTTGACAGACATCACACTGCTGCACAAATTGAACCACATCTCTGTACATTGCAGGCCACCATAGTCCACTTTGCAGAATTTTTCGGTGAGTAAGATCAGCTACGAAGTGTCCTCCAGTGGGTAATGAGTGAGCCATAGCAATAACTGATTCTGCTTCATGAGGAGGAATGCATCTAAGTAAAACGCCAGTATGATCTATGTAATACAGTTGACCCACAATCAGCCGAAATCGTCGACTATAGACTGCAATGTTTTGGCGCAGAGGAACGGGAACATTAGGAGGGAGACAACTGTCAGTGAGAAAAGTCATTAACATATCATAGTATGTAGGAGCCACAGAAAGTTCTACAGATTCTTCAGGAGTTGTCTCGGTGACATAAATAGCTGGCGTCGTATCATCCACACCTACCGGAGGCTCACCGAAATCCAGTCGAGATAAAAAATCCGCCAAGACATGTGCTATGCTGGATCGATGAATAACTTCATAATCGAACTCCTATAATAGTAAAATCCATCGTGCTAATCTACCACCTAAATGCTGCTACCGAACCAAGTACACCAGTGTAGCATGATCCACATGGAAAGTAAATTTACGGCCCAGCAAGTAATGCCGAAATTTCTTAACAGAATATAGCAAACCAAGACATTCTCGTTCTGTCACGGAATAATTCCTTTCTGTCGGAGCTATTCGGCGACTCGCATAGTACACAGGCCAAAACCATTTGTCAATTTGTTCCATGCGGACACTACCAATCGCAATATCTGACACATCCACGAAGACATGGAAGGGTCGTTCCCAATCAGGTGGTTGTAGGATCGGGGCCTGTGTCAATAAGACCTTCAATCGATCAAACGCACTTTGGCACTCCTGAGTCCATTCGTACTTCCGTGGAGCGCTGGTCATAAGCCGATTAAGTGGTGTTGCTAAATGAGCTAACCACCGTAAATGTCTGCCATGCCACCGGATTTGGCCAAGAAAGCGCATAACTTCTTTCGATGTTTTTGGGACTGGTGCCTCCAACACAGCTGCTACTTTATCCGGATCTACCTGTATTCCTTGTTTAGAAATGATATGACCGACCAATTTGCCACAGGAGACTGCAAAAACTGATTTGGTACGATTCAAACATAATTGATACTCTCGACATTTTTCAAAGCAGCACTGTAAATGATACAAGTGCACCAAAGTGTCGCCAAATAAGGAAAAATCATCCAAATATACTTGCATAAATGTGGTCAAGTAAGGTGAAAAGACTTCCTGCATACATCTTTGGATGTACTTGGGGCATTCCGTAAACCGAACCACATGACGGTGCAAGCATAGAGACCCCAGTTTGTGATAAAAGCTATCTTCGGAATATCATGTTCTGCCATCCTCAATTGATTATATCCACTGTAGCCATCCAGAAAAGAATACATTTCATGACCAGCTACCCTGTCGAGCACTGTACCTAGAAAGGGGAGAGGGAATGGATCCGGTAATCAACACAAATGCATAACTGTTTATTTTTCTTCGGCACTATCACTATTGGTGAGATCCACTCAGCATGCTCAATTGGCACAATAAATCCCACCTTCAATAAACGATCAAGCTCAGCCTTCACCTGTGTCGCATAATTAGGGTTCATCCTATAACTAGGTTGTTTGATAGGTCTCGCATCAGGTTTTAGTACCACTTGATGTTGATAAATCCGTAGGTCAAGGCCCTTCATGTCTCTGTAATCCCAAGTAAAGACATCTGCGAATTCACGCAGGAGTTGTACCAAATCTTCTTGGAATTTCTCTGCTAATCCGGCCCTAATTTTGATTGGCCTCGGGTTGACCGTATCTCCCAAATTGTATGTGATCAACTGATCCTCCAGTACATAAGACTGTCGAGGTCTTGCCAAGTAATCAGCTGGCTCCAACAATTGTTGTAAGGTCGATTCATCCATAATTATGTCGGCATCTGTTGCTACCTCTTCGGTTAGTGGCACGACCTTACAAACTGCCGGACACCAGATGTCTCCTACCGACTGTAAGTCTACAGTACCTGATGAGATGAGGTCCTTATTGGTTTTAAGGAAAGCTTCCTCCTCATCATCAGATAACCCATCCAACATATGGACTAGCTCTGCTACATATGGTCATGCATGAAGATCACAAGGTTGCATATGTTAAAAGTGCGTTTTCGTCACAGGCACTTTTAAGTTCTTTCGGGTTCTTGGGAGTGGTAGAGGTCTGATAAATCAGAGGCCCTGTAACTTAATTTTCCCAATTAACTTATCCAATCAGCAGTACGTTAATGTTCAATATCGAATCCTTTATATAGCTTACTGACAAAATTATGGTTAGACTTTTCATAGTACGTAACGTAGGAGTTATTCAACACCGTTGCACAGACTTATTATCGGCCACTTAACAGTACTGAGTTAATCACAAATCAATGCAATTAAACAAAGTAAGAGTTAAATTTACTCACGATTTCACGAATCATACACCACAGCATCTCCAATGACCGCAATCGCCCAGACAGACAGTCTGGCGATTCTGCTCGTCGTCACCGGACAGTCACTACCATGTCTTTTCATTGATTGATAAAAAGATACAACACTTCGCTACGACCTTTCGATTCGTGCGGTAAGGAAAAATATGAAATTACAATATGCCAATCCGGCGACCTTACATTGGCACGCACGGTGGACTTGAACCCGCAACGAAAACAAAATCAAGGCTCATCGACGATGCCTTGTATATACATGGTTCTGGCTAATTTAAAAGTTCTGGAGATCTTCTGTTTCAAAGAATCCAGCATTAGCTTTAAGGTTTTTGGCTCTACTAGTTGGGCGTCTGTGCGTACAAAACTAGCTGCAATTACTTGACTCATCAAAACTTCAGCCTGAGTCTGCAAAAATGCCTCTTGCAAATAAAAGTCATTGGTAAGGGTTGCATCACGGCTCAGTCTCATATCTTCAATTTTGTTTATCGATGCGCGAAAGATGCTATGCTTGATATCCCAACTTCTTTTCTCTTCTCTCCAGCTCTTCAGATTGGAACTGCATGGTTTTAAAATAGGCTTCTCTTTCATTCTGCACTCCTTCCAATTCTTTCTTCAATTTGAGATATTTTCCAATCTCTTCTTGTAATTCTTGATCACGCCTGAACAGTGTTTCAGTAGTCTTATGGAGCTCCGCTTCAGCTTTAAGCACATTGGCGGCCAGGGACTGAGAGGCTTCTTCTAAGATACTGTATGCTTCACGCGTGCTATGAAGTTCATTACCTATGGCGGTCATCGCATCTGTCTTATCAATGAGTTCCTGCTTCAGCGCGGTTATGTCTGTATCCTTTTGACACAATAAAGCATCCTTCTGTGCAAGCTGATCTTGAAGTTGCTGAATCTGTAATTGCAGGGCATGGTTTTCTGCTTTTATAGCATTGGCTTCCTCCTGTAAAGGGGCAATGTTAGCCTCGAGAATATCCACCTTGTGTTGCAAATCTTTTCTGATATTGTTAGTAACCATCTTCAATTGCATTAGTAGCTGTTGCGAAAATTGGATTAACATGCGACCCATGGACTCTAATTCAGTAAATATTGGAACCGGGAGAGGAGGAGGAAGTGGCTGAGATAACGAGGCCGACAAGAGGTGAGGGGAAGGTGGTGGAGAATAATTGGGTGAAGAAGATGAGGTAGCTGGTGCTTTAGGAACAATAGGTTGAACTGGGACAATTGGCACCGCAGTCTACATGATAGGCACCAGCACTATTCCTGTTGTCTGTTGCGTTGTTGTTTCCATTCTGTTAATTACAGAGTCCACCAAAACAATCACTTCATTAACTATTTCCATAACAATAGCTTGCACATCTTCTGAGGTGTCCTGCTAAGAATCCGCATGAGAAGAACTTGCTTCGGAAGCAGTGGGCGTACTTTGTTCCTTTTGCTGGGTTGGAGAAGACTGGGCGGAAGAATCAATAGGAATCCATGTTGCGGTGTCCTGGAAGATCTCTTCTTCACTTACGACGTTGGAACCTTGCACTCGGCTCTCCGATGGGCTTATGCGAGTGCGTTTTCAGCGAAGAAGTTGGAAAAGATCTTCATCCTCATCCTCGTCGTCTTCGAGCACTTGAACAGAGTCTTCATGGAACAAGATAGGAGCGTTGGGAGGTGGTTGCGCGGCTTGGAGTACCGGAAAAAGAAAGGTAAGGATATGTGGTAAACCAGAGCATGGAAGATCACCCTTATTAACATGTTTAATAACCGTAACACATTCACGGTGAATGCACCAGAAATAATAAGAGGCAAAATTGACAGGCTCACGAGAAGCCATGTCGATTATTGAATAAAAGGGATGCGGAATCCCGTAGATATGTTTCTGCAAATTCAATATGGAAACTAAAAATTGCAATGCGGTCCGTTCAGGATCAGGACGACATAAAATGGCATACTCATTCGATGAGTGTCGTGGGAATAATTCGATCATGGTGGCTACTGGAAGGAGAGGACCATTTTCCAATCCTTCCATAGGGAGACAGAAAGCTGCAACAAATGACGCCATGGTGATAACTGTTGGGGATGTAAGGGTCATGTGACCTTACCCCCATATTTATATATATACATCATATATAGAGCATTGCCTCAAGAGAGATCATTATGTGGGTTTCGAGGCTCCCACGCATATCCGCGCGTCGTTCCTCTCTTCTCTCTCGTTCCATCTCCTCCTTCCTCTTCTTCTTCTGCACTCCAAACCCCTTCATTGGTATCAGAGCATGTTGAAGGCTGGTGTGCAAGAAGCTTCAATGGAAGCTTAAGTGAGAAGAGGTAGAAGTGCAGGTCGGCATCTCTTGACAGCTGTTCAGTATTTCGGTCATAACTCGAGCTAGGAAGCTCGGATTGACGCGTTTTAAAGTTCTGTGCGTAGCTAACACAGAGAGCTACAACTTCACAGAAGGGCGCAAAACCTGGTTCGGACATCTGAAGTGCCGAAAATTCGAAAAACGCAGAGAATTGTAGAAGGCGAATCTACATTGAGTAGAACAGCAGGTCGGTTTTTTTGTCATAACTTGAGTTCTACAGCTCGGAATGCGATGATTCAACTTGCTGCTTGTAGCTTGGAAAGATAGCTACAACTTTGTAGAAGAACTCAGATCCAAATTCTGAGTTTTAGGTTACCGAAATTGCAGAATACAGAGCAGTACTGTTGCAAGTGAAAGTGAAATTGACAGCAGGTGCTTATTTTGAGCATATCTTGAACTACGCACCTCCGATTGAGGTGTTCTTTATGTCGTTACGTAGCCAAGAAGCAGATCTTAAAGTTTGCTGAAGACCAAAAGTTCAGATTCAGAGGTTATCACCTCTGAAACAGCAAAACACAGAGCAGTACAGTTTTGCCCAAACAACCCTAATTGCACTTGGAGGTTGAATTTGCTTTGGAACTTCTTCGAGAGAGAATTTATGGTGTGCAAGCTCTTATTTTCAGAGCTTCAAGACATTGTACATGTATGATCATTGTGGTAGCTCCTCCATATGAGAGTAGAGCATGATCTTGTTACATGTTTGGCATGTAAGATGACATTGTTATATACTCTTTTTGAGGTTTATGTCATCATGAGTTTGATCATGGATGTATAGTGGCATTGTGGTCTACATCTTGCTTTTGCCACTTGGTTATGGATTTACTTGCCGATTGCACATACTTTTATGAGAGTTGATTTTGGATCTTGTTTGGTACTTGTATCTTTTGTTTTCTTTGCAGGTACGTGATCCAGATTGGAGCCTCAGTTACACGTTCGTTTGTCACCGTTATTAGTATTTGGTCATTGATTGATATATATTTGCCAGTGTGATTCTTGGCATATGTGGATGGTGATTCCCACATGGTTATTTTGGTTCTAGAGTCCATTTTACAGAGGAGATGCTGCCGAAATTTCATCGGCTTTTATGCTAGAAAGGAGCTCTTGTGGATCTTGAAGCTTTTGTGATAGCTTTGGATCATTGACTATCTCCATTCACTTGGACTTGGTCACAGGTTGTTTGTGACAGGTTGGACCATCTTGCAGGATTTATTCTTGAGTGGGAGTTGTATTGCCATTGTATTGGCGTGTATTGCCATTAGTTTTTTGGCACATGTAGTTGCCATTATCTTCTTGATTTATATCAGTGACAGGTGGTGACAGATTATTCATTGTTCTTTGCTGATTGGTTATCTTGTTTAATTACTCAGTTTTCAGGGGATACTCTGTCGAAATTTTCCCAGGATTCTTTCACATCTACTTGGTCACTTTGGAGACTTGGTGAGCAGGCTTATGCTCATGGTTTTATATGCATGGTAGATGCATGGTTATGTCACAGGTGGTTCACATGGTTTTCTTCTCCAGTGAGACATATGTGATGTGAGTTATGCATATGGATATGCAGCTGTGATCCTATTTAGGATAGAGTATTGTTTCTAGTCTCTTATTACATTGCTAGTCTTGGATTGCCAGCATGGTGTCTTCTCGATTCGATGGTATTGACTTTCCAAGATGGAAAGCTCAGATGTGGCATACATTGGTTCGTGCAGGGTTACACATGTATGTGCATAGAGATGCACAGAGGCCTCGTGACATGCCCGATCATGTATGGATGGATATGGATGCATTGGCCAGCTCCACTATCCGATTACAGCTTGTGGATTCTATATATGAGTCTGTTATGTATGAGGAGACGAGTAGTGCATTATGGCAGAGACTACATGATATGTATGCGAGTCCATTGACTCATGTGAGACATAGATCACATCGACGACTTCGATGTTGGCATTGTGGTCATGAGGGCCATATTCGACGACGTTGCTTCAGGCGGATGCGACGACAACATCAGAGACATGCACGTGATGTAGATCAGGTAGTAGTTTCAGGAGAGTCTATAGCAGTTGATTATGCTAGTGATGGTGATATCACTTTCTCCTATGGTTCATCTCATGATTCCTCTTGTTCATTGGATAGCACACATATGGCTTGGTTGCTTGATGCATTAGCCAGTTTTCATGTTACTCCATATCGTGAGTGGTTTTATCGATTCTTAGGTGAGAGTCGTGGATGTGTGCAGTTGCCTGATGGTACGATATATGATATTGAGGGTGCAGGAGATGTATGTCTTATGCTACCTAGTGGAGCATCACTTATACTCAGACATGTACGCTATGTGCCTTCATTCCCTATGAGCTTGATTTCAGTTAGCCAGTTACAGGAGAGCAGATATTATGCATTCCTTGGTGAGCATCATTTTCAGTTACAGTTGGGACAGCTTATGCTTGTTAGAGGTGCCAGGATTGGGCACATGTATCCACTGCAGGTACTTCATGTGAGAGACAGTCTCGTCTCAGTGGGAGTTCAGCCTTATGTGCGATGTGAGACTCGTCATGTCTCATTTTATCTACCTACAGATAGGTCTATTGACATTCATGATGCACATGTATGGCAGGATTCAGATGCTCAGATAGATGCATATGTAGAGCATGTTTTGGATGTTCATGATGCTTATGGAGAGCATGATTGTTTTGATCATATGGATGCTCTTATAGAGCACACTTTGGATGATCATTCGGATGCTTTAGAGCATGATATGGATGCTCATGCAGAGCATTATGATGATACTCGGTTAGAGTGTGATCATCAGTTTGATCTTGGTGTTGATGTTGTGCAGTTAGCTCATGTGGAGCATGATGATACACTTGGTTTGGTAGAGCATGATAGCTCTCATGGTATACAGTGTATGGTAGAGCATATTAGCTCTCAGGATGCACAGCTAGATACATCCTTGGTTGATAGCATGGCTGATTTAGATGCTGAGGAGTCAGCAGTTATGCAGTCATTCTTGGATTCGCTCATGCCAGATGTTGACATAGATATTTCAGGACATGTTGGTCTTGATGATGGTGCTTTGGATGCCTTGGATACAGGCATGGCTGACGTACTTAGGTTAGCCAGGATAGCACAGGTTTCGTCAGCATTCAGGAGTCTGATGTACGAGTTGTTATGCTCGAGACCAGATATTGCAGTTGCTATTGAAGCATTTGCACTTGGAGTTGTCAGTCGTTCGATGATTGACATAGGCATAGAGCGAGTGGGAGCTTTGCAGGAACTTCATCAGTTCTTGCATCAGTCAGATATGAGCTTGACTCTTGTCGATATGAGTCTAGAGCAGTTTGAGGTGCATGGATACACCTTGTTCGAGGCAGTTGGTGTAGGCTGATCTGGTATGGGTAGAGATCCAGACTCTTCCTGTACATTATTGTATAGTCCTACATCATTCTTTGTATATGTGTTACCACTTATGGTCACATTGACCCTTAAGTGGGAGATTGTTGGGGATGTAAGGGTCATGTGACCTTACCCCCATATTTATATATATACATCATATATAGAGCATTGCCTCAAGAGAGATCATTATGTGGGTTTCGAGGCTCCCACGCATATCCGCGCGTCGTTCCTCTCTTCTCTCTCGTTCCATCTCCTACTTCCTCTTCTTCTTCTGCACTCCAAACCCCTTCAATAACGACACGTGACGACAAACAAAGAATAGGCCAACTCTGCTCCGTAGCAGGTGTGGCGGCAATGGCAGCAATAATCTGCACGTAGAAAGGGTGACACTCCACTAAATGCCAGGGGAATTCAGCGAAGTTCAAAAGGCCACGGATATGCAGATACTCACTCACTTCCGGAGTGAGTCCCTCACGCAAGGTAGCAACGTTTGCTAATGCTTCCATGATGCACACGCGAAAGCTCAAGAACGCAGAGAACACAGCAAACATAGTTCACAGAAACACACAGACACAATAGCGATTAACAGTGAAAGGAACAAGATTAAGTAAACACATGGCAACGTGAGGCGATCGAAAAGCCTAATCATCGCACGGTATTGAAATGATAACCTCCATAATTATGGCGTGCATGCATGAACAGAATCAGTAACACAGGGCGGCGATTAATCATAGTTAGATATCAAAACGAGGAGAGTTACAGTTTATATTCACTGAAATACGGAAATAAAAATAAAATAAGTGACACGCGAGATTTGATCGGATTCAAGCAGAGTCAGTATTCATGGCATTTTTCAAAGCAGCACCGTAAATGATACAGGTGCACCGCAATCTTGCCGAATAAGGAGAAGTCATCCAGATATACTTGCATAAAAGTAGTCAGGTAGGGTGAAAAGATTTCTTGCATACAACGTTGAAATGTGTTGGGAGCATTCCTTAACCCAAACCACATTACCGTACAAGCCTAAATACCCCAATTTGTGATTAAAGTTGTTTTTGGTATGTCCTGTTCTACCATTTGCACCTGGTTATAACCGCTGTAGCCGTCCAGAAAGGAGTACATCTCATGCCCGGCCACTCTGTCTAGCATTGTGTCGAGAAAAGGGAGAGGAAATGGATCAGATATCGTGGCCGCATTTAGTTTTCGGTAATCCACACAGAGATGCAGCTGTTTATTTTTCTTCGGAACAAACATGATCGGAGATATCCATTCAACGTGCTCGATTGGTACAATGAATCCCACCTTCAATAACCGATCGAGTTCTGCTTTGACCTGTGCTGCATAATTGGGGTTCATTCGGTAACTGGATTGTTTGATTGGCTTTGCCTCGGGTTTGAGTACTACCCGATGTTGATAGATCCGTGGATCAAGACCTTTCATGTCGCGATAGTCCCAGGTAAAAACATCGGAGAACTCGCACAGGAGTCGGATCAAATCTTCTTGAAATGCCTCAGACAATCCTACCTTAATCTTAACAGGTCGCGGGTTATCCTCATCACCCAAATTGTATGTTACTTCCGGGACAAAATTTTCGAGGTTTCACCAGATCGTCAGCTGACTGTAAAAGTTGATGTAGGATGGCTCCATCCATAGCAACAATGTCCTCTGCATCCGTCTCTCCGGTCACTAGAACAACCGTACACGCTGCCGGACTCCACGTGTCTGCTATTGACTGAAGATCTACAGTACCTAAGGAGATCATATCTTCATTGTTCTTCAGAAATGCCTCTTCCTCATCGTCAGATAAGCCATCCAACATGTGGACCGTCTCCGCTACATATGGTCTGGCATGAAGCTTGCAGGGCTCGATGGCATCCAGTTTAACAACGTATTTACAGTGATTATCTTTGAAAGTCAATTCCTGTGCTGACCAGTCTTGTATAACTTTGGCTTGTTTCAACCATGGCCGATCAAAAAGGAGATTGTAGTCGAGGCTGGATTTTGGCAGTTCTAAGACTACAAAAGTCATTTTGAACGTGGTACCCTGCAGAGTAATCGGGATATTCCGTACGAATCCCACCGGATGGACTCCAAATTGGTATGCCATTCTGACAAAGAACTGGACAGGCTCGATTTGGGTCCACCCCAATTTCTTGCAGAGAGCTACAGTAGCTATATTCACACCCGAACCGCCATCAATTAGCACTTGAGTAATCTTGTGATTTTTATGCCATACCGTGATTAAGGGGACTGAATGATCCACCATAGAATCAGCTTCCGATTGTATTGTTGTCGTCGTCGGAGTACAGGAAGACCCAGGAGTGAGCTGTTGTTGGAATTGCTGCCCAACTCCTGGCACTAATGCAAGTAACTGTCCCAAGGGGAGTGTAATTGAAGCCTTAGTGAGAATCTCCCATACCTGATCGGTTTGCATCGTACTCTTCACCGAGTATGATGATGATGCTACTATTACTAGGTCAGTGTTTTGTTCATTCGGCCGCACCTTTGACAAGGGAACCTGGGTCACCGAAATTGGATCGGGGAACACTATTGGCTCTTTAGCGGTCCATTGGCTAGCCTTTGTATACATACGTTGCTGCTCACGGATACCCGGTTCGAACACCTCAGCTCCTAGCTGCAGCTGTTTACCCGATCTTGTTTGGACCACTGCTTCTTGTGATTCCACTCGTGAGATATAGACCATGTTGGTCATCGGGTTTTGACGTTGCTTCTTTCTTTTGTCATATTCTGCTGCATCCTTGCAAAATCTCTAGATGTGGCCATTCTCACCGCAAAAGTGACATCGAGGTGGTGGAAGAGAAGTACCTTCCGTTGATGTACTCGCCTGCCATCGATTTGCATTGAAGTTAGTATTCCGCTGTCCTCGATAATTTCTGTATCCTTGCGGCTAATTGTTTCGTGTCTGCGGTGGCACGTAGTGGGTTGTTGGCTGACTTGGTTCTTGTATAATGGCGTTTACAGCTGCTCGTCCCTGCACCTTGGCATTATACGCACAATTTTCTGTTGAGTGTCCGATGGTATTGCAGATGGCACAATATATCTGATTAAGGGCGCAGGTAGCACTTGTGTGCCCTGGATTTTTGCACTTGGTGCAATACATCTGTTTAGCCGGATCATCTATAACGTTTTTACTGGCCTTCAGCCACTCCAAGTCTTTAGTGAATCCTCCAACTTTATGCTCTATCTATAGAGCCATCGCAATAACAGCATCTAGTGTCATAGCACCCACGCAGTGGATGATCATGATTTGTCTTAGCTGTGGGGTCAAACCATTAATGAACCACTGGGTTATAACATCATCCGGTAAATTAACATGTGCCAGAGGCAATTGTCTTAAATGAGTTCTAAATAATGTGGCATATTCCTGAACAGTCTGGTGCGGCTTTTGTCTGTTATTCTGCAAATAGTCGAAGATTTCGGCGAGATTCTTCTTCAACCGGAACCTCTGTAAGAACGCATCCCTTATCGCATCATAGTTAACGAAATGGTTGATATCATACTCTGTTAACCACCTCGCTGCTTCATTGACTAATGTTGACTGAAATACGATGGCCTTGTACGCCGGATCGGGTGGATGGTTCAGCACTGCATAGCTTATCTCAAAGGTTCGCACATGTGCATCAGGGTCGTCACCTGGAAACCCACCGAACTTCATGTAAGTCACCCCTATTGGAACCGGTCGAAGTGGAGGTGGCTGTTGCTATTGCTGCTGTTGTTGTTGTTGTTGTTGCTGCTGTTGACCACTCATTGTGCTATTATTGGTACCACTGCTGTCACAGGCACTCTTAAGTTCTTTCGGGTTCTTGGGAGTGGTAGGGGTCTGATAAATCAGAGGCCATGTAACTTAATTTTCCCAATTAACTTATCGAATCAACAGTACATTAATGTTCAATATCGAATCCTTTATACAGCTTATTGTCAAAATTATGGTTAGACTTTTCACAGTACGCAACGCAGGAGTTATTCAACACCGTTGCACAGACTTATTATCAGCCACTTAACAGTACTGAGTTAATCACAAATCAATGCAATTAAACAAAGTAAGAGTTAACTTTACTCAGGATTTCACGAATCATACACCACAGCGTCTCCAATGACCGCAATCGCGTAGACAGACAGTCTGGCGATTCCGCTCGTCGTCACCGGAGAGTCACTGCCATGCCTTTTCATTGATTGATAAAAAGATACAACACTTCGCTACGACCTTTTGGTTCGTGCGGTATAGGAATAATATGAAATTACAATATGCGAATCCGGCGACCTTACACATAGCATCCAATTTAACTACATATTTCTGGTGATTGTCTTTGAAAATTAACTCTTGAGCTGACCAATCATGTACGACTTTGGCTTGCTTTAGCCATGGTCGACCGAAGAGTAAGTTGTAGTCGAGGCTGTTGGAGCAAGTCTATGACAAGCCTAAATATTGGCTTGAGTCCCACAAAGTCATAGAAGAAGCTTAAAAATGAAGACTATGCAAAGTTCACTTGTGAACTACCTCTTGTAACTTTTGAAGAGTTTACTTAATGTAAAAGTGACAGAATCTTAAGTGGTTGAGTCCACTTGATCAAAAAGGGAAAGAGGAGCCATGAATTTGTGATTTGTGGTAGGTAGAGAATCAAATCAATCACTAATTGATCGGAGAGTGATTGAGGGAAGTTGGCCTCCCAAACTCAGCTATGAACAGATGGCAGCTTTAGTCGTGGTTAGAGAGACCTATGTGAAGACCTCCAAGAGCTGATCTTTATGCCATATCAAGGTGTGATTACAAGACACACATATGTATTAGTAACTCCATTGTATTCTACAAGCAATATACTTTCATTTTCATGATCATTTGAGTTCATATTTCCATGTTCTTGTGAAGTGTACTACTCACTGCCATATCTCTCAGTTTTCTTAGTCAGATTGGAGAGATGGTTTCTCTGAGCTTGGTGCATCATTTTCAGTGATTTAACTTGTTAAAGATATCTCTATAAGTCTAATATATGTGCATCAAATTTCATTTCATTTGGGTATTGCAATCTTCAGTTATGTTCAGTTGAAGTCAACCCTATCTGTCATTTTCACTTCTCTATCATGTACCCGACTTTTTTACTCATCTTGTCAGAGCTGTTTCTCAGTTTGTACTTATCCAAATGCAATGATTTAATGATTGTTGGATTTAGCTTACTGTCTACTATAAGCATACAAATTTTCATAATCATTTGATTCTTAAATCTGGAGTTATGTTCATTTTTCTACTCACTCGTCTCAAACTATAGCAGCCCGTGAAAATCAGGATGATGTCATCAGTTGCTAAACATCATTCTCAGTGTGGAGATTACTCTTGAAACTTAGCACTTTAAGTTAAATAGACTTCCCCAAGAGGAATTAAGCTAATTGCTGTTGTGCTTAGAGAATTATGCAAAACACTAGACAGTTGTATGAACCAAAAATAGCAAGTTCTTCACCTCTGAGCTAACTCCAACTTATCTGTTTTGATCTATCTTTTTGTGAGTGATCTTCCAAGGTACATAGGGTGTCCAATACATCAATTGGCAAGCTAAAAGGTCCCACCACGTAATCCTGGAGTTCATTTGGCTGGTGTAGATCAAGGATTTTGCAACACCTCTTCATCTTCAAGCACATACCTATCCATCTCTTCATAGTGGTATCAGAGCAAGGTTGGACAACATGGCAGATGGATTTCCTTCATCAATTGACAAATTGGACAGAGGTAACTACTCAGCTTGGTCATTAAGAATGGAAGCTTATCTCCAAGGTAGAAGTTTATATGGTTATGTGACTGGAGATGAAGTTATGCCAAGTTTCAGGAACAAAAGTCAACCAACACAAGAAGAGCAAGAAAGATTGAGCACATGGTGCTCCAAGGATGCACTTGCAAGGTCTTATCTCCTCAACTCTATCTCAGATTTTTTGTTGCCTCACATTAGAAGTTGTAAGACATCTCAGGAAGTGTGGGATGCACTTGAAGCCTTCTTCTCTTCAAGTACCAAAGCTAGGACGCATCAACTATGGCTGGATTTCATAACTCTCAAGAAGGCTCCCAAACAAAATGTGACTGATTTTATCACAAAGCTCAAGGACATAGCGGATCAGTTGGGAAGCATTGGAGAGGTAATAGATGAAGAGCAAATTGTAAGGCAGGTCATCAATGGCTTGAAGGCAGATGACAAGTGGGAAGCATTCACCACAGCTATGGATTTGTACATGGACATGCATGTACCTGATTTCAATACACTCATTGGACAACTACTTACTCAAGAGGCAAAGCTTATCAAAAATGGAGAAAGCTCTAAAGGTAATCAATCTTCAGCTTTATACACTGATAAAAGCAAGTCCAAAGATAACAAAGGAAAGGCAAAGAAAGTGGATGATGAAGCAGGTACATATCAAGTTAACTATGCAGGTAGAGGAAGACATGGCAGAGGTAGAGGAAGAGGAGGTAGACAAGGCAGGGGGAGATCCCAAGACTCCAACTCATGTTCTATTTGTGGATTAACTAATCATACAATTGAAAAATTGCTTTAGGAATTCTAGGAATCAAAGAGGAAGAGGATACAATAGAGGAAGTTATGGCTACTCAAGAGGAAGGTTCAACAATTATCATGGCAACTACAACAACTACAATCATTCAAACTATCAAGGACGCTACAAAGGAAGGAGAGACTTCAATAACTACACAGAAGACTCAAACAAAGAGGATTCATTATTGATCATGAACATGGCTATGCCACAAGGTAAATGTGATGAGCATGTTTTTTACATAGATTCAGGTTGTTCAAATCATGTGGCAGGAAATGTGGCACTCCTATTAGATTTAGAAGATCCAAGGAATAAGCATGAGGTACAAATAGGAGATGATACAAGACATCTTGTGGAGAAAATAGGCAATGTCAAAGCACCTGATGGAAACATCAACCTACTGAGTAAGGTACTCTATGTCCCTACCATTACAAAGAATTTGATAAGTGTTGGGCAGATAGTAGAGAAAGGGTTGCAAGTCAGGTTCACAAAAGCAGGAGCATTTGTTGAAGATCTAAGTCAAGGATTCAGAAGAATTGCAAAAGGTGAAAAGGCAGGTAGATTGTTCACATTTGAATTACAAGACACTAGAAACATCGCTCTCTTTAATTATGGTAGTCAGACACTCACAGAATTGGAAGTATGGCACAAAAGGTTAGCAGATATTGGTGAAAGGTCATTAAGGCAAATTTGTAGGGACCAAAGTGTACTTGGACTCCCTAATAACTTGGACATGAGGCAGAATTATCACATCATGGCCTAAGAAGATCTATGAGGGAAAAGAAAAAACCAGAAAGGTATGGGTTTGACACCTCATTAGTAACTAAACATTCTATCTACATAGCACAGGACATAAACCAAGAGGAGTCATCATCATTTGAAGAGGCCAAAGCAAAATCATAATGGAAGCATGCAATGAAGAAAGAGATTGAAGCGCTTGAGGAAAACAACACTTGGAATTCAGTGCCCAAGACTTCATCCATGAAGGTAATAGGCTCAAGATGGGTCTATAAACTCAAGAAGAATTCTGATGGCTCCATTAACAGGTATAAGGCAAGGCTTGTAGCAAAAGGCTTTGCACAAACTCAGGGAATTGATTATGAGGAGACCTTCTCTCCTGTGGCAAAGATGCCTACTATTAGGGTTTTGCTTAGTATTGCCTCTTCCAAGAATTGGAAGATACTTCAACTAGATGTAAAGAATGCATTCTTGAATGGTTGGATAACAGAAGAGGTATATATGGCACAACCACCTGGTTTTGAGAATCAAATTTATCCTGATTATGTGTGTAAACTTAACAAAGCATTGTATGGTCTCAAACAAGCCCCAAGAGCTTGGAATTTCATACTTGTTTCATTCTTGAATGACAAAGGCTTTCAACCAAGCAAGGCAGATCCTTCACTCTTTTTTAAAAAGAGTAATTCTGAGATCATCTACCTATGTTGTTGGAAGCAGCCAGAGGCACAGACAACACGAAAGCATGTAACGACGAAGCAGGGAGCCAGTCGAATCTTTTTTCAAAGAATTATGTTTTCAAATACTTTCCAAAAACCTCCAACAGTGATTTTTATCACTATTGTAACATATGTAACATAGAAAACCCCATTTTGTAATCCATAGCTCCATTTTGTGCAAGCCGAGGAGTCCTCGAGCTTGAGGAGCTTAGGTAGAATGCGCGTACCAATTTTCGTTATTTTTAGATACCGTTTACCCTCCCAAATAGCATCTAGGACCTAATTTTTAACTATGCCGGTCACTAGATGTGAAACCAGTCAAAACTATTCTAGAAACTATAAAAAGAGCTAGAGAGCTCATTTTTGAGGTTGGTTAGTGTTGGTTAGTGGTAGTTAGTGTTAGCTTGTTAGAGTTCTTTTGAGCTTGTAATAGTGTTCTTGAGTAATAGAGCTAATTTCCCACCTTCCATTGTGTCTTGCTTGTCTCTTCGTAGTGTGTGTGTATGTGTGTGTGCATTTCTATGCTTCTCACCTTCACTCTCACTTCATCTCACATTCACGATCTTCATATCACTCCTATCTCTTCCGCGGATTGACATTAAGGAGGTGGAGCTTCTTAACGTGGTTCTCACCATTGTGCTAGAGCAACAACAAATTTGGCGCCGTTGCCGGGGATCGAGTCTAGGACGAATGTGTGATGGTAAGAGTATAGCAAGAAGTGGCGTTGGAAGGTAAAAACTTCAGGTTTTGTTGTTGTTTTTACTTAGTTTTTAGTGTTTTTCACCTCCCCCACACTCCATCTTCATCACCGCATCATCATCTTCATCTCCAAAAAAATCAGAAAATTCACCATATCCCCCCATTCTCCTCATTTCCCCTCATTTGTGCATGCGAGAGAGTGAGAGAGAGCTTTTGTGCTTGTGTGTACTTTTGTTTTCTTGAGTTTTCTTGCAGGTACAGAGCTCCAGTGCATCAGGAAGGCTGCAAAAAGGTAAAAACTTCAGTTTCTATCAGAAATTTCCGTCTGTGTCAGACCATCGCGATGGTCTGCAAAGTTCGGAATTTGGAGAAGGCGACCACACCAGCGTGAAGAGCACACTTGCGCCTACAGGAATCCATAGCTGCATTCATAAAATTTGCATTTTGGTGGACCATCGCGACGGTCTCAGACCATCGCGATTGTGTCACGCCATCGCGATTGGCTCACGCCATCGCGCCGACGGTGCCACGTGGCAATCTAGACCATCGCGACCGTGCACTTCAGACCATCGCGACGACACCCTCACACCATTGCGACACTTCAAAAATTCAGACCATCGCGATTGGCTCACGCCATCGCACTCAGACCATCGCGATTGGCTCACGCCATCACGCCCAGACCATCGCGACAGTTCACCTTGGACCATCCCGATTGTCCATGTTGATCGTTGACTGACGCCATCACGATTGTCCAGGTTCACGCCATCGCGACGGTGCACTTTCACGCCATCGCGATTGTGCACTTTCAGACCATCGCGACGGTGCACTTTCACGCCATCACGATTGTGCACTTTCAGACCATCGCGACGGTGCACTTTCACGCCATCGCGATTGTGCAATTTTACGCCATCACGACGGTCCCAGACCATCGCGATTGTCTCAGACCATCGCGATTGTGCACCCCCATCGCAGATTTTAGGGTTTCATTTTTTGGCCAATTTTGGGGCTATTTTTCGGAAATTTTTGGGTGATTAGACTGATAGGAGACCCCTTAGCTCATATTTGGAGAAAAACCTGTTTGTCAGTTTTTACCCCCCAGGGCCTGAACGGTCATAACTTTTTCATCTGAAGGTTGTTTTTTGAGCTTAATAGCTCGTTAGAAAGCTCTCTACTTTGAGGTTGACCTAGTTTGGGACTAGAAAGCCAGGGGGCAAGCATTGAAAAGTTGGGCAAAAGGGAAGGGACTTAAAAGGTGTATATACTCAAGTGCTTGATCATCCAACTGTGAATTGGTCTAATATTGGAATTTTCCAGGTCTAGCAAGGGCAATCGAAGGCAACCAAGGCAAGGCAGTGAAGGGCATAAAGCTTGGGAAGCGCGGCTTCTTGGGCATCAGAGCAACCAGAAAAGCTGACTCGAGGTTGGAAGATTACTCAACCCCCTCAGTCAATTCTTAGCTTAGGATAAACGTTAGCATTGTGGATAAAGACGATAGGAATGCCTCAAGTTCAAGATATTTAATTCTTTCAAGCTTAAGACTACAAGTAAAGGTGTGTGTGACGAAAACCTAAAGGAAAGAACATAAGTCTGACGGAACGAGAACTCAAAATACCACGGAAAGTCGAATTCCTGACGCATACATTAAGACAAGAATCTAAAGAAATTTAAAAAGAATCAAGAAAGTAATAACAAAGAATCATTGACGATCTGAGCGTGTACTGAGTGTGCAAGGAAGAACATTAATGAACCTTAGATCGGGCAAACATATAGGTAAGTCAGACCGACGAAGCCTTAGATCATCAGAGGCAAGTGTAAGAACTACTGCTCGATCGTGGGCTCAGCAATTGAATAGTAATTACCCCTACGAGAGCTCAGATACTAGCGAATCAGAAATGGCATTTAGCACAGAAAGACCAGAAGAAGGGTCGAATGTAGCCTATTTAGAAAAACCTGAAGGACCCTATAGAATGAGGATGGTTTCCGAAGGCAAGTGGTGCAAATGCACAACCCCGATCAACCCATTGGATTGGAACGTCCAGTGGTGAAATTTGAGAGAGATGCGTACATAGACAAGGAAGGAACAATGTACATATTAAGTACGCAGCCAAACAATACCGACGAGTTTGGCGTGATTCAACTAGAGACGGAAACAAAATCTCAAGGAAAAGAACCATTAGAAGAGCCTAGAACACCTAGAGGGAAATCTGTACTGACACGAGTACTAATCCCGGAATGGATCCCTCAGGACAACAGAAGCATAGAGTTGTTTGTAAATAAAGAAACTGATGAAGCCTTTTGGAGATACAAGACCGAAATACTTAGTGAGGTAGGTATCATCACTATATACGAGTTCAAGGACCCGGATACACCTGGAAAGGTTGTATACCTGGATGAGACTTCAGAAAGAGTCTTTGTGGTGCCTGACCGCGCTAAAAACACATACACATGGAGAGGTGAATTGGTATTCCCTCCATCTAGAACAAACATGAATACAAGTCAACAAGGGGCAGGAACATCCTCAGCCCATGGAAATCAAAGAGAGGGAAATAAAGAGAGACCGGAAGTAAGCTTTAATCACCCCATAGGGAGAGATAGAACAACCACAAACACGAATAGAGCGGATAGACAAAGAGATCATGGAATACCAGGTGGTAGAGATGATTTTCCTCTACCTAGACCACGCGAACACGCAAGAATATTGAGACCGACTCAATTAGTAAAATCAATGAAGAATTATTTTGATGGGACAGGAGATCCCTATGACCACGTCGCAGAATTCAAGCAAGTACTAAGAGCCGAACAAGTCGAAGACATGTTCACGCAATACAATGCATTTGGACTAACGTTAAAGAATACCGCTTTGACTTGGTTCCAACCTTTGCAACAAAGGCAATTTAGAGACATCCATCACTTTTTAGAGTCATTCATCACCGAATTCTCTAAAAGTGGGATTAGACATGACACGTCTTCGTTGATTCATAGCTTTAAACAGACTCCTCAAGAAACAGTAAGACTGGCAGGACGTAGGTTTAGACAATATGTGGAACGATGTCCAATGCAAGAGCTACCCTCACAAGCCAAGCAAGTGTCATTGTTTTTAGATGGCTTGTTGAGCTCTAAACTACGCTCCTACGTGTACCTAAAAGAACCCAGAACGCTAGAGCAATGTGTAAGAATATGCATAGACATTGAAGACAACTTAGGAGATGAGTTGGAACTCTCAAAGGTCTATAAGGACTCAGACTGTTCATCTCTAGCATCCACCAAATTGTCTAGCTCAATAGAAGACCTAGCAGAAAAAGTGGCCCAGAAACTAGGAGTTTCTAGTAAACCTAGGGTGCTAACAAACAAGCGTTGTTACACCTGTGGTGGTGACCATATGGCAAATGCGTGTCCCAATGCACCACAACCACAAGCCAACCCTAGTGGCCAATACTGTACAATTGAAAGAAGATACACGAATCATACGGCTCAGGAGTGCCCATACAACAAACAAACTGTGAGACAGAACTATCCGCAAGCATACCCGCAGCCAGGTAGGTATCAAGGCGAATACAATGCTCAGCCTTATTACTATAGGCCTCCTCAGAACTACCCATACTAGGCTCAACAGAGACCTCAACCTGTCTTAGCTCAGCAGCCACCCCCACCAGCGAATGTCATCTCTGTCAAATACACTACTGCAGAAGAGAACCTAAGTAGGGCTTTAGTGCCTTCGTCACCTTTGATCACGGAAAGTGACCCGAACTCAAACAGTTTTGACTCCACGCATGTAGATAGTCCACTCGCATATTACACAGAGTCACCAGAACATGTGGAGACATATCATTATGATAGTCCACCAGTGGAACCTAGTTGGGAGCCCAACTACGCTCATGTGATGTACACAAACCCAAATCCACGGCCCCAAGTAAGACAACAGAGACCACAGTGCCCTAGAGGACCATGCTTTAGGTGCCAAGGAGATCACTTCATAAAGGATTGTCCACATCCTCCTATAGCAGGGCAATCACAGTACTATAACATCCAAGGCTTTTGTGCTGATTGTGGCAAAGAGCACATAATCAAAGATTGTCCTAAAAATCTAGTTAACGCTTTGAATGTGACACCGATCAACGTGATAGGTATTGTAAGTAACGCAGATGGATCCAACCCTACATACGTGCCTATCCAAGCTATCACAAGAGCCCAGGCGCTCTTACAAAACCAACAGCTTAATCAAGAGAAAGTAGCCGGAAGTAGTGAAGTTGCAGAATCTAGTAGTAAAAAGATGAAATCTTGGAAAGATTCTAGAGAAAGGATAAAGAGAAAATGGAGTAAAAAGATAACTGAGTTGGAAGGAAGTTTGAAGGAATCTAGAGCCAAAATCCAAGAATTGACTTCACAGGAATTGAATCAAGAGAATCCAGCTCAGAAATCAGGATCAGTTTTAGCGGAACCCATACCAGAGAATCTAGACATGATGTTTCGTGCATATCAGGCTAGAGTAAAAGAGGGACCTCAGGTAGCTGAAATGAGTAAAAACTACCCTCGAGCTGATCTAGAAATTGAGAGAACTAAACTTTGCATGAAGATGGTAGAACTAGCACAAGCTTTGTTTGAAGCCTCTAGATATCTCAATTGGAATAACATGGCAAAACCTGAATTACACTTTCAAGGACTAATGGAGAGGCTAGAATACTTGATAGAGAGCAAGAGAAAAAGGATCAGCCCAGGAACCCTATTGTCCCAGAGACACAGGAAAGGAATGCACCATCCCTGTCTCAAGTACCAAACTCAGAAAGTCAAGACAATTTGTCTTCCATACATAGGTACTCACATGAATTTTTGAGAGAAATACAAGAAGAAAAGTGGAGAAAGGAACAAGAACCCATCCTCCTATTCAAGAAATAGACGACTTGCAAGAACAATTTCCCCAAGACGTTCCCTCTATATACGATGATGTAGAGGAAGAACAACTGAGTGAACCCACAGGCTTTGAATCTAATTCTTTACAAGAATTACCTCAGTTCACAGGACCTTGGGAAGCAAAGTCTATTAGTATGAGAGCACCCACGATAATAGTGAGGAATGAAGAATCGGTAATCCCTAGAAACACGGAAGTGATCAAGAACACTAAAGTGCAATGTAATCTTACTCTAGAGGAGCTATTGAAGGTAAAACCAGAATTGTGGAACCATGTAGCAAATCAATTCCCCGAGCTTGCTACTACTCCCTCACAAATAGGATCACAAAATAAGGTACCAGAGATACCCGTAGAAAAGATTGGAGATGTAAGCGAAGGAGAGGAAGGTAACACTTATCTTCCGATAACCCATCAGGGCTACACCACGAAAGCCATCTTAGATTCAGGAGCCGGAGTAGACAGAGCTACCACCGCTTTATGGAAACGTTGGGGTAAGCCAACATTGAGACCCACCAGGATGAAGCTACAAATGGCTGATGGACACATAGAAAAACCATTAGGCTTACTAGAAGGCATATCTCTCACCACTTGTGGTGTAGAATTTGAGCATACTTTTGCCATTTGTGACTTTGCAAAAAACCATGCTTATGAGATGATATTGGGACGACCATTCATGCGTCAGTTGCAAATTGTACAAGATTGGGGAACTAATTCTTTGTACTTGCAACATTTAGGGGTGACTACCAAATTCAATCTTAAAGACTATTCACATAGAGATGTACCCCCAATACAATGGAATACCATCCATAAGACACCAGTAGAGACGGAATCCGTGCACTCATTAGAATCAGATCCTTCTTGGTTGCATGAGGATACCCATTTATGGATGTGTAAAGTAGCAAAACAAGAGGAAGAAAGGTTAGAAGCCAGGACCTTAGGTGCAGAACAACATCCACGAACTCTTCAAGACCCAGCTTACGCACCTGTAGTATTCCCAGATGAAGAGTTTGAACCCCATGGTTGGGCAGAAATCCTAGCAACCATGGATGTAGCCATCAATGAAGAACAATGGACACCCCACTGTGACGAGGATGGCTATGACATTTCAGTTTTCACGATAGAGCCAATCATGTGCGATGCAATTTTAGAAGAGTGTGAACCTAACACTGATGCGTTTGAGGATGCGAGCGATTTTGATTTAGAATCAATTATCATGGACCCACCCTTTGCATCAGAGGAAGAATATTTTTTCGAGGTAGAGACTCACACTCAGAGACACGAGGAAATTACGAATGAGGTGAGGTTAGCCACTCAAGTGACTACCAAGAGTGAAGGCAAGAAAAGAAAGAAGAAAGAAACCATGTCAGAAAAAGAAGAATCTTTGTTTGAAGTACCCGAGAACTTCAAGAAATATGAAATCGAAGATAGAAGAATCATGGTACGAATGCCTAATAGAAAGGCGAATGACGGACAAGTATATGATAACCGAGAGAAAACCAAGAAAATAATTGCTGCTATAGAAGGAGAAGAAGAAAAATGTACATACATAGGGCATGATTTGACAACTGAAGAAGAAGAAGAGCTAGTTGCCCTATTGCGCGAATATAGAGATGTGTTCGCTTGGAGTTACAAAGATTTGAAAGGAGTAGATCCAGATATATGTTCTCATAGAATCCCTATGACTCCAGATGCAAAACCGACAAAACAGAAACCTTACACGTACAATGATAACTACGCTGTGAAGATTAAAGAGGAGATAGATCGCTTGATAGAAGCAGGATTCATTTACGAAATTGAGCATACCGAATGGGTATCCCCCATTGTGGTTGTGCCCAAGAAGAATGGAAAATTGCGTGTGTGTATTAACCTTAAAAAAGTTAATGCCGCCACGATTAGAGATAGTTATCCACTTCCTATCACAGAACATCTATTGGAAAGAGTTGCGGGCAAGGAAGTTTACAGCTTTCTTGATGGATTTTTAGGCTATAATCAAGTAGCCATTGCTCCAGAAGATCAACACAAGATGGCATTTGCCACTGAATGGGGCATATTTGCATTTCGTGTGATGCCATTTGGCTTAACAAATGCACCCGCCACTTTCCAGCGACTCATGTGTCATGTTTTTAAGGAATTCTTACGCAAGAGTTTGGAAGTTTATGTCGATGACTTATGTGCTCATTCAAATGTAAGACAGACACATATTCCAGAGTTAAGACAAATATCTCACAAATGTCGAGAATATCAGGTTTGTTTGAACCCAGAAAAGTGCGTTTTCATGGTCAGACAAGGCAAAATTCTAGGACACATTGTGTCAAAAAATGGAATCTCTACGGATGAAGAAAAGGTGAAGGTGATTGCAGAATTACCTAGACCAACTAATGTGAAAGAGGTACAAGCATTTATGGGTCATTGCGGTTATTATAGGAGATTCATACACATGTATGCAATCATAGCCAAGCCTTTGTACTCTCTTTTAACCAATTTTGAATGGACAGATGAATGTGAAAAATCATTCAATGAACTCAAACGACGCTTGTGCTCAGCACCTATATTGACTACCCCAGATTGGAGTAAGCCATTCCATGTACATGTGGATGCATCCAATTATGCCATAGGATGTGTGTTAGCACAACCCACGAATGAAGGTAACATAGATCTCCCCATAGCTTACGTGAGCAGACAATTGAACGCAGCAGAAAGAAATTACACCACGACGGAACGAGAAGGATTAGGGATGATCTACGCAGTAAAGAAGTTTAGGCACTATTTGTTGGCCAACAAATTCAAGTTCTTTACAGATCATCAAGCCCTATTGTATTTAGTCAACAAACCATGTAACACAGGACGATTGATACGTTGGTTTCTATTACTCATGGAGTATGATTTTGAAGTCGTAGTCAGGAAAGGAAAGACACATCTTAGAGCTGACCACCTTTCGAGATTAACCTCAGGAGAAGCTCCTCAAGCAGTAGCGGATGATCTACCAGATGCATACTTGTTTAATCTTGAGATAGCACCAGAATGGGCTAAGCCTGTAGTCCCTATTCTCACATATGGACCCAAGAATCCTAGGATAAAGATCAAAGAAGGAGAGATTACCAAATCTCAGAGATCTCAAATCATGGTAGGAAGCATATATAAACAGGATAATCAAAAGATTCTTGCCTGTTGTGTAGATGAATCAGAACATGCAAATTGGTTGCAATTAGCACACATAGGTGCACTACAACATCATTCAAAACATCGAACATTACAGACTCTGCATAGATTAGGAGTATATTGGCATTCGATGGAAGCAGATGCCTACAAGTTGTGTAAGGAATGCCATGTTTGTTGTGAAAGACCACCAGTAGAACATGCTACGTTGTATCATGTGTCTCTCACACCAGACTGGAGTGAACAGTTAGTGACATACTTGAGGACGAACACATTCCCTCAAGGAATGACCTTAGCTCGACAACGCAGTCTAGAGCAGGAAGCTCAAGATTATTCATGTATTGGCGATAATCTATACAAAAGAGGACGATATGGATATCTAAGACAATGTGTTCATGAGAGCGATTATCTGAGCATACTAGAGACTGCACACCAAGGTGTTGCAGGAGGTCATTTTCGACCCGATAGGATAATCAGAGCCATCCTCTTTGCAGGATTATGGTGGCCCACTCTTCACATGCATGCGCATACCTATGTAAAGAGATGTGATGTGTGCCAAAGAACTCAGTTTCCTACTCGCAGAGATGAAATGCCATTGAAACCCATGATGGGCGGACGTGCATTTTCAAAGTGGGGTATAGACTTTGTAGGACCCATTAACCCCCCGGCAAAAGGTACACATGCTGAATACATTATTGTTGCCACAGATTATCTTACGAAATGGGTAGAGGCAAAAGCCACGAAAAAGAATGATGCACACACAACTGCAAAATTCTTATTTGAGAATGTCTTTACAAGATATGGATTGCCTATAGAGTTAGTGAGCGATCGAGGCACTCACTTTCTAAACCAAGTCATTGAATATTTGTTACAGGATTTTATGGTGATTCACAAGAAATCCGCAGCATATCATCCTCAGGCCAATGGTCAGGCTGAAAGCACTAATAAGATCCTTTGTAACGTACTGACGAAACTCGTGAACAACAAACGTTCAGATTGGGACAAACAGTTACACCACGCTGTTTGGGCATATCGAGTGGCCTACAAGACCGTACTCAATGCAACTCCCTTTCAGATGGTTTATGGTCAGAATGCTGTGCTTCCTTTGGACTTCTTGATACCGACCCTTAAGGTTGCACAAGAACATCAGTGGACCAGCCATGAATTATCAGCGAGAATAATGGACTTGGAACGATTAGGAGAAACGAGGCTAAAGGCAGCAGCAGGAATATATGCAGCGAAGAAGTGACAGAAAGCATATTTTGATGCGCATGTGAAAGATAAAGGCCTAGAAGAAGGAGATTTAGTTCTAGTATATATGCTAAAGCAACACGCACGTAAGTTAGAAAAGCGAGGTTATGGACCTATGATCATTAACAGACTCTCAACAAGTGGAGCAGTACAATTAGCCACTTTAGAAGGAGATATAATGCCTAATTATATTAGTGGTTGTAGAGTCAAGCTATATCAGGAACCTCTTACTGAGGATATGCTTAGACGACTCACGTTGGCAAAGAAGCGTAAGGAGGAAGAAAATAGAATACGAGCGGAAGCTCAGGCAGAAGCAATAGAACGCATTAAACGCATGAAGTTAAGAAGACAAGGACTAGGGAGAGAACATTATAACCATCTGGAAACTACACCCAGATACCCCATGGCCATGTGTCAAGTAAAGTCCAACACTCATCCTAGTATAGTGGACAGGAGACCATTCATTACAGCTAGGCTAGAGCACGGCAACCCTTGCCAAGAGCTCAGGGCTTTAATTGACTCAGGTGTTGCGACTAGTGCTATTAGATGGTCCCACTATAAGGATTCAGGAATAGAAATGCGGCCAATTGAGGCATACCTCATAGGCCTAGGAGGCATGGAAACCCCTTGCATGGGTGAGGTGGACCTTCCTATCCTTATTAAGGATGTTGTTGAGATACCACTTCTGCTCTGATACCACTGTCGAAGAGTGTTAATCTCCTTCAGAATAACCTACTCTTGTGATTAGAGCACCTCTATACCAAGAGTAAGTCAAAACTTCACAACACAAACATTCTGCTGCACGATTTCTTTAAATTAATCTTCACAGGTTACTTTTGTCTGAAACTGTCATTCTGAACAGTCGACTTCACACCTGTAACTTCTAAGACTTGGTTCTCCTTGAATAGAACCCGTTTAAGCAAATGCTTCTGGTTACGAATAGCTTATCTTCTAACTTAAAGATTAAGCCCTCACTCATGCAAAACTTTAAAGTATGCACTGAGAAATGATCAAAACATTGATCACCGAAAATGCGCCTGTTTCAGTAAACTTTGAACACTCAACACATAAGAATGTTCCTACTGACAATTCTCGGTTTCTGTTTACAATTAAACTCTGAAACTTAAGCTATAGATTGATTAACTATAGACTTAGATATCCTCAATAGGATTTCACAAATCATCTAACACAGACGAAGAACACACAGAAATTTCGGCGCAACTTTTCTTCGATTACTCAGAAAGTTACAGTTGAGTGATGAGAGGAAAACTCAACTAACTTCTCATATGTCTCATGACATCTAACTTCTCATTCTTCCTTCTCTTGTCTTAGCCTTCTCGGCCTACCTCTCATTTGTCCTCTCTCATATCCTTGTCCTCTCATAAGCGCCTCTACATTTTTCAGGTATTTATAGATAAATTTGTACAAGCTTACAACGCAAACTATACTACTGTACATATGTGTACAACTTTTTCCAGTTCTTCTTCCAAGCTTCAAACTTTGTCCTTTTCTTCCTCTTTCCATCCTTTAACTCTTCATGAACTGAAATCTGTAAAATTGATCTATTCCGGTAACATTCCGGTGACTTTCCTGTGACCTTCCGGTACTGTTCCGGTGACCTTCCGGTGATCTTCTGGTGACCTTTTTTAAAGAATTTTTGCTGAAGGTTCTGCGGACTTAAAGACCTTCAATTGTTGATTGTCTTGCACCAACAGCTCCCCCTCAATCATCAATTGAGGTTTTCTCTGTCTTCTTTATTCCTGCCATATCCTTGAACCTTTGTAACTTAGGTCCATCCAAACTTTTTGTAAGCATATCAGCTATCTGATCTTTCGTTGAAGTATGGATTACTTCAATCTCTTTATCCATCACTTTCTCTCTTAGAAAGTGATACTGAATCTCAATGTGTTTAGTCCTGGCATGAAAAACAGGATTAGCAGCTAAATATAATGAACTCATATTATCTCCAAATATAATTGGAGTTCTCTGTATAGTGTCAAAACTCTTCATTAAAGTCTTTAGCCAAATCACTTCCTTCGCGGCTTCAACCATGCCTTTGTACTCGGCTTCGGTAGACGACAAAGCAACTGTATGTTGCTTCTTGGAACACCATGAGATTAGCTTATCTCCCACATAACACATGTATCCATAAGTTGACCTTCTGTCATCTGGATTACCTGCCCAATCTGCATCACTGTATATTTTGATGTTTGTATCTGAGGTAAACCCATAATACAAACCTTCTTTGAGTGTACCTTTAATGTACCTCAACACCCTTTGTCCTGCAATCCAGTGTTCTTTCCTTGGACAGTGCATGAACTGAGACAATACTCCTACTGCATATGATAAATCAGGTCTGGTTAACGTAGCATAAATAAGACTACCGACCAAACTCTGATATTGTCTCACATCCTTGAATTCTTCTCCACCAAACTTACTCAGTTTGTGGTTCACCTCCATTGGAGTAGGTGCTATCCGGCAGTCATTCATTTTAAACTTGATTAACAAGTTCTTCAAATATCTTTCTTGGGTCACGAATACTCCATGCTGAGTATATGTGATCTCCATTCCCAAGAAGTAAGACAAGTTTCCCAAGTCACTTATCTTGAACTCCTTTTCCATTTGCTTCTTGAGTCTTTGTATACCTGACTCATCTGTTCCTGTAAGAATTATATCATCAACATATATGCACATGTATATGAAACCTTTATCACTTGCTTTTATAAGCAGACTACTATCTGCTTCAGACACCTGGAAACCAAGTTCTTTCAAGAACTTTACCAGTCTATAGTTCCACGCTCTTGGCGCTTGCTTCAAGCCATACAAAGCTCTCTTGAGCTTACACACATGTTCTGGATATCTTTTATTTCTGAACCCTTGAGGTTGCTCCATGAACACATCATCTGAAATATAACCATTCAGAAAAGCATTTTTCACATCTAACTGACATAACTTCCAACCTTTACTCGCAGCAACAGCTATGAGTGTTCTGATAGTTGTCATCTTTGCTACTGGACTATAAGTCTCATCATAATCAACTCCATAAGTCTGAGCAAACCCTTTGACAACTAGTCTAGCTTTGTATCTAGACACACTTCCATCTGCAAACCTTTTGGTCTTGTAGACCCACTTGCATCCAATAATCTTCTGGCTATTTGGTTTAGGAACTAAATCCCATGTTTGATTTTCTACCAATGCATCATGTTCTTCCTGCATAGCTTTTTCCCATTTTTCCTTACCTTTTGCCTCTTCATATGTAGAAGGGTCTTCATCTGCTTTCACTATGTAAGCATAATCTTTCGTAGCCAAAAATGAAGTATCATAACTGTACCTTGTAGGTTGCCATCTATTTCTTGATGACCTTCTGAGTTCTCCGGTCCTTGAGGTTTCTGGTTCTTCACACTCAGGATCAAATCTTGGCCTTTCTTCAGCCTCTTCCTGTACTTCATAATTTTCTTCTTCATCAATTATTTGAACCTTTGATTTACCTTTCTTTTGACTCACTTCTTCTTCATCACCTGTATTGTTATTAACTGTTCCTGTATACCAAGAACTTTGCTCATCAAACGTAACATCTTTCAAGACCAGGAAATGTTTTGTGGATGGATTCCACAACCTGTATCCCATCTGTCTGTCATCATAACCAATGAAAACATATTTTTCAGCTTTAGGCTCCAACTTGTGCCTTAATTGTGATGGCACATATGCATATGCCACACATCCAAAAACTCTGCAATGATCCAGGGTAGGTCTTTTACCCCACCAAGCTTCATATGGTGTCATACCTTGCAAGGCTTTACAAGGTAATCTATTGACCAAGTAAGTAGCTGTGTTTACAGCTTCAGCCCACAAATAATTAGGGCACTTTTTCTCATTCATCATGGACCTTGCAAACTCAACAATAGTCCTGTTCCTTCTTTCTGCAACACCATTTTGTTGAGGAGAATATCTGCAAGTAACTTCCCTTTTTATACCTGCATTCCATAAGTAGTCACTGAACTCGTTGGAGAAATACTCTCCCCCTCCATCTGATCTTAGTCTCTTCAGTCTATGACCTGTGGTTCTTTCTGCATACGCATGATAATGTCTGAATGTATTGAATACTTCTGACTTATCTTTGATCACATAGATAGTGATCCATCTGGTAGCATCATCAACATAAATCACATAATATCTTGATCCACTTATACTGAAATCATTTGATGGTCCCCACACGTCTGTGTGTACCAACTCAAGCTTCTCTGAGTGCATAAAACCATGCTTGGTATACGAATTCTTATGAGCCTTACCAAACTGACATGCCTCGCATTTGTATGTCATATGTTGACTTGCAACATTAGGCAATCCAAGCACCGAACCATTGTTAACCATGTCTTTTATACCTCTTTCATTGAAATGTCCAAGCCTTTTGTGCCAAAGATCTAACTCAGAAATTTTCTGTCCTTCATATGTAAACATGGCCTGACCAATGTTACCTTGAATCTTCAGTGTAAACAGCCTTCCTTCTTTTTTTCCTGAAACAATCTGTTTATATCCCTGACTGGGATCTTCTACGTATACTCCTTCATTAGTGAATCTTACTTCATATCCTTTTTCAACAATTTGTCCTACACTTATCAAATTCTTAGGAATTGTAGGAACATACAGAACCTTACCCAATAAGGTACTGCCGTCTTTGGCTTTCACTGATCCAATCGACTGCACTTTATGCTTTGTGTTGTCACCTGTCTGAACAACATGATTAGAAACTTTATTCTCCAAATCAGTCATCAACGATATATTTCCACTCAGGTGATTGCTACACCCTGAGTCAATGTAGAAGACTCTTTGATCTTCATTCTGATTTTCACAAGTAGCATTCAATATCATTGTTGAATCTTCTTTCTGTTCTGAAGCGTAATTGTAGTAGGTATTGTTATATTGTTGACTTTGGAATCCTCTACCTGCATTTCTTCCAAAGTAACTCCTACCACCTCTTCCTCTGAAATTTCCTCTTTGATTTCTGCCACCTCTTCCTCTTGCATTGTAGCTTTGACTATATCCATTATTACTTTGAGTATTGTGCCAACAATCATTAGCTAAATGATTTGTCTTACCACAAATCCAGCAGGCTTTGCCTCCATCTTTGTTGTTTCTGCCTTTTCCTCTACCTTTGCCACCTCCTCTTCCTCTTAGGAAGTTGGCTTGGCTAGTTGTTCCTTCATCTTCATTTGTTTGTTGCTTTCCTTTACTATTCTTCTTTTTATCTTTCGAGTACATTGCGTGACCTGCACTCTTGTCACCATCTCCTTTAACATCATTCTCAAATGTTAGCATATGACCTAACAATTGATTTAAGTCTGGAGTGAAATGATCAAGCGATAACTCCGTAGACAAAATAAACGGCTTCCATTTGTCATCACCTCTTAAGCCTGTAAGAATTTGTCTTACCAATTTATCCTCTTCGATATCTTCGTCAACAGCACCTAACGCATCTGCAATGTCTTTCATTCTTGTCACATAGTCTGAAACGGACTGAGAAGCCTTCTTCTTGAAGGTTGTAAACTCCGCCCATAAGGATGCCTTTCTTGACTTAGTAGTATTCTGGAAATGCTCCTCCAAAGCATTCCAAATGTCCGTTGCACTTTCAAGACCTCGAATATGAGGTAGCAAGTAATCATTTACTGCCATATAGATAATGCTTCTAGCTTGCGCATCTTTCTTCATCCAGTTTTTCAGATCTGCTAACTCTTCCCTAGTCGGAACACTAGGATCTCTGAACTGTGGCTTTTCTTCTTCTCCTGTGATATAAGCTATCAAATCTTTGCTCATAAGATGAGCTTCCATCCTCATTGACCACGCAGGATAGTTTTCCCTATCCAGTTTCTCTATCTGTAGAGAATCTCCCATCTTGTGTCTTCCTGTGTATTAAAACTTCAACCTTTATGAATAATGTATGTACCTTTACTTCAAATTGGACTCCGTTTGTCTTCCTTGATGCCGTATGATCTCTTCTTCAGGTTTCGCCTTCAAGCTTTCACCTTTTAGTCCTTCGGTTGTTGAATTCTTTGTAACCGCAGCAGTCGGGAACCTCCTTTCTTTGATTTTGGTGTCTCCTGCTCTACAGCTACTGTACCTGGCTCTAATACCGCTGTACCTGGTTCTGAAACTACTGTACCTGGCTCTGAAACTACTGTACCTGGCTCTGATACCACTGTTGAGATACCACTTCTGCTCTGATACCACTGTCGGAGAGTGTTAATCTCCTTCAGAATAACCTACTCTTGTGATTAGAGCACCTCTATACCAAGAGTAAGTCAAAACTTCACAACACAAACATTCTGCTGCACGATTTCTTTAAATTAATCTTCACAGGTTACTTTTGTCTGAAACTGTCATTCTGAACAGTCGACTTCACACCTGTAACTTCTAAGACTTGGTTCTCCTTGAATAGAACCCGTTTAAGCAAATGCTTCTGGTTACGAATAGCTTATCTTCTAACTTAAAGATTAAGCCCTCACTCATGCAAAACTTTAAAGTATGCACTGAGAAATGATCAAAACATTGATCACCGAAAATGCGCCTGTTTCAGTAAACTTTGAACACTCAACACATAAGAATGTTCCTACTGACAATTCTCGGTTTCTGTTTACAATTAAACTCTGAAACTTAAGCTATAGATTGATTAACTATAGACTTAGATATCCTCAATAGGATTTCACAAATCATCTAACACAGACGAAGAACACACAGAAATTTCGGCGCAACTTTTCTTCGATTACTCAGAAAGTTACAGTTGAGTGATGAGAGGAAAACTCAACTAACTTCTCATATGTCTCATGACATCTAACTTCTCATTCTTCCTTCTCTTGTCTTAGCCTTCTCGGCCTACCTCTCATTTGTCCTCTCTCATATCCTTGTCCTCTCATAAGCGCCTCTACATTTTTCAGGTATTTATAGATAAATTTGTACAAGCTTACAACGCAAACTATACTACTGTACATATGTGTACAACTTTTTCCAGTTCTTCTTCCAAGCTTCAAACTTTGTCCTTTTCTTCCTCTTTCCATCCTTTAACTCTTCATGAACTGAAATCTGTAAAATTGATCTATTCCGGTAACATTCCGGTGACTTTCCTGTGACCTTCCGGTACTGTTCCGGTGACCTTCCGGTGATCTTCTGGTGACCTTTTTTAAAGAATTTTTGCTGAAGGTTCTGCGGACTTAAAGACCTTCAATTGTTGATTGTCTTGCACCAACAGATGTGACCATGACAGCGAAGCTACTAGTGTGCCATGATGACGAACTGATAGAACCCCTAATCCTTGGCCAAGATTGGCTATACGATCACTCAGTGGATCTAAATCTTAGACAAGGCTCCTTACAATTGGAACCTTAGAACAGAAGCGAGTGATACCGCTTGACTTCCCTAACGGCATTCCGATTGAGGTTTGTAACCCTAGACCCTATGAAACGCATGCGACGGAAGACCGGAAGATCTTGGGTCAGACCAGTCACGTTACGTCTACACCAACCCACTCGGGCTTGGCTAGGGACAATTGTCAATCAGAAGAACGACAGGAGATCTTCCCTAGGGCTTCCTGCAAACTAGAAGGGGCAGCTACCCAACTGCTAGGGCAGATGAACACAATCAGCGGTCAGGTGGGTTGCATCAGCGGCCAAATGAGCACAACACCCTGCGGTGCTCATCCTTCCAAACTTGCTGCGGACTGGCCTAGATTAAAGATAAATAACGAATCACTTCCTAATGGGTAGGTCACGCAAGTGTTGCATCTCCCTTCTTTTCCAAAGTAGAGCGTCCATTGGACCTCTCAAACCCAACCTCGAAAGAGTCAACCACAACAGAGGAACCCAGACCGACGACACCACCAGACAAGGCAAGGAAAGCAGCAGTATCAACATCACAGAACAAGTGGCACGAAACAAATATGGGTGCCAAAAGGACAGCAACCATAGGCTATTGGCAACACTACAGACGAGGATAGGACAAAGTTTCAACAGAAGCAAAGTCAGCATCAAAAGTCCCCTCGGTCTTCTTCTACAAGTACAAATACTCGACAGATTTGGATCGCCAAGACATACCTTATCCATAGACCCACACCCATGCAGATTTGGGTACCCAAACAATGTATTATAGCCCAACCCTCTAGCCATGTAATATATACCCCTCAGAAATCTTTCCATCCTTCAATACCACCAAACCCGATACCACTTTTCGTCCCTCAGCAGAAACACAGCACCCACTCAAAGACTCTTAGGAAATGGATACCGAAACGTATCCAGACGTCTTCTTGTACCCCCTTATCTAACAATTCTCCCACCCCGTTTAAACTCCACCCTTGTAATAATTCACCCTCAACCAAACCTTGTATGAATTCATACACCAAACCCTACATCATGCATTATAAAAGCTCATCAAGAAATGTATGCATAATCTGAAGCATGTAGGCGTCTAGAGACCTGCATTAGTTTTGCAAATAATCATTGCATCAACCACTTCATGACACTTGGCTACACGGGTTACACATCGGTTATGGAAAGGGATTGCGGTCTCACCTTAATGGGATCATAATTAATTTCCATACTAATGTGTTAATCTTTTGTAGCAGATCTTTTCTATTAGCTCATCAGTCATCATGCAAACCGAAGCAGGACCATCAGAAGCCGGCCCCAGTGCACCGATGGCCACTATTGGAGAATTACTAGCGGAATCTTATCCGACGATGCAACCACCAGAGTTTCAAGGTTTTCTAGGACCCATGCCAATCGATGATCCTCCTCGAGGATATACTGAGAAGATTCATCGTAATTCTCACTGGTTTTAAGGCCTAGCAGGACCATTAGCAGACGCTGATTTCATATCTGAGGCCAATTTGTCCTTTGATCTTCGCACATGGACCAAGTACCAGTTCTTGTCAAGAGAATTTGAAGGACTACAGAATACACAAGATTTAACGCACGTTTGGGCACGAGCGGGATTTACAGAATACTTTAGTGACCCTCTGCCTAAACCTGATTTTTACAGATGTTTTTACTTGGTAACCACCTTAACGGCTTCAGAGAACAAGGATCTACCCGGCACATTCATGTTACCATCCTTGGTAAATGATCCTCCATTTAGAAGGTTCTATTTGTCTAAAGATTTAATTCGCGCAGCTCTGAAAATACATGGAACACACACTCCAACGGAGAAAGAACGGCTAGTCCCAGAGCAAATGAAACGTGGTGACGTAACTAAGTGGGAGGATATTTCAGCTATAACACCTGAGCTCTCTAAGCCATTACGGATATGCATGCAGCACTTTGCTTTCCCAGCTCAGGATCGTTTTACCATGCCCCACAAGAGAATCTGGTTTGGTTTATACTTAGCATGTACGGGACCGCAAACGGTTGATCTAGCCAGCTGGATAATTGATCAGCTCTATTTGGCACAACATCGATGGGAACGAAAGAAGGTCATCAATGGGTGTTGTGCACTTACAAGGATCATATATATGTGCTTGGCATATGATTTACCCATAGAGCACGCCATGACCAGTGAGGAACTGAAAGCATTCAAAGGGACCACTAGGAAGGCTAGAAAGTCTAGCAAAGGCAGAGCCGGAAAGCGGATGAGAGGTACTATCCCGTGCCTACAAGTCCCAGAATCACCCTCGCCACAACCATCCACAGAACCTATCACCACAGCAGCTGAACTTCCCACCACTATTGGTGCGGAAGCTTTCTCTTTTCCAATACCGCATTTAGAACCAGGACAAGCAGAGCCACTGGACCAAACTTTTGATTTTGAGATGCCTGATGCATTCTCCAATGAGTTCCAGTTTTCAGAAGGACAATTGTTTTCTCAAGAATTTGAAAGGCCTAGCTACCCTACTACACCCAGGGATCAGCCACAGGGACAGATCGTGTCCAGTTCTGAGGACGAAAGAACAGCAACCGATGACGACGAAGGAGACGACGAAGCTAGCCAGGGAACACATGAATCCCAAGAGCATGAACAAACAGATGGCCAAGGCCAACAAACAGACACACATGGCGATACAAGTACCCATGAAGATGAAACTTACGAGGCAGCAGCTTACACACTAGCTATCAAGAAGCTGTATAGAACTATGGAAAAAGTTTGGGCACGCAAAAAGCTGACAGAGGAAGAGAGTCAAACAATAATAGAACAAGAACTTGTCACAGGTGGATTCGAAGACGCATACATCAAAGGATTCAAAGAATTAGTCAAATCAGTAGGCTCCAACGAAGCCCTCAGGTACTTGCAAAGAAAGCCACTACCACAGTTTGACCCCCGCAGAGTACGACTACTTTCAAAGCCCGGCGAATACATTCGTGTACCAACCGGAGCACAATCTTCAGAACAAGCCAGGGCGGCACGCCTCGTCCCCGAAAGTTCATTGGCCGTAGAAACCATCTTTGTAGATTCCCCACCCCGCGCTACAGCTGTACAAACCTCAGTAGTCACTGAAGTACCGACCACCCCAACCGCTCCTCTCTCACCACCCGTCCATCCAGCCTCCCCTCTTCACCCTCCTTCCCCCAGACCCACATCTTCATTCGTCGGTGGTGTTGCAGAAATCGTCTTTACAACCACTCACCCCACAATTCCCGTACCCATTAGCCCTAGTCTAACCCCACCCACACCCACCTTTCTCTCCAAACCCATTCCTCCATCCATCTTTTCCATCTTTCCCCACAACTCCAAGACCCCTTTTCCCATTCCCACCGCCATTAACCTTCTCCCCCGTCTCACCTCCCCGACCCACGGTAACACCTCTTTCCCCTTTCCACCAAGCTGCTCCAGCCAGCCCCCCTGTAAATTACCCCTCAACCTTTGTAAATCCCGTATTTACACCAGCACGAGCACCCACGATCACACCCATATTCACTGTCACCGCACTAGACACGTCCACTGACATGGACATCTCACCACCCACAGCACCATCACTCACTTCACTCACGGCACAAACATTTTTAGGCACATCACAATTTTCAACAATCACTACATCATCCACCTTCCCATCCCCATTCCCCATTCCCGTTGCATCTACACCAACTGCATCTTCATTTAGCACCCCGTTAACACTATCACCCACTGTAGATAATGCATTCCGACAGATGTTCATGTGTATGACGCAAGTAAGAGATGAGTTCACATCTCTTGGTGATAATTATTGTTGGAGCAGAACAATCATCAATAGTGATTATATGAAGATCAAATTGAGAAGATATGTGGAAGAATGAAGATTACTTTCAGAGGAAGAAAATAGAATCAGAAAGGTTTCTTTTGTATATTACTCTTGTAAATAGTTCAATGTATTTTGAAAAAGATGACGAGTTAGACTCGTATATATATCTACAGATACGTATTCATAGTAGGAGAGAGTGATAGAGATCAGATAAAGAAGAATAGGTGAAGAGGTGATGAACATTGTATGTATCATCAACCATATGTATGAAAAGTAATGAAGAAGAAAATGTTGTAGAATTCTGCGCGTCAATCTTCTCTCCCATTCTCCTTCTGTGTTTAATCTTTTGAAGAATCCTTTTGCACGTGTCTAAGTCTATAGCTAATCTATCTATGGCTAGAATTTGAGAGATTAATTCCAATCAGGCTGTGAGAATTTTGTTTAGGAACATTCATATGTGAAGATGTTCTGAGAGTCAAAAAATCTGGCGCACATTTCATCTTCAAAGAAATGGTCAGTGCTCAGTCCATAGTGTAAAGTTTTACACAAGTCAGGGCTCAAAATCTAAGTTGGAAGGTAAGCTATCTATGGCTAGAAGATCTTGATCAAACGGGTTCAGAGTTGGGAGAACCAGTGCTAAGAAGTTGCAGGTGTCAAAGTCGCCATTGCAGAGAAGCACTTTCAGACATAGGTAAAGTGTTTCACACATTTCTCAGTGTGTACTTAATCTTTTTGAGAGATTTAACTTGGCAAAGTTGCGCAACCTTAAGGCGAAGTGTTGTGCAAAGTTTTATCAAAAACTTTACAGGATTGATTAGTCAATGAGTGACTAATCTGCAGCAGACTTTTCTGAAGAAACTGAATTTTTCAGAATAATCAATTTTCTGATAATTTGGTGAAGATTCTCTAAATTAGGTGGAGTCTAAAGTTGATCTTGATATAGAGGTGATCTAAATTCAAGGTCAACTTGTTCTTTTGGAGATTAACACTCTCCATCA
Source organism: Ceratopteris richardii (assembly GCA_020310875.1). Lineage (NCBI taxonomy): Eukaryota > Viridiplantae > Streptophyta > Polypodiopsida > Polypodiales > Pteridaceae > Ceratopteris > Ceratopteris richardii. Next base: position 9,893,397 of record CM035424.1, read on the forward strand.
GTGGTATCAGAGCAGGTTGTGTCAAAATTGAAGTGAAGAAGACTCCAACTATTGCAGAAGTACAAATCTTTACATCTTGAAGGTGCAGAAGGGTAAAGGTTGAAGAAAACTTGAAGGAAGACATACAAAGAGCATCAAAAGGATCAGAAGGAGCAACATTCGAAGTAAAGGTACATTTATTATCTGTAAAGGTTAAAGATTTGAAGCTACAGGTGAAGTAAAGATGGGAGATAGTCTCCAAATTGAAAAGTTGGATAGAGAGAACTATCCTGCATGGTCTATGAGGATGGAAGCTCACCTTATGAGCAAAGATCTGATAGGATACATCACAGGAGATGAAGAAAAGCCAGAATTCAGAGATCCTAGTGTTCCAACTAGGGAGGAGCTTGCAGATTTGAAGAATTGGATGAAGAAGGATGCTCAAGCAAGAAGCATCATCTACATGGCAGTCAATGACTATTTTCTTCCTCACATTAGAGGACTTGAGAGTGCTTGTGACATTTGGAATGCTTTGGAAGAGCATTTCCAAAATACAACCAAATCAAGGAAGGCTTCACTATGGGCAGAGTTTACTACCTTCAAGAAGAAGGCCTCACAATCAATTTCTGATTATGTGACAAAGATGAAGGACATTGTAGATTCTTTAGGTGCAGTTGATGAAGATATTGAAGAAGACAAATTGGTAAGACAAATACTCACAGGGCTAAGAGGAGATGAGAAATGGAAGCCTTTCATTTTATCTACAGAACTTTCATTAGATCATTTTACTCCTGATTTGAATCAATTGTTAGGTCATATGCTAACTTTTGAGAATGATGTCAAAGGAGATGTTGATAAGAGTGTAGGTCATGCAATGTATTCTAAAGACAAGAAGAAAGCCAACAAAGGAAAGCAACAATCAAGTGAAGAAGAAGGTACATCAAACCAAGCAAATTTCATAAGAGGAAGAGGAAATGGCAGAAGTAGAGGAAGAGGCAGAAACAACAAAGAGAATGCAAGAGCTTGTTGGATATGTGGTAAGACCAATCATCTATCTCATGATTGTTGGCATAATAATCAAAACAATGGTAATTATCAGAACTTTAATCAAAGAGGAAGAGGAGGTAGATTTCAGAGAGGAAATTTCAGAGGTAGAGGTGGTAGGAATTCTTTTGGAAGAGGTGGTGGAAGAAACTTCCAAAGTCAATCCTATAATAACACCTACTACAACTATGCATCAGATCAAAAGGAGGACTCGACTCTCATTATGAATACATGTGAAACTTCACATGAGGACATGAGAGTGTTTTATATTGATTCAGGATGTAGTAATCATTTGAGTGGAAATATTGCTTTGATGACTGACCTAGATCATAATGCAATTAATCATACAGTTCAGACAGGTGATAATACAAAGCATAAGGTAAAGTCAATTGGTTCAGTCAAGGCTAAGGATGGGAGCACTCTTCTTAGTAAGGTACTTTATGTTCCCATAATTCCAAAGAATTTGATCAGTGTAGGTCAAATTGTGGAAAAAGGTTATGAGGTAAGGTTTACCAATGATGGAGTTTATGTGGAAGATCCTAGTCAAGGGTATAAACAAGTTATTGCAGGAAAGAAAGAAGGAAGGCTTTTCACATTGAAGGTACAAGGAAATGTTGGACATGCTATGTTCACATATGGAGAGCAGAAGGTGTCAGAATTGGATCTTTGGCACAAAAGACTTGGACACTTTAATGAAAGAGGTATCAAAGAAATGATTAACAATGATTCAGTGCTTGGAATGCCTAACATTGCAGGTCAACACATGACATACAGATGTGAGGCATGTCAATTAGGTAAGGCTCATTGTTGCTCTAGTACAATGGTGAGAACCACGTTAAGAAGCTTCACCTCCTTAATGTCAATCCGAGGGAGAGGTAGGAGTGATATGAAGATCGTGAATGTGAGATGAAGTGAGAGTGAAGGTGAGAAGCACAATAGTGCACACACACATACACACACACAATGAAGAGACAAGCAAGACACAATGGAAGGTGGGAAATTAGCTCTATTACTCAAGAATACTCTTACAAGCTCAAACTAGCTCTACTCTCTTCTTTGCTCCAACAAGCTAAAACTCAAAAATGAGCTCTCTAGCTCTTTTTATAGTTTCTAGACTAGTTTTGACCGGTTTCACATCTAATGACCGGCCTAGTTAAAAAATAGGTCCTAGAGGCTATTTGGAAGGGTAAACGATGTCTAAAAATAACGAAATTTGGTACGAGCATTCTACCTAAGCTCCTCAAGCTCGAGGACTCCTCGGCTTGCACAAAATGGAGCTATGGATTACAAAATGGGGTTTTCTCTGATACATATGTTACAATTAGTGATAATAATCACTGTTGAATGTTTTGGGGAAATTAATAAGACATGTATTTGTTTAAAAGATTGATCCGCCTGGCTCCCTGCTTCGTCTTCACATGCTTCCATGGCGTCTGTGCCTCTGACTGCTTCCAACACCCCCCTCCCTCTCGCTTCTGTCGTCCCTGACAGAACCTTGTTGTGAGGTCTGCCGGATGTAATTCTGTAGGAGGTCTTGAGCGAGGGTGTGCTCTGATACACGAATACCTCGGGCTAGATCAGCCTCGAGTTTCTCCCAGTCGATAGGTTGCGGCTCGTCTGGTGGTGGGAGCTGATAATGTGTGGAGTACACCATTCGTTCACAGGCGAATAATTGCAATAAGTGTGTGGGCCTGCTTATGAATACTTCGGAATGGTACTCCCAAAAACCGGTGGTGAACATTTCTTCGAATGTTTGCTTGTAACATGCCGGTAGATATTTGATCCTGCAGTGCCAGGCGTAACACACCCGTAGCGATGGCGTTGTGCTCATATCATAGACTAAATCCAAGTTGCCATGCTCAAAGCCCGGGGTGTTGACATGGGGAGCCTTGATGCGCCGGAAGACTTTAAAGACCATCTGCATCATGTCAAAGATTTTGACAGTCATGTGCGCGGCAATATCATCCATAGGTTTTAATCGAGGGAGCCAGTGGCGGATCGTCGCCATCATGTAGCCTACTGTGGGTAACGCGACTGGTGGCTTGAAGTAGGGGTAGTTCAACCAGTCTTGGCACTGCTTATTGTTTTGTAGCTTTATAGCGAAGGCAGTCCAAGAGCGGCGTCGTGGTATTGGTCCCCAGCACGGATTAAATTTTAAGTGAAGCGGCGCTTTTACCCACGTGCTCATCATCTCTGGATAATTTTGCAGTAAATCTCTGCGCCAGTCTGGTTGAAGGATTTCACCTCTCTGCGCCCTTGGTGGCAAGTCCTCTGGCTCGAATTGAGTGGCATGCGTTGGTTTCATGCCAGTTTCTTTCTCTATGGTTAACTGATATTCTGCCATTAACATGAAGTATGGTTTATACTGAAGTTCATGCCCAGATATATATTGTCGCGGGGCCATTTGAGCAAAGAATGGTGATTGTAAAATTTTCTCTTCAATTATGGCCATGGCATGTAGCTGTGCCTCTACTCTGGCCGAGTGTGTCGTTCCGAGTTCTTCTACTGTCTTCATCCACGCGGGGGTAGGTAATTCGTAGGTCATCTGGCCTTCGGCCGTGACACGTCCGCCTGGGATGGGTATCGGTTCATAAGCCTCTTCGAAGGTCTCCTCCACCGGGATAGTGACGGTTTCTTCCTCAGCTGGTAGCTCAGGTGGGGAGTCTGGCCTTGGTGGTGCTTCATAGATGGCAATCCTAGATTCAAGATTTGTTACCTGGGCCCGGAGTGCGTTGAGTTCCTCTAAAACTTCAGGGGCAGGGTCCACAGGCGCTGGTAATTCCGCTGCTACTTGTACTTGTTGTGTTGCTGGTTCTTTGAGTTGTAGCAGTTTGTGATCTTCCTTTAACTTTTGATGTTCTTCGTTCATACGATCATAGTCCTCGAGCAATCTAACATGGTCGTCTAGCAACATCCGCATCGACTCGGATGGGATTGCCTTGAATCTGCTCGGACTTAGTGGCTGTTCTGGATGATCTAAAGCCGCTTCTAAGTTCTCTCTATTTTGCTCTTGGAGTCTCTGGTTCTCCTCTTTTGCTGCGGCTAAGTGTCTTCTTAGTAAGCCCATATTTCTAGTGAGCGTTGCATTGCGGACAGTCTGGGCTCTAAGTAGGTTATCTAAATCCGCGGTGGCCTCTTTGCTTTTTTCCTCACTTTCTATTTCTAACTTGTGATAAGCCTCTCGTAACTCTTGGTATCGGCTGTTCAGTGAGGCGTTCTCAATTGATAACAAATTAAGCTGCGTTTGTAAGTCGTTCGTCGTTTTCTGCAGCTGTTGATAGTTGGTGCCGAGTGATGCAAACTCATCGCGGACTTGCGTCATGCATGCGAACATGTGTTGAAATGCGGTGTCTATGGTGGGCGATAGTAGTAGTGAAGTGCTAAATGAGGATGCAGTGATAGTAGATGCAATGGGAATGGGGAGCGGGGTTGGGACTGTGGATGCAGTGGTGATTGTGGAAAATTGTGAAGTGCCTAAATATGAGGGTGCTGTGAGTGGAGTGGGTGGTGGTGAGGTGGGTGGTGATATGTCCATGCCATTGGACGTGTTTAATGTTGTGACTGTGAAAAGTGGTGTGATTGTGGGTGGTTGCGTAGGTGTGAATACGGGATTTACAAACGTAGAGTAGTTTACAGGGGGGATGGTTGGAGCGGCTTGGTGAAACGGGGAAATAGGCGTTATGGTAGGTTGGGGAGGTGAGACTGGTGAGAAGGTTAGTGGGGTTAGGAAGGGGAATGGGGGTCTTAGAGGTGGGGGAAACGCTGGGAAGGATGAAGGGGTGAAGGGGTTAACATACGGATGCAGAGGGTTGGGTGTGGGCCTGGTGGTATGAATGGGTAAGGAAGAGGTTGTGGCTACGTTGCTTTGTACAGGTGTGGGTGTGGGGAAAGCAGGTGGGTGTGCGGGTGATACGGGATAGGTTGGTGAAAGATGCGGTGAGAGAGGAGTCGAAGGGGTGGATGTTATTTCGAGGATAGTAGTGGTCTGTACAGAGGTGGTACGGGGTGGCGAATCTACAAGGATGGTTTCTGCGGTTAATGAACGTTCGGGGGCGAGGCGTGCCTCCCTGGCTTGTGCTGAAGATTGGGCTCCTGTTGGTACACGAATATACTCCCCAGGTTTTGAGAGTAGTCGCACTCGGCGGGGATCAAACTGTGGTAGTTGCTTTCTTTGTAAAAACCTGAGTGCTTCATGGGAGCCTACTGATTTGACTAACTCTCTGAACCCTCTAATATATGCGTCTTCGAATCCTCCGGAGATGAGTTCCTGTTCAATTAATGCCTGGCTCTCCTCTTCAGTTAACTTCTTTCGTGCCCAGACTTTCTCCATGGTACGATATAATTTCTTTATGGCCAATGTGTACGCTGCGGCTTCGAAAGTTTCATCTTCATATGTGCTGGTGTCGCCGTGCGTGTCGGTTTGTTGGCCTTGCCCCTCTGTCTGTTCGTCATGTGAACCCTGGCTGGCTTCATCGTCGCCTTGATCGTCGTCTGTTTCGGTTCTTTCTTCTTCAGAGCCCGACACAGCTTGTCCCTGTGGCAAGTCTCGCGGCGTAGTCGGGTAGCTGGGACGTTCATATTCCTGGGAGAACAGTTGTGCTTCTGAATACTGAAATTCGTTTGAGAATGCATCAGGCATCTCAAAATCGAATGTCGTGTTTATGGGGTCGGCCTCCATATGTGGTATCGGGAAAGAAAACGCTTCCGCACCAATGGTGGTGGGAGCTTCTGCAGTTGTGGTGGCGGGTTCTGAGGTGGCAGTTGCCTGAGGTGCAGCGGTACTAGTGGTGGCCTCTGTAATCACTGGTCTGGACAACCGTATGCGAATAGGTTGTACAGTGGGCGCAGCTTCTGTCTGTGGTCGCTCGGGAGAGGGTTGTGGTGACGGCGACTCTGGCACTTGGAGGCAAGGGATGGTGCCTCGCATGCGCTTACCTGCCCGTGTCCTACTGGGCTTCCTAGCTTTCTTCGTTGTGCTCTTGAATGCCTTCAATTCCTCTCCTGTTAATGCACGCTCGATGGGCAAGTCATAAGCCAAACACATATACACAATTCTAGTGAGCGCACAACATCCGTTAAGCACCTTCTTGCGCTCCCATCTGTGCTGTGCCAGGTACATCTGATCTATGATCCAGCTTGCCAGATCAACTGTTTGAGGTCCCGTACATGCCAAATATAATCCGAACCATATTCTTTTGTGTGGCATGGTAAATCTGTCCTGAGCTGGAAATGCAAAATGTTGCATGCATATTCTTAGTGGCTTTGACAACTCAGGTGTAATGGCCGAAATCTCTTCCCACTTCGTGACATCCCCACGTTTCATCGGTTCTGGAATCAATCTCTCTTGGTCTGTGGGAGTGTGGGTTCCATGAATCTTGATGGCTGCTCTGATTAGGTCCTTAGAGAGATAAAATCTCTTGTAAGGTGGATCATCCACTAGGGTAGGCAATATGAAGGTTCCTGGGATGTCCTTATTCTCTGATGCCAGTAAGGTAGTGATTAAGTAATAGCACCTATAAAAATCCGGTTTGGGTAGAGGATCACTGAAATATTCTGTGAAGCCGGCTCTGGCCCAAACATGAGTTAAATCCTGGGTGCTTTGTAGGGCTTCGAATTCTCTGGAGAAAAACTGGTACTTTCCCCACGTGCGGTCATCAAAAGTCAGAGAGGATTCAAATATAAAGTCTGCGTCCGCGAGGGGTCCTGCCAGGCCCTGAAACCAATGAGAGTTCCTGTGTATCTTTTCGGTGTAGCCCATAGGGGGGTTATCGATAGGCATGGGCCCTGGAAATCCCTGAAATTCCGGCGGTGGAGTAGTAGGGTGGGACTCTGCTCGTAGCACGTTGAGTGGTACTGCTGCTACACTGGGGCCTGCTCCTGATGTTCCTTCGTCAGTTTGCATGGTGGCTGGTGCGCTAGTGAGAAAGATCTGCTACAGAAGATTAACACATTAGCATGGAAATTAATCATGATCCCATTAAAGTGAGACCGCAATCCCTTTCCATAACTGATGCGTAACCCGTGTAGCCAAGTGCTGTGATGTGATGGATGCAATGTTTCTTGCAGCACTAGTGCAGGTCTCTAGACATCTATACGTTTCAGATCATGCATACATTTCTTGATGAGATGAGTTTACGAGTGGTGTGTGATGATGGTGTGTGAATTTATACAAGGTTTAAAGGTTAGTGATTTAGCATAAGGTTGTATGTTAGTCGGGGGGTAGTTAGACAATGGGTTAGGGGAAGACGGTTGGACACGTTTCGGTATCCATTTCCTAAGGATCTTGGGGTGGGTGGTGGGTTTCTGCTGAGGGGTAAGAGGTGGTGTCGGGTGTGGTGGTATCGAGGGATGAAAAGGTTTGTAAGGATTATATATTACATGGCATATGGGTTGAGCTATGATACATGGTTTGGGTACCCAAATCTGCGTGGGTGTGGGTCTATGGGTAAGGTACTTCTTGGCGATCCACATTTGTCGGATGCTCGGACCTGTAGAAGAAGGTCGAGGGAATGGTGGATATCGATTCTGTTTCTGTTCGGCCTTTTGCTTGTTAATCTCTGCTTGGTTGGAGTCCTTCGGTGCTTTTTGTCCTTTTGGCACCCATATTTGTCTGGTGCCGCTTCCTTTGGGAGGCTTAATCTGCCTTCCTGGTCGTGTCTTCTGATACTGTCGTCGATCTGGGTTCCTTTGTCGTGGTTGACTCTGTTGTGGCTGGGGTTGAGAGGTCGGATGGACACTCTGCTTTGGAAAAGAAGGGAGTTCCAACACTTGCGTGACCTGCCCATTAGGAAGTGATGCCTTTTGTAACTTTAATCTAGGCCAGTCCGCAACAAGCTTGGAAGGATGAGCACCGTAGGGTGTCGTGCTCATTTGGCCGCTGATGCAACCCACCTGACCTCTGATTGTGCCCTTCTGTCCTTGCGTTTGGGTAACTGTTGCTTCTAGTTTGCAGGAAGTCCCAGGGAAGATCTCCTGTCGTCCTTCTGATTGACATTCATCCATCGCCAAGCCCGAGTGGGTTGGTGTAGATGTAACGTGACTGGTCGGATTAAAGATCTTTCGGTCTTCCGTCGCATGCGTTTCATAGGGTCTAGGGTCACAACCGTCAAGCGAAGTGCGGTTAGGGAAGTCAAGCGGTATCACTCGCTTCTGCTCTAAGGTTCCAATCTGTAAGGAGCCTTGTCTAAGATTTAGGTCCACTGAGTGATCGTATAGCCAATCTTGGCCAAGGATTAGGGGTTCTATCAGGTCGTCATCATGGCACACTAATAGCTTCGCTGTCATGGTTACCTCCTTAACGAGGATAGGAAGGTCCACCTCACCCATGCAAGGGGTTTCCATGCCTCCTAGGCCTATGAGGTATGCCTCAATTGGCCGCATTTCTATTCCTGAATCCTTATAGTGGGACCATCTAATCGCACTAGTCGCAGCACCTGAGTCAATCAAAGCCCTGAGTTCTTGGCTATGGTTACCGTGCTCTAGCCTAACTGTAAGGAATGGTCTCCTGTCCACTATGCTAGGATGAGTGGTTGACTTTACTTGACACATGGCCATGGGATATCTGGGTGGTGTTTCCAGATGGTTATAATGTTCTCTCCCTAGTCCTTGTCTTCTTAGCTTCATGCGCTTAATGCGCTCTATGGCTTCTGCCTGAGCTTCTGCTCGTATTCTATTTTCTTCCTCCTTACGCTTCTTTGCCAATGTGAGTCGTCTAAGCATATCCTCAGTAAGAGGTTCCTGATATAGCTTGACTCTACAGCCACTAATGTAATTAGGCATTATATCTCCTTCTAAGGTGGCTAACTGTACTGCTCCACTAGTCGAGAGTCTGTTAATGATCATAGGTCCATAACCTCGCTTTTCTAACTTGCGTGCATGCTGTTTCAGCGTATACACTAGAACTAAATCTCCTTCTTTTAGGCCTTTATCTTTCACATGTGCATCAAAATATGCTTTCTGTCGCTTCTTCGCAGCGTAATTATCATTGTACGTGTAAGGTTTCTGTTTTGTCGGTTTTGCATCTGGAGTCATAGGGATTCTATGAGAACATATATCTGGGTCTACTCCTTTCAAATCTTTGTAACTCCAAGCAAAAACATCTCTATATTCGCGCAATAGGGCAACTAACTCTTCTTCTTCTTCAGTCGTCAAATCGTGCCCTATGTAGGTGCATTTTTCTTCTTCTCCTTCTATGGCAACTACTATTTTCTTGGTTTTCTCTCGGTTATCATATACTTGTCCATCCTTCTCTTTCCTATTGGGCATTCGTACCATGATTCTTCTATCGTCGATTTCGTATTTCTTGAAATTCTCGGGTACTTCAAACAAAGATTCTTCTTTTTCTGACATTGTTTCTTTCTTCTTTCTCTTCTTGCCTTCACTCTTATCAGTCTGTAGCTCAAGCGTAAGCACCACCTCCTTTACTTGTCAATCCGCGGAGACGTGAGGACCGGTATGAAGACCACGAGCAAGTGAAGGCACAAGTGCGTGAGTGAAAGCACACAAACATGCACACACATACACACACACGCGCACAAAGTAAGATCAAAGAGAGGAACAATGGAAAGCTTAGATTGCCAAAGAGTTCTCTTACAAAAGTTCTATTCTCTAACAAGCTAACCCCAAAAATGAGCTCTCTAGCTCTTTTTATAGTTTTTTGACTAGTTTTGGCCCTGTCCAGACCTAGTGTCCGGCCTAGTTAAAAATTAGGTTCCAGGGCTTATTTGAGGGCTCAAACGAAGTCTAAAAATTATGAAAATTGGTACGATGGTACTTCTAATACTCCTCAAGCTCGAGGACTCCTCGGCTTGAACAAAATGGAGTTACTAAAAATAGATAATGGTATTTACAATGGTTTCTAGTGATGAAAATCACTATTTTTGTAGGGGATTCTTCTGAAGATTTGACATACACTTCTTGGAGCTCCCTACTTGCTCCCTCTTCTTCTATGTCCACTTCTTTGATGTGCTTCCATGCTTTGTCCTTGACCTTGAGCTTCAACACTCCCCCCCCTCTCGAGTCTGTCGTCCCTGACAGACCCTTGTTGTAGTGGTTGTTCCAAGTAGTGCCTTGAGAGGGAGTGTCCCTTCTGTATGAACACAAGTCGTCCGACGTTCTTCATCTATCACTGTGAGTCTTTGCAGGTTGTAGTCTCTTGGTATGTGCTTCTGCCTTGTATTCCAGCATGACTGTGTCGTTGTGAGTCTCCGTTGATGTTCTCTAGATCTTCCAAAGTTGATCTTCATAGTAGTCAAGCCAAGTACTCATAACCCAGATTGAGTGATGGGTAAGTGTGTTCGTGCATGGGTTGAAAAAGGTATGTGCCTTGTGCACGGCCTTGTAATGTAGCCCTACGCATGCTTACTTGGAAAATGCATTGGAAGAAGTATGGTGCAAAAATTGCGGGTCTTGAGCTAAGTGCTCAAGGGTATGCTGACGAAGAGGTTTTCTAAACGATCATGGTTATGGTGTTTCCAGAGTAAGGATACTTACCATGGCGAAGGTTGATGGATGTTTGCCTCTTCGTGTTGTACACTCGGCCTTTGGGATGGAACCTTGTTGATGAATGTCCATGTTGATTGTCCACTGATGAGATCTTTTGAGTGGTGGATCCCCTCTCCTCTTTTCAAAGCAACATTTGTCACTAACAATGTGCATTTCTGAGCTTGGGCTCATGCACGTTCACTTCCCTATATTGACACTCAGAGGAATATTGGACACGTGCCGGTTTCTAAGAGATTACCATGCTGATTGACATAGACCATTCACCAGTGCTACTGTTCCATACTGGTTCAGGAAATACTGAGAATTGAATTGCTTTATATTCCTTGGCAAGCAACATCGGGTAACTACACCAAGCTGTGTTTGACATATGCTCTTTAGCTCACCATATGCAGGAGTCTTCTCCTCCAGAACTACCTTTTGCAGATATCTCCTTGGATGCTCTGGTACATGAAGTAGTTAAGCATCACGCAAGTTGCGGACCTTCAAGCTCTTCAATGGTAAGAGAAAATCATAGCTGTAGATGCCATGTTCATGCCAAATGCTTGTCCTCTACCAGATAAGGCAGCAATAATCTCACTGCTGGCTGAGACACACTGGGAACAAGCTCTCTCCCACTTCTCTCTTTTTTTTTTTTTTTTTTTTTTTTTTTTTTTTTTTTTTTTGAGGAACATGATATCACAAAACAAGAACACAAAAGTTAGTATCAATAGAAATGTTCGACATATGTCACTGTGCTCTTGTGCATGGGATTCTCAAGTGTGTCTATGCACGGCCGTGTAATGTGGCCCTATATTAATGCATACTTGGGAAATGCATGACCTGAATGGTGCAAAAGACAGGGTTGTGCAAGGAGCACATGGTTGTTGCTCGTTCGAGGCTTTCGATGTTATTTGTGGAGGTTGATGCCGGCCTTAGTGGAGGTATCCATGGAGTCTCGAACTGATGTAATCCTCCTTATTGGAGTCCATTTTAGAACATCATTTGGCACTGTAGAGGTCACTTCAGGCGTCTTTCTCTTTGGATGCTTTCTGAACTGTGGTATCCAGTGTGGTTGATGCTTTGGTTCGGTGGAGGCTACTTGCACTTTTGGCTTCCAAACCCATATCCTTTTTGCATGTCTTCCTACTAATGTTGAAGAGCTGATTTGATCTTCCTTTGGTCTCTGTACGTGGTTCTTACCCTTTTCTCTTTTTGGCCTCTTCGTTGAAACCTTTTGCATGTGGGAGAACAAAGGTTGTTGTGGGTGTAGGACCTTCTTAGGTACCCACATCTGTAATTGCCCTTGTTGAGCTGCAGCTAACTTCTTAGGCACCCAAACTTGTTGGATATCTTGTGACGGAGCTTGTCTGAGCTGCTTCCTTCGTCTTCTGGCTTGGTTAGTGTGCATGGATGGGATTTGTGGGGGTAAGGCTGGTGGTTGCTCTCCTTTGCGTACCCAGATCTGCTTCATGCCCGGAACCGCTTTTTTACCGAATGGTGTCTTTCTATTTGATGTAGCAGTTGTCGTGAACGGTGGTGTTTGCTTGTGTGGTGGGCTCACTACTGTGGCTACTTGAGTCTTTGGAGAAGAAGAAAGATCCACCCGCCTTCGAACCTGGTCTTCCACGACTGACTCCTTCTGCATCATAGAGCTTTTGACACATACAACATCTTCTTTCATATGATTAGTCTTGGAAGAACTAAGAGAGTGTGTGGTGCCATGATCTAGGAGCATGCAGTTCTCTAATTCTAATGTAATGCATTGTTCATGTACCCAAACTTGAAGAATTTGACTTCTTAGGTTTAAGTTAACTGCATGGTCATAGATCCAATCTTGACCCAAGACAAGTGGTTCTGTAAGGTTCTCATCTTGACATACTAGCGCTTTGACTTTCATTGGAACATCTTGAAGGTAGATGGGAAGTTCCACCTCGCCCAAACAAGGGGTTTCCACACCTCCCAATCCTATGAGATAAGCTTCTATGGGATTGATGTTCAACCCCAAGTCTTGGCAGTAGGAAAGTTTAACTGCACTACTTGCTGCACCTGAGTCAATCAATGCTTTCACCGTCCTTGCACCCTTCCCTTGTCCTATCTCTATGGTCACAAAGGGTCTTCGGTCAATGACCTGAGAAGTCGCAATGCCTGACTTTTGACACATATCCATGTGATATTTTGGGGCTTTTGAGTTGACATCTAGGCCTAATCGCCTTAACTTATTTTGCCTAATACGCTCTCTGGCCTCTTCCTGTGCTTCTTCTCTCACTCTTAACTCTTCTTCTTTTCGCTTCTTCGCAGTGTTGAGTCTCATTAGCATATCCTCAGTAAGAGGTTCTTGATATAGCTTGACTCTACAGCCACTAATATAGTTTGGCAAGATATCTCCTTCTAGAGTGGCCAACTGAACTGCGCCACTAGTGGAAATTCTATTAATGATCATGGGTCCATAACCTCTTTTTTCCAACTTACGGGCATGTTGTTTTAGTGTGTATACCAACACTAGATCTCCCTCTTTCAATCCCTTATCCTTGATGTGTGCATCAAAGTATGCCTTTTGCCTCTTCTTTGCAGCGTAGATGCCTGCTGCCGCTCGTAGCCTCGTTTCACCCAAGCGTTCGAGATCAAAGATCCTAGAGGACAATTCATGCCCATTCCACTCATACTCTTGTGCTACTTTTAAGGCAGGGATTAAGAAATCTAATGGTAGCACAGCGTTCTGTCCGAAGACCATCTGAAATGGGGTGGCGTTGAGTACCGTTTTGTAGGCAACTCGATAAGCCCAAACAGCATGATGAAGTTGTTTGTCCCAATCAGAGCGTTTATTATTTACCAATTTTGTCAATACGTTACAGAGGATCTTATTGGTACTCTCGGCTTGTCCGTTGGCTTGTGGATGATAGGGGGCGGATTTCTTATGTATCACCAAGAATTCTTGGAGAAGATTTTCAATGACTTCATTCAAGAAGTGTGTGCCTCTATCGCTCACCAACTCTATTGGTAGTCCATATCTCGTGAACACATTCTCGAATAAGAACTTAGCCGTAGTCTGAGCATCATTCTTTGTTGTGGCTTTGACTTCTACCCACTTTGTAAGGTAATCTGTGGCTACAATGATGTATTCTGCATGGGAGTTTCTAGCTGGGGGGTTAATAGGACCTATGAAGTCTATGCCCCACTTCGAAAATGCACGTCCTCCCATCATTGGCCTCAAGGGCATCTCGTCTTTTCTCACTGGATATTGTGCACGTTGGCATGTGTCACATTTCTTCACATAGGTATGTGCATCCATATGAAGAGTGGGCCACCAAAGTCCTGAGAATAGAATGGTTTTAATCACTCGGTCAGGGCCAAAATGTCCACCTGCAACACCACTGTGTGCAGTCTCTAAGACCCTTAAATAGTCTGATTCATGAACGCACAGTCTTAAGTAACCATCTTTACTTCTTCGGTATAGGTTTTCTCCTACTAAGGCATAGCCTTGAGCCTCTTGCTCCATATTTCGTCTTCTTGCTAGACTGGCCTCTTTGGGTAATCTTCCCGATCTCATAAACTCTACCAATGGAGTACTCCAATCTGGAATTAATGATACTTGATAAAGGGTCGCATGCTCCACTGGTGGTTTCTCTCTACACATTGGACAATTCTTGATCCACTCATGTATTTCTTTGTCCATGCTAGGCCAATACACTCCTAAACGTTTCAAATTCTGCAATGTTCGTTGTTTAGAATAGTGATTTCCTAGCAATCCCTCATGAGCTTGCTGCAACCAACTACTATGTTCATCATCCTCGACACAACAAGCTAATACACCCTCAGTATCTTGTTTGTACATGCTTCCTGCCAATATGTGATATTTTTGTGATTTTACAATTTCTTCTTGTGATGTTTTCACATTCTTATTTGCAGGGCCGAAGGTTAGGACTGGTACCAACTTATTTGCCCATTTAGGAACAACTTCCAAATTGAACAGATAAGCATCAGGTAGTTCATCAGACACTCCTTGTGGTGACTCTCCTGAAGTAATGCGAGAAAGGTGGTCTGCCCGAAGGTGGGTTCTACCTTTCCTGACAACAACTTCAAAGTCATACTCCATTAGTAAGAGGAACCATCTTACTAAGCGTCCAGTGTTGCAAGGTTTATTGACCAAATATAACAAAGCTTGATGATCAGTGAAGAACTTGAACTTGTTGGACAATAAATAGTGTCTAAACTTCTTTACAGCATATACCATGCCTAACCCTTCTCGCTCGGTTGTGGTATAATTTCTTTCGGCTGGGTTTAGTTGTCTACTAGCATATGCTATGGGCAAATCTAAATTCCCTTCACCTGTGGGTTGTGCCAGCACACATCCTATGGCATGATTGGATGCATCCACATGGACATGGAATGGTTTATTCCAATCAGGAGTGGTCAGTATTGGTGCTGTGCACAAACGTTTCTTCAGTTCATTGAAAGAATTCTCGCATTCGTCGTTCCACTCAAAATTAGACAACAAGGCATAAAGGGGTCTAGCTATGATCGCGTACATGTGGATAAACCTACGGTAATATCCACAATGGCCCATAAAGGCTTGTACCTCTTTAACATTCCTTGGCCTTGGCAGCTCCGCTATGGCTCGTACCTTATCTTCATCCGTTGAGATTCCATTCTTAGAAACAATATGACCGAGGATTTTACCTTGACGCACCATGAACACACACTTTTCTGGGTTCAGACACACTCGATATTCTCTACACTTGTTGAAGATTTGTCTGAGTTCAGGGATGTGAACCCTTCTTTCTTGGGAATGAGCACATAAATCATCCACATACACTTCTAAGCTCTTTCGCAAGAACTCTTTGAAGACATGACACATGAGCCTTTGGAATGTTGCAGGTGCATTGGTGAGCCCAAATGGCATCACCCGAAATGCAAAGATTCCCCACTCTGTAGCAAAAGCTGTTTTGTGTTGATCTTCTGGGGCAATGGCCACTTGATTGTAACCTGAAAATCCATCAAGGAAGCTATAAACTTCCTTGCCTGCAACACGCTCCAAAAGGTGTTCTGTGATTGGAAGTGGATAACTATCTCTAATCGTAGCGGCATTAACTTTTTTAAGGTTAATACACACTCGCAACTTCCCGTTCTTCTTGGGTACCACAACAATGGGGGACACCCATTCGGTATGCTCAATCTCATAGATGAATCCAGCCTCAATCAACCTATCAATTTCTTCTTTGATTTTGGCTGCATAGGTATCATTATATGTGTAGGGCTTCTGTTTGGTGGGCTTAGCATCAGCAGTCATGGGGATAGTATGAGAGCAAATTCTTGGATCTACCCCTTTCAAGTCTCTATAGTGCCATGCAAACACATCCCTATATTCCCTTAATAGAGCTATGAGCTCCATTTCTTCTCTTGCACTTAGGTCATCTCCTATATATGTGCATCTCTCTTCGTTCTCTTCAATGGTCACTACAATCTTCTTGGTCTTTTCTTTATTATCATATGATTCTCCTATGATGGCCTCTCTCTTAGGCATTCGTACCAAAATTTTGCGGTCGTCAACTTCATATTTCTTGAAGTTTTCTGGTACTTCAAACAATGATTCCTCCTTTTCTTGTTTCACTGCTTTTCTTTTCTTTTTCTTTTGACTACTCTCACTTCCATCCTTTGAGTTTACTGTTTTAATACTTGTGAGAGGTTCTTCTTCTTTCTGGGTGAACACTCCTATATCTTCTAGATAGTGCTGCTCTGAGTTAAAGCAACTATCCATCACAATAGACTCCAGATCATCGTCATTCTCTTCTTCTTCTATGACATCACTAGAGTCACATTCTTCTAGCAAGGGTTGACACATGAACACTGAGATATCATAACCCTCCTCATCACAATGAGGTGTCCACTGTTCCTCATTGACAGCAATGTCCATGGTGGCTAAGATTTCTGGCCAACCATGAGGCTCAAACTCCTCATCTGGAAAGATCATCGGTGTGTAGGCTGGGTCTCTAACTGGTCTATCTCCTAGTGAAGTTCCTTCTTCCCTTGCCTTTAAACGTTTTTCCTCTTCCTTTGCGACTTTGCACATCCACAAATGAGTATCTTCATGCAGCCATGATGGATCAGGTGAACTTTCAGAATGCACAGAGATGGAATCTTCTTTCACTTTGTGGATAGAATTCCATTGTAGGGGTGGTACATCTCTGAAGGTGTAATCCTTCAAATTGACCTTGGTGGTAACCCCTAAGTGCTGTAAGTACAAGGAGTTAGTTCCCCAATCCTGTACTATTTGCAATTGTCGTAGGAAGGGTCTTCCTAGGATCATCTCATAGACATTATTTTTCTCAAAGTCACATATAGCAAATGTGTGCTCAAACTCTACACCACAAGTGGTTAGAGTGATCCCTTCTAGCAATCCTAGAGGTCTTTCAAAATGACCATCAGCCATTTGAAGCTTCATTCTAGTTGGTCTTAATGTGGGCTTGCCCCATTGCTTCCACAAGGAGGTGGTCGCAATAGCAACACCAGCACCTGAATCTATGATTGCTTTGGTTGTGTAACCTTGGTAGGTGATTGGAAGATAAGTGTTACCTTCTTCACCCTCACACATGTCCCCTATTTTGTCTAGAGGTATCTCTGGTACCCTTTGCTTAGAGCCTGCTTTTGGCATATTGGACTCAAGTTCTGGGACCTGATCCTTCACATGATTCCATAACTCAGGTTTTGCTTTGAGCAACTCTTCTACAGTGAGATGACACTGAACCTTAGTGTTCTTCACGACATCCGTGTTCCTTGGAACCACTGAGTCTTCATTTCTTACTAGTATTGTGGGAGCTCTAATCTGGAGTGATTCAGATTCCCATGGGCCTGGAAATTGAGGCAGTTCTTCTAAGGTATTAGATTCAAAATCTAATCTTTCGTCTTCTTGTTCTGCTTCATCTTCGTAAATAGATGGAATGTCTTGGGGAAATTGATCATGAAGATCATCAATCTCAGGAATAGGAGGGGAATTACCCTTCTCCTTGGCCCATTTCTCCTCTTGTATTTCCCGCAAGAACTCTTGAGAGTACTGTTGAATAGAAGGAGGTATTCCAGCATCCGTGGAATTAGGAACATAAGCTCCCCTTGGTGGTGAGCTTCCTCTTTCAATAACTGGTTGAGCCTGTGGAGGTAGAGAAACTTGTGGTTTGTTTACCAACTGCTCTAATCGTTCTAGTAAGCCCTGGAAATGCAAATCCGATTTGATAGAGTTTGCCTGATTGAACTTTTGACTAGTCTCAAGTATGGCTTGAGCTTGTTCTACCATTTTCATGCACATTTTCATCCGTTCAATCTCTAAATCTGCTCTAGGGTAACTCTTGTCTAGGTTTGCAGCTGTAGGCCCTTCTTGAAGTCGAGCCTGGTAGGCCTTGAACATCATGTCCAAGCCTTCTGGGGTTGGATCTGCAAGAACAGACCCTGGTTGCGGTCTATTTACAATGGGTGGTGGGGTGGGATGAGGTGGAGTGGATGGAGTTTCGGCATGCGAGGGGCTTTGAGATGCAATGTCTTCTATTTTTGTTTTCGCTTCTTTTAAGCTTTCTTCTAGTTCCGATAACTTTTTATTCCACTTGCGATTGGCCTTCTCTCTGGTATCCTTCCATGTTCTTGTTTTCCTCTTACTAGGCTCTCCCGATTCACTCGACTCTGATTGTTCTACTGGTTTATCCTGTTTTAAGGCTTGTGCTCTAGTGACAGCTTGTATAGGAGCCACATTGCTACTACTTGAACTTGGATCTGCCACTAAGCCTACCACATTAATGGGTGTAATCTTGGGTGCACTAGAGGGGTTTCTTGGACAATCTCTGGGGAGATGGTCTTTGCCACAATCAGGACAAAAAGCCTGTATTGTGATAGCCTGTCCTTGACTCGGAGATGGTGGGTGGGGACAGTCACGAATGAAATGGTCACCATGACATCTGAAACAAGATCCTCTAGGGGCTTGTGGTCTCATTTGTCTCAACTGGGGCCTAGGGTTAGGATTTGTGTACATGACATTGGAGTATTCTGGCTCCCAATTTTGCTCCATAGGCGGTGCCTCATATTGATACGAGTAAATCTCACTATGTTCAGGTGACTCTGTGTAATAAGCATGTGGACTACCTTCATGGGAGTAGTCTGAACTGTGGGCATGAGAGTCATTATCTGGTATCAATGGGGTTAGTGGCACCAAAGCTCTATTTGGATTTTCCTCTCCCACAGCATACTTGACTGGAATCACGTTGGCTGGAGCTGATGGTTGGTTTCCCAAGACAGGTTGTGGCCTATATGGTGCCTGATATTGCTGCTGGTATTGAGGTTGATATTGTTGTGGCCTATAATATGGCTGTTGGTACTGATTCTGATACCTACCCTGCTGGTAAGGTTGCTGATAATTTTGTCTAACAGCCTGCCTGTTATAGGGACAATCTTGAGCCGTGTGGTTTGTGTATTTTCTCTCAATAGTGCAATATGGAGCATTCCTTTCTCTAATGTTTTGGTTTTGCAATGGGCATACGTTAGCCATGTGGTCACCTCCGCAAGTATAGCACCGATTCAATGGAGTGACTCTCTGTGTTTGTTGATTTTGGACTCCCAGCTTCTTGGCCACTTGCTCAGCTATCTCTTCTATTTCTGTGGAGATCTTTGAAGTATGACTAGTAGAACTATCTGAATCTTTGTAGAGTTTGGCCAACCCCAACTCCTCACCCAAGTTATCTTCTATGTCTATGCACGTCCGCACACACTCTTCTATAGATCTAGGATCTTTCAAGTATACATAGGATCTTAACTTTGTGCTCAGTAAGCCATCTAAAAACAAAGCCACTTGTTTGGCTGGTGTGGGTAGCTCTGGAGCAGGGCATCTTTCTAGGTACTGTCTGAACCTTCTACCTGCTAGTCGCACTGTTTCTTGGGGTGTCTGCTTGAAACTATGGATCAGGGACGATGTATTATGCCTGATACCACTCTTGGAAAATTCTACAATGAATTCGTCTAACAGTTGACCTATATCGCGATAGCTACTTCTACTCAATGGTTGAAACCAAGCTAAGGCAGTGCCTTTAAGGGTCAAACCAAATGCCTCGTACTGGGTGAACCAGTCCTCAATTTGTTCGGCTCTCAGCACTTGTTTGTACTCGGCCACATGATCATAAGGATCCCCTGTCCCATCGAAATAGTTCTTCATTGCCTTGATCACGTGACTGGGTTTAATGGTTCTTGGGTACTCCCGGGGTCTAAGCAATGGAACATCCTGTTCATCTCTTTGTTGCCTATGTGCTTGATGTCTCTCTCTTTCAGGTCTTTCATTTTCAAATCCTGACCTATTCCTGCCCACGGTGTGTGCAAAACTTACCTCAGGTCTCTCTCTAGTTCTTTCTCTCTGGCCTTCATGAGCCTGGGATGATCCTACCCCTTGGAGGCCATGGGAAACATTGGATCTTGGTGGGGGGAAAATCATGTCATTCTTCCATGTATATGCATGTCTATCATGTTCCGTTACCAAGAAAATTTTTTCTGATGTGTTATCCAGGTAGACAACTTTGCCTGGTATCTCAGGATCTTTGAATTCATAGATGATAACTATGCCCAATTGGCTAGGTTGATCTGGCTTGAACCTCCAAAAGGCTTCCTCTGTTTCTCTATTCAAAAATAGTTCTATGCTTTTGTTATCTTGAGGGATCCAGTCTGGAGTGATCACTCGGGTCAAAACTGACTTGCCTCTAGGAGTCTGGGGTCCTTGTCCTATATTTCCTTGTTCTAGGTCTCCTATCTCATTCTCATGAATGATATTTCCAAACTCATCGGTCCTATCTGGTTGGTTGGTAACCACATACATGGTTCCTTCCTTATCAATGTATGACCCCTCTTCGAACTTGACCACCGGGTGTTCAAGTCCAAAGGATTGATCTGGATTTTTGAGTTGGACCACTGATCGCCTCAGACCATCCTCATAGATGCGAGCACCTAATTGGTTGGTCCGAATATATTCCAACTGTGTCTTATAGGGACCTTCCGGTGTTTGTAGATGGGCAGTCCCTGAGCCACCTGCAGGTTTTCCCATACTAAAAGACATTTCTGAATCACTTGTGTCTGATCTGAGTAAAAGATGACCACTTAGTTGTTGTGCCCAAGACTTGGATGTATGGTTGACACTAGCCTCAGAAGATCTAATGCTTTGTTTATCCTTGCCTAAGTGTCTACCAGATCTCAGGTTCATAAGCTTTAGTCAAGAGTCCAAATTTTCCCTTTGGTATGGTTCACAATTCTTTAGAGCCCCCTTGGTTCCCTAGTCCCACCTGAGGGTCAACTTCAAATTATCCTATCTCAAAATCAACGCATTATTCTTGAGAAAAACAGTTGAGATCGTGTAGGATTTGAAACGAGCTTTCCAACAAGCTATAGAGCTCAAAAAATGGACTTTGGATGAGAAAGTTATGTCAAATCAGGCTCCTGGGGGTCAAAACAGGCAAACAGGACCTTTGGAGAAAATCGCGATTTTGTGAACTTTCTGAAAATCGCGATGCTGTGAAGTAAAAAAAAATCGCGATGTTGAGCACAAAATCGTGTTTTTGAAAATCGCGATTTTGAGCAGAAAATCGTGATTTGAAAATCGCGATGTTGATCACAAAATCGTGTTTCTGAAAATCGCGATGTTGATCACAAAATCGTGTTTCTGAAAATCGCGATTTTGATCACAAAATCGTGTTTCAGAGAATCGCGATGTTGATCACAAAATCGTGTTTCAGAGAATCGCGATGTTGATCACAAAATCGTGTTTCTGAAAATCGCGATTTTGATCACAAAATCGTGTTTTTGAAAATCGCGATTTTGATCACAAAATCGTGTTTTTGAAAATCGCGATGTTGATCACAAAATCGTGTTTTTGAAAATCGCGATGTTGATCACAAAATCGTGTTTCTGAAAATCGCGATTTTGACTCAGAGAATCGTGATTCACAAAGTCGTGTTTTTCACAAAATCGTGTTTTTGACTGAAAATCGTGTTTTCTCAGAATCGTGTTTTTGACATGAAAATCGCGATTTTGAGCAAAAATTCGTGTTTTCTCAAAATCGTGTTTTTGACTTGAAAATCGCGATTTTGTCCCACAGAATCGTGTTTTTCTCAAAATCGTATTTTTGGCTGAAAATCGTGATTTGTGAGAATCGCGATTTTGAGCAGAAAGTCGTGTTTTTTCACAAAATCGTGTTTTTTTGCTGAAAATCGTGATTGGTGAGAATCGCGATTTTGAGCAGAGAATCGTGTTTTTTTTAAAATCGTATTTCTCACCTGAAAATCGCGATTTTGAGCAAAAAATCGTGTTTTCACAGAATCGCCTTTTTCACAAAATCGTGTTTTTGCTGAAAATCGTGATTGGTGAGAATCGCGATTTTGAGCAGAGAATCGTGTTTTTCAGAAAATCGCGATTTTGAGCAGAGAATCGTGTTTTTCAGAAAATCGCGATTTTGAGCAGAGAATCGTGTTTTTTGAGAAAAACACAGAATCGCGATTTTTTTTCAACCAACTTTTAGGCGGGAAAACTGAAAATCGTGATTTTTCAAAAAATTTTGAATTTTCATAGAATCGCGATTTTCATCACAGAATCGCGTTTTTTGGCGGGAAATTCAAATTTCTGAGCGCCGGCTATGGCGAGCTTCGTATGAGCAGAAAATCATGAAAAAAATACAGCGCTTGCTCTCCCTTGCACCTCCTAACTCCTTCCCACACAATAATGCATGAAAAATGGTATGAAGATGGTGAAAATGCACTAAAAAACAAGAATTTTCTATGAAGAAGAAGATGGAAGAAGGTGGAGATGATGATGATGATGAAGATGAAGAGGAAAAAACAGAAAATGAACTGAAATGACAGTTTTTTTACCTTCCAACGTCGCAAATCTACGATCTTACCATCACAACGCTCGTCCTCGAAGCTCTCTCCCCGGCAACGGCGCCAAAATTTGGTGTAGCTCAAGCGTAAGCACCACCTCCTTTACTTGTCAATCCGCGGAGACGTGAGGACCGGTATGAAGACCACGAGCAAGTGAAGGCACAAGTGCGTGAGTGAAAGCACACAAACATGCACACACATACACACACACGCGCACAAAGTAAGATCAAAGAGAGGAACAATGAAAAGCTTAGATTGCCAAAGAGTTCTCTTACAAAAGTTCTATTCTCTAACAAGCTAACCCCAAAAATGAGCTCTCTAGCTCTTTTTATAGTTTTTTGACTAGTTTTGGCCCTGTCCAGACCTAGTGTCCGGCCTAGTTAAAAATTAGGTTCCAGGGCTTATTTGAGGGCTCAAACGAAGTCTAAAAATTATGAAAATTGGTACGATGGTACTTCTAATACTCCTCAAGCTCGAGGACTCCTCGGCTTGAACAAAATGGAGTTACTAAAAATAGATAATGGTATTTACAATGGTTTCTAGTGATGAAAATCACTATTTTTGTAGGGGATTCTTCTGAAGATTTGACATACACTTCTTGGAGCTCCCTACTTGCTCCCTCTTCTTCTATGTCCACTTCTTTGATGTGCTTCCATGCTTTGTCCTTGACCTTGAGCTTCAACACAGTCACTTGAGTGGCTAATCTCACTTCATTCGTAATTTCCTCATGTCTCTGGGTGTGAGTCTCTACTTCGTAGAAATATTCTTCCTCTGATGCAAAGGGTGGGTCCATGAGAATTGATTCTAAATCAAAATCGCTTGCGTCCTCAACTGCATCAGTGTTTGGTTCGCACTCTTCTAAAATTGCATCGCCCATGATTGGCTCTATCGTGAAAACTGAAATGTCATAGCCATCCTCGTCACAGTGGGGTGTCCATTGTTCTTCATTGATGGCTACATCCATGGTTGCTAGTATTTCTGCCCAACCATGGGGTTCAAACTCTTCGTCTGGGAATACTACGGGTGCATATGCTGGATCTTGAAGGGTTCGTGGATGTTGTTCCGCACCTAAGGTCCTGGCTTCTAACCGCTCTTCCTCTTGTTTAGCTACTTTACACATCCATAAATGGGTATCCTCATGCAACCAAGAGGGATCTGATTCTAATGAGTGTACGGATTCCGTCTCTACTGGTGTCTTATGGATGGTATTCCATTGTATTGGGGGTACATCTCTATGTGAATAGTCTTTAAGATTGACTTTGGTAGTCACTCCTAAATGTTGCAAGTACAAAGAATTAGTTCCCCAATCTTGTACAATTTGCAACTGACGCATGAATGGTCGTCCCAATATCATCTCATATGCATGATTTTTCGCAAAGTCGCAAATGGCGAAAGTATGCTCAAATTCTACACCACAAGTGGTGAGGGATATGCCTTCTAGTAAGCCTAATGGTTTTTCTATGTGTCCATCAGCCATTTGCAGCTTCATCCTGGTGGGTCTGAGTGCTGGCTTACCCCAACGTTTCCATAAGGCGGTAGTAGCGATGGCTACTCCGGCTCCTGAATCTAAGATGGCTTTCGTGGTGTAGCCCTGATGGGTTATAGGAAGATATGTGTTACCTTCCTCTCCTTCGCTTACGTCTCCAATCTTTTCCACGGGTATCTCTGGTACCTTCTTCTGTGATCCTATCTGAGAGGGTGTGGTAGCTAGCTCAGGGAATTGATTTGCTACGTGCTTCCACAATTCTGGTTTTACTTTTAACAATTCCTCCAGAGTGAGATTACATTGTATTTTGGTATTCTTGATCACTTCCGTGTTTCTAGGGATCACTGATTCTTCATTCCTCACTATTATTGTGGGTGCTCTCATACTAATAGACTTTGCTTCCCAAGGTCCTGTGAACTGAGGTAATTCTTGTAAAGAATTAGACGCAAATCCTGTGGGTTCACTCAGTTGTTCCACCTCTACATCATCATATATAGAGGGGATGTCTTGGGGAAATTGTTCCTGCAAATCGTCTATTTCTTGAATAGGAGGATGAGTTCCTTGTTCTTTTCTCCATTTCTCTTCTTGGATTTCTCTTAAAAATTCATGTGAGTACTTATGTATGGAAGATAGGTTATCTTGACTCTCTGTATTGGGTACTTGAGACAGGGATGGTGGATTCCTTTCCTGTGTCTCTGGGACAGTAGGGTTCCTAGACTGATCCTTTTTCTCTTTGCTTTCAATCAAGTGTTCTAGCCTCTCCATTAGTCCTTGAAAGTGTAGTTCCGGTTTTGCCATGTTATTCCAATTAAGATATCTAGAGGCTTCGAACAAAGCTTGTGCTAACTCTACCATTTTCATGCACAGTTTAGTTCTCTCAATTTCTAGATCAGCTCGAGGGTAGTTTTTACTCATTTCCGTGACTTGAGGTCCCTCTTTTATTCTAGCCTGATATGCACGAAACATCATGTCTAGATCTTCTGGTATGGGTTCCGCTAAAACTGATCCTGATTTCTGAGCTGGGATTTCTTGGTTTGATTCTTGTGAAGCCAATTCTTGTATTTTGGCTCTAGATTCCCTTAAACTTCCTTCCAACTCACTTATCTTTTTACTCCACTTTCTCTTTATCCTTTCTCTAGAATCTTTCCAAGATTTTGTCTTTTTACTACTCGATTCTGCAACTTCACTAGTTTCGGCTACTTTCTCTTGATTAAGCTGTTGGTTTTGTAAGAGCGCCTGGGCTCTGGTTATAGCTTGGATAGGCACGTACGTAGTATTGGATCCATCTGCATTGTTTACAATACCTATCACGTTGATCGGTGTCACATTTGAAGTGTTAACTGGGTTCTTAGGACAATCTTTGATTATGTGCTCTTTGCCACAATCGGCACAAAAGCCTTGGATGCTATAGTGCTGTGATTGCCTTGCTATTGGGGGATGTGGACAATCCTTAATGAAGTGATCTCCTTGGCACCTAAAGCATGGTCCTCTAGGGCCCTGTGGTCTCTGTTGTCTCAATTGGGGCCGTGGGTTTGGGTTTGGGTTTGTGTACATCACATTAGTATAATCTGGCTCCCAACTAGGTTCCATTGGTGGACTATCATAATGGTATGTCTCCACATGTTCTGGTGACTCCGTGTAATAAGCGGGTGGACTAGTTACATGAGTAGAGTCAAAACTGTTTGAGTTCGGGTCACTTTCGGTGATCAGGGGTGAAGAAGGCACTAAGGCCCTACTTAGGTTCTCTTCTGCAGCCGCATATTTGACTGAGATGACATTCGCTGGTGGGGGTGGCTGCTGAGCTAAGACGGGTTGAGGTCTCTGTTGAGCCTGGTACGGGTAGTTCTGGGGAGGCCTATAGTAATAAGGCTGAGCATTGTTTTGGCCTTGATACCTACCTGGCTGCTGGTATGCTTGCGGGTAGTTCTGTCTCACGGTTTGTTTGTTGTATGGGCAGTCCTGAGCTGTATGATTTGTGTATCTTCTCTCAATTGTGCAATATTGGCCACTAGGGTTGGCGTGAGGTTGAGGTGCATTGAGGCACATGTTTGCCAAATGATTTCCACCACAAGTGTAACAACGTACATTGGTTGGTAGCTTGGGCACCTGTTTACTAGAAACTCCTAGTTTTTGGGCCACTTTTTCCGCTAGATCCTCTATCGAAGTAGACAATTTTGTGGATGCTAGAGAAGAACAATCTGAGTCCTTATAGACCTTTGAGAGTTCTAATTCCTCTCCTAGGTTGTCCTCAATGTCTATACATATTCTTACACACTCCTCTAGCGTTCTGGGTTCTTTTAGGTACACATAAGAGCGTAGTTTAGCGCTCAACAAGCCATCTAGGAACAGTGATACTTGTTTGGCTTGTGAGGGTAGCTCTTGCATTGGACATCGCTCAACGTATTGTCTGAATCTACGTCCTGCCAGTCTTACTGTTTCCTGAGGGGTCTGTTTAAAGCTATGAATAAGCGAAGACGTGTCGTGTCTAACCCCACTTTTAGAGAATTCAGTGATGAATGACTCTAAAAAGTGATGGATGTCTCTAAATTGCCTTTGTTGCAGTGGTTGGAACCAAGTTAAAGCGGTATTCTTTAACGTTAGTCCAAATGCGTTGTACTGCGTGAACATGTCCTCTACTTGTTCTGCTCTTAATACTTGCTTGAATTCTGCAACGTGGTCATAGGGATCTCCTGTCCCATCAAAGTAATTTTTCATTGATTTTACTAATTGCGTGGGCCTCAATACTCTTGCGTGCTCACGTGGTCTAGGTAGAGGAAAATCATCTCTACCACCTGGTATTCCATGATCTCTTTGTCCATCCGTCCTATTAGTGTTCATGGTTGTTCTATCTCTCCCTATGGGGTGAGTGAAGTTTACTTCCGGTCTCTCGTAATTTCCTTCTCTTTGATTTCCATGGGCTGAGGATGTTCCTGCCCCTTGTTGATTTGCATTCATGTTCGTTCTGGATGGAGGGAATATCAATTCACCTCTCCATGTGTATGTGTTTTTAGCGCGTTCAGGCACCACAAAGACTCTTTCTGAAGTCTCATCCAGGTATACAACCTTTCCAGGTGTATCTGGGTCCTTGAATTCATAGATTGTGATGATGCCTACCTCACTGGGGTTTTCCTTTCTGTACCTCCAAAAGGCTTCATCTGTCTCTTTATTTACGAACAACTCTGTGCTCCTGTTATCTTGAGGGATCCATTCTGGGATGAGTACTCTCGTTAATACGGATTTCCCTCTCGGTGTTCTAGGTTCTTCTAACGGTTCTTTTCCTTGAAATTTCCCTTCTGTCTCTAATTGGATTGTGCCAAACTCATTAGTATCGTTTGGCTGCGTACTCAGGACGTACATGGTTCCTTCTTTGTCTATGTAAGCGTCTCTCTCAAATTTCACCACTGGTCTTTCCAATCCAAAGGGTTGATCAGGGTTGTGCAGTTGCACCACTTGCCTTTGCAAACCATCCTCATAGATGCGAGCACCTAGTCGGTTGGTTCGGAGAAACTCTAACTGCGTTCTATAGGGTCCTTCAGGTTTTTCTAAGTATGCTACATGAGATCCTCCTGCTGGTCTGTCTGCGCTGAATGCCATTTCTGATTCGCTAGTTTCTGAGCTCTCGTAGGGATAACTATTATTCAATTGCTGAGCCCAAGATCGTGCAGTGGTTCTTACACTAGCCTCTGATGATCTAAGGCTTCTTCTGTCCGACTTACCTATATGTTTGCCCGATCTAAGGTTCATTAATTTTCTTCCTTGCACGCTCAATTACACACTTAGATCGTCAATGGTTCTTTGTGATTAATTCTTGGTTCCTTTTAATTTTTCTTTGGATTCTTGTCTTAATGAATGCGTCAGGAATTCGACTTTCGTGATGATTTTAAGTTTTCGTTCCGTTAGACTTATGTTCTTTTCTTTAGGTTTTCGTCACACACACCTTTACTTTGAGTCTTAAACTTGATAGAATTAGGTATCTTGAACTTGAGGCGTTCCTATCGACTTAAATCCACAATGCTAACGTTTTAGCCTAAGCTAAGAATTGACTGAGGGGGTTGAGTAATCTTCCAACCTCGAATCGGCTTTTCTGGTTGCTCTGATGCCCTGTTGCCCAAGAAGCCGTGCTTCCCAAGCTCTGCTGTCTTCACTGCCTTGCTTACTTGCCTTGGATTGCCCTTGCTAGACCTGGAAAATTCCAATGTTAGACCAATTCACAAGATGATTAAACACTTGAGTATATACACCTTTTTAGCTCAAATTTTCAATGTGTGCCCCCTGACTTCCTAGTCCCAGACTAGGTGAACCTCAAATTAGCCTATCCAAAAATAGACGTATACTTTATGAAAAAAAACAGTTGAGGTCACGTAGTACTCGTCACGAGCTTTCTAACGAGCTATTAAGCTCAAAAAACGGACTTCGGATGAGAAAGTTACACGCGTTCAGGTCCTGGGGGGTAAAAATTGACAATCCAATTTTCCCTCAAATATGAGCTAAGGGGTCTCCTATGAGTCTAATGGTCCAAAAATTTTCCAAAAATACCCTCAAATTTGGTCAAAAATTGAAGTCCAAAATTTGCGATGGGGGTGGGCAATCGCGATGGTCTGGGACCGTCGCGATGGCGTGGGATTTGGACAATCGCGATGGTCCGAAAAGGCGAACCGTCGCGATGGCCCGAAGTGAACGATCGCGATGGCGTGGGAATGGACCGTCGCGATGGTCCGAAAAATGAACCGTCGCGATGGCGTGATCAGGCGGACAATCGCGATGGCGCGGTCAACGGTCAACGGTGGACAATCGCGATGGTCCGAAATGAACCGTCGCGATGGTCCGCGATGCGATGGCTTGAGCCAATCGCGATGGTCCGATTTTGGGCTGTCGCGATGGCTCAAAAGTTGAACCGTCGCGATGGTCTATCGTGACACGTGGCACTGTCGTGGCGATGGCATAAGCCAATCGCGATGGTCCGGGGTCAAATGAACCGTCGCGATGGTCCAAGTGGACCGTCGCGATGGCTCAAGTGAACCGTCGCGATGGTCCGAAAAAGCGAACCGTCGCGATGGTCCGGCCGAGCCGTCGCGATGGCGTGAGCCTATCGCGATGGTGCGACACAATCGCGATGGTCCGAGCCAATCGCGATGGTCCACCAAACAACGAATTTTTGGGATGCGAGTATGGATTCCTAGTGGCGCAGGTGTGCTCTTCACGCTGGTGTGGTCGCCTTCTCCAAATTCCGAACTTGGCGGACCATCGCGATGGTCTGACACAGTCGGAAATTTCTGACAGAAACTGAAATTTTTACCTTTTGGAAGCTTTCCTGATGCTCTGAAGCTCTGTACCTGCAAGAAAACTCAAGAAAACACAAGTGCATACAAGCGCAAAAACTCTCTCTCGCTCTCTCGCACGCACAAATGAGGGAAAATGAGGTGAATGGGTGGATATGGTGAATTTTCTGATTTTTTTGGAGATGGAGATGATGTTGCGATGATGAAGATGGAGTATGGGGAAGGTGAAAAACACTAAAAACTAAGTAAAAACAACAACTAAAAACTGAAATTTTTACCTTCCAACGCCACTTCTTGCTATACTCTTACCATCACACATTCGTCCTAGACTCGATCCCCGGCAACGGCGCCAAATTTGGTGTTGCTCTAGTACAATGGTGAGAACCACGTTAAGAAGCTTCACCTCCTTAATGTCAATCCGAGGGAGAGGTAGGAGTGATATGAAGATCGTGAATGTGAGATGAAGTGAGAGTGAAGGTGAGAAGCACAATAGTGCACACACACATACACACACACAATGAAGAGACAAGCAAGACACAATGGAAGGTGGGAAATTAGCTCTATTACTCAAGAATACTCTTACAAGCTCAAACTAGCTCTACTCTCTTCTTTGCTCCAACAAGCTAAAACTCAAAAATGAGCTCTCTAGCTCTTTTTATAGTTTCTAGACTAGTTTTGACCGGTTTCACATCTAATGACCGGCCTAGTTAAAAAATAGGTCCTAGAGGCTATTTGGAAGGGTAAACGATGTCTAAAAATAACGAAATTTGGTACGAGCATTCTACCTAAGCTCCTCAAGCTCGAGGACTCCTCGGCTTGCACAAAATGGAGCTATGGATTACAAAATGGGGTTTTCTCTGATACATATGTTACAATTAGTGATAATAATCACTGTTGAATGTTTTGGGGAAATTAATAAGACATGTATTTGTTTAAAAGATTGATCCGCCTGGCTCCCTGCTTCGTCTTCACATGCTTCCATGGCGTCTGTGCCTCTGACTGCTTCCAACACTCATAAGCAATCCTATTCCAAGCATGGGTTTATGTATTCAGAAAGACTTGAATTGGTGCATACAGATGTGTGGGGTCCTTCAAAGGACTTTAGTATAAATGGTTCAAGATATTATGTCATATATGTTGATGATGCTACCAGGTGGATCACAATTTATGTGATTAAGGAAAAGTCAGAAGTGTTTAATACATTTAAACACTATCATGCATATGCAGAAAGGATTACAGGTCAAAAATTGAAGAGACTAAGGTCAGATGGAGGGGGAGAGTATTTTTCAAATGATTTCAATGATTATTTGTGGAATGCAGGTATAAAGAGAGAAGTTACTTGCAGGTACTCTCCTCAACAAAATGGGGTAGCAGAAAGAAGAAATAGGACTCTTGTTGAGTTTGCAAGGTCCATGATGAAAGAGAAGAATTGCCCAAATTATTTGTGGGCTGAGGCTGTTAATACAGCTACATATTTGGTTAATAGATTGCCTTGTAAAGCTTTGCAGGGTATGACACCATATGAAGCTTGGTGGGGTAAGAAACCTACCTTGGATCATTGCAGAATATTTGGATGCTTGGCATATGCATATGTGCCATCTCAATTGAGGCATAAGTTGGAGCCTAAGGCAGAGAAGTATGTATTCATTGGTTATGATGATAAGCAAATGGGATACAGGTTGTGGAGTCCATCCACAAAGCAATTTATTGTATCCAAGGATGTTACATTTGATGAGCAAGGTACTTGGTATGCAGGTAAATATAATGTACATGCAGATGATGAAGAAGTAGTGGAACAAAGAAAAGGTAAAGCAAAGATTCAATTACTTGATGAAAGTGAGAGTAATGAAGTGCAGATTGAAGTTGAAGA
Source organism: Ceratopteris richardii (assembly GCA_020310875.1). Classification (NCBI taxonomy): domain Eukaryota; kingdom Viridiplantae; phylum Streptophyta; class Polypodiopsida; order Polypodiales; family Pteridaceae; genus Ceratopteris; species Ceratopteris richardii. The sequence goes on from CM035424.1 coordinate 9,924,423, forward strand.
GAGGCCAAGGTTTGATCCAGAATGTGATGAACCAGAGACCTCAAGAAGTGCAGAAGTTAGGAGATCATCTAGGCACAAATGGCAACCTACGAGGTATAGCTATGACACTTCATTCTTGACTACTAAAGATTATGCTTATTTGGTAAAAGCAGATGAAGATCCTTCTACATATGAAGAAGCCAAAGGGAAGAAGAATTGGGAAGATGCTATGCAAGAGGAGTATGATGCATTGATAGAGAATCAAACATGGGATTTGGTTCCTAAACCTAATAGTCAGAAGATCATTCGATGTAAGTGGGTTTACAAAACAAAGAGATTTGCAGATGGAAGTGTGTCTAGGTACAAAGCTAGACTTGTTGTGAAAGGGTATGCACAGACATATGGAGTGGACTATGATGAGACTTATAGTCTTGTGGCAAAGATGACAACCATCAGGACACTCATTGCAATTGCTGCTTGTAAAGGTTGGAAGTTGTCTCAATTAGATGTTAAAAATGCTTTCTTGAATGGTTACATTTCAGATGAAGTCTACATGGAGCAACCAGATGGGTTCAAAGATCAAGTGAGTCCAAATTATGTATGTAAGCTCAAAAGAGTTTTGTATGGGTTGAAGCAAGCCCCAAGGGCTTGGAATTATAGGCTTGTAAAATTCTTGAATGATCTTGGATTTCAAGCATCAAAGGCAGATAGTAGCTTGCTAGTCAAAGCAAGTGAAAATGGATTCATTTATGTGTGTATTTATGTTGATGACATAATACTTACAGGAACAGATGATAAGGGGATACAAATGATCAAGAAGCAGATGGAGAAAGAGTTCAAAATCAGTGATTTGGGGAACCTATCATTCTTCTTGGGAATGGAGATTTCTTATACTCAACATGGAGTATATGTGACCCAAGAAAGGTATCTTAAAAATTTGCTAACCAAATTTAAAATGGAAGATTGCAGGGTTGCACCTACACCTTTGGAAGTGAACCATAAATTGTCTAGGTTTGGAGGAGAAGAGTTCAGAGATATGAAACTCTATCAAAGTTTGGTTGGTAGCTTGATTTATGCTACATTGACAAGGCCTGACTTGTCATATGCAGTTGGTGTGCTTTCACAATTCATGCATTGTCCTAGAAAGGAACATTGGATTGCAGGACAAAGAGTACTTAGGTACATCAAGGGTACACTCAAAGAAGGGTTGTACTATGGGTTTACTTCAGATACAAGAATCAAGATATATAGTGATGCAGATTGGGCAGGTAATGTGGATGATAGAAGATCAACACATGGATACTTGTGCTATGTAGGAGACAAATTGATTTCATGGTGTTCCAAGAAGCAACATACAGTTGCTTTGTCATCTACAGAAGCAGAATATAAAGGTATGGTGGAAGCTGCAAAAGAGGTAATATGGCTAAAGACACTTTTGAAAGTTTTTGGTGTGATTCAGAGTACTCCTATTATTTGTGGAGACAATATGAGTTCATTATACTTGGCAGCTAATCCTGTATTTCATGCTAGAACTAAGCATATTGAAATACAGTATCATTTCCTGAGAGAGAAGGTCATTGAGAAGGAAATTGAAGTCATACACACTCCTACAAAAGATCAACTTGCAGATATGATGACTAAAAGTTTGGATGGACCTAAGTTGCAGAGGTTTAAAGATATGGCAGGAATTAAGAAGATGCAGGTAATCACAATTGAAGATTGAGGGGGAGCTGTTGGAGCAGAACAATCATCAATAGTGATTATATGAAGATCAAATTGAGAAGATATGTGGAAGAATGAAGATTACTTTCAGAGGAAGAAAATAGAATCAGAAAGGTTTCTTTTGTATATTACTCTTGTAAATAGTTCAATGTATTTTGAAAAAGATGACGAGTTAGACTCGTATATATATCTACAGATACGTATTCATAGTAGGAGAGAGTGATAGAGATCAGATAGAGAAGAATAGGTGAAGAGGTGATGAACATTGTATGTATCATCAACCATATGTATGAAAAGTAATGAAGAAGAAAATGTTGTAGAATTCTGCGCGTCAATCTTCTCTCCCATTCTCCTTCTGTGTTTAATCTTTTGAAGAATCCTTTTGCACGTATCTAAGTCCATAGCTAATCTATCTATGGCTAGAATTTGAGAGATTAATTCCAATCAGGCTGTGAGAATTTTGTTTAGGAACATTCATATGTGAAGATGTTCTGAGAGTCGAAAAATCTGGCGCACATTTCATCTTCAAAGAAATGGTCAGTGCTCAGTCCATAGTGTAAAGTTTTACACAAGTCAGGGCTCAAAATCTAAGTTGGAAGGTAAGCTATCTATGGCTAGAAGATCTTGATCAAACGGGTTCAGAGTTGGGAGAACCAGTGCTAAGAAGTTGCAGGTGTCAAAGTCGCCATTGCAGAGAAGCACTTTCAGACATAGGTAAAGTGTTTCACACATTTCTCAGTGTGTACTTAATCTTTTTGAGAGATTTAACTTGGCAAAGTTGCGCAACCTTAAGGCGAAGTGTTGTGCAAAGTTTTATCAAAAACTTTACAGGATTGATTAGTCAATGAGTAACTAATCTGCAGCAGACTTTTCTGAAGAAACTGAATTTTTCAGAATAATCAATTTTCTGATAATTTGGTGAAGATTCTCTAAATTAGGTGGAGTCTAAAGTTGATCTTGATATAGAGGTGATCTAAATTCAAGGTCAACTTGTTCTTTTGGAGATTAACACTCTCCATCAATTATCAGCAACTGCAGAGGACAACCAATGACTTACAGTCGCAGCTTAACTTATTGTCTATTGAGAAAGCCTCTCTGAACACCCGCTACCAAGAATTACGCGAGGCTTATCACAAATTGGAACTAGAAAGCGAAGAAAAGACCAAGGAAGCAATTGCTGACCTGGATAATTATTAAGAGCCCAGACAGTCCGCAATGCAACGGTAACACGAAATATGGGCTTACTACGAAGACACCTAGCAGCTGCCAAGGAAGAAAACCAGCGCTTACAGGATCAGAACCGAGAAAACTTAGAAGCAGCGCTCGACCACCCAGACCAACCACTCAGTCCTAGCAGGTTCAAAGCCATTCCTTCAGACTCGATGAGAATGCTGCTAGACGATCATGTAAGATTACTAGATGAATACGACCGCATGAACGAGGAGTTACAGAAACTCAAAGAAGATCACAAATTACTCCAGTTACGAGAACCGGCACACCAAGACATACCAGCACCTGTGGACCCCTCTCTTGACCTCCTAAAGGAACTCAACTCATTACGGGCCTAGGTATCGACCCTTGAATCAAGGATTGCAGTATATGAAGCGCCACCAAGGCCAGATTCCCCACCTGAGCTTCCAGCTGAGGAAGAAACGGTCACCATCCCGGTGGAGGAAACGTTTGAAGAAGCATACGAGCCACAACCCATCCCAGGCGGACGCGTCACGGCCGAAGGTCAGATGACGTACGAAGTTCCGACCCCCGCGTGGATGAAATCTATTGAGGAACTTGGAACAACGCACTCAGCTAGAGTAGAGGCACAATTACACGCCATGGCGATGATAGAAGAACGAATATTACAGTCTCCATTCTTTGCTCATTTGGCCCCGCGACGATACATATCTGGGCATGAGCTACAGTATAAACCGTATTTTATGTTAATGGCTGAATACCAGTTAGCCATTGAGAAAGAGACAGGTAAGAAACCATCGCATGCAACTCAATTCGAGGAGGACGATCTACCACTTGATGCGCAGCAAGGAGAGATCTATCAACCAGAGTGGCGCAAAGATTTACTACAGAAGTATCCAGAAATGATGAGTACATGGGTAAAGGCACCTTTGCATTTGAAGTACAATCCGTGTTGGGGACCAGTGCCACGACGCCGCTCCTGGACTGCCTTTGCTATTAAGGTACAAAACAATAAGCAGTGCCAAGACTGGTTGAATTACCCCTATTTTAAGCCACCCATTGAGTTACCAATTGTGGGCTACATGATGGCTACAATTCGCCACTGGCTCCCTAGATTAAAGCATATGGATGATATAGCGGCGCATATGACTGTCAAAATCTTTGACATGATGCAAATGATTTTTAAAGTCTTCTGACGTGTCAAGGCACCACATGTCAACACCCCGGGCTTTGAGCATGGCAATTTTGATCTGGTCTATGATATGAGTACAACGCCATCGCTACGGGTGTGTTATGCCTGGCACTACAGAATAAAGTACCTACCGGCGTGCTACAAGCAGACGTTAGAAGAGATGTTCACAACCGGCTTCTGGGAATACCATTCAGAGGTATTCATAAGCAGGCCTACACATTTATTACACTTATTTGCCTGTGAACGAATGGTCTATTCCACACACTATCAGCTCCCGCCACCGGAAGAACCGCAACCAATCGACTGGGAGAAACTCGAGGCAGACCTGGCCCGAGGCATTCGTATCTCCGAGCACACCCTCGCTCAAGACCTCCTACAGAACTATATCCGGCAGACCTCACAGCAAGGTTCTGTCAGGGACGACAGAAGCGAGAGGAAGGGGGGTGTTGGAAGCAGCCAGAGGCACAGACGACACGGAAGCATGTAACGACGGAGCAGGGAGCCAGTCGAATCTTTTTTCAAAGAATTATGTTTTCAAATACTTTCCAAAAACCTCCAACAATGATTTTTATCACTATTGTAACATATGTAACATAGAAAACCCCATTTTGTAATCCATAGCTCCATTTTGTGCAAGCCAAGGAGTCCTCGAGCTTGAGGAGCTTAGGTAGAATGCGCGTACCAATTTTCGTTATTTTTAGATACGGTTTACCCTCCCAAATAGCACCTAGGACCTAATTTTTAACTATGCCGATCACTAGATGTGAAACCGGTCAAAACTAATCTAGAAACTATAAAAAGAGCTAGAGAGCTCATTTTTGAGGTTGGTTAGTGTTGGTTAGTGGTAGTTAGTGTTAGCTTGTTTGAGCTTAGAGTTCTTTTGAGCTTGTAATAGTGTTCTTGAGTAATAGAGCTAATTTCCCACCTTCCATTGTGTCTTGCTTGTCTCTTCGTAGTGTGTGTGTATGTGTGTGTGCATTTCTATGCTTCTCACCTTCACTCTCACTTCATCTCACATTCACGATCTTCATATCACTCCTATCTCTTCCGCGGATTGACATTAAGGAGGTGGAGCTTCTTAACGTGGTTCTCACCATTGTGCTAGAGCAACACTATGTGTATATGTAGATGATATTATATTGACAGGAAATGATGCAGATGGTATGAAGAAGATCAAAGATCAGATGAGAGAAGAGCTCAAGATAAGTGATTTGGGTTCACTTACCTACTTCCTAGGTTTGGAAGTTTCCTACAAAGATCATGGTTTGTTTCTCACTCAAAGAAAGTACATTAAGGACATGTTGGCAAAATTCAAGATGCAAGATTGTAAGATTGCAGGTACTCCAATGGAGGTCAATGACAAATTGAGCTCACATGAAGGTGAACTCATAGAGGACATCACATCATATCAAAGTCTAGTGGGTAGTCTCAACTATGCCACATTGACAAGAGTAGATATATGTTACAGTGTGAGTGTGCTAAGTCAATTTATGCACACACCAAGGAAACCACATATGGATGCTGCCAAAAGGATTCTCAAGTATCTCAAAGGAACCATAAATGAAGGACTTTATTATCCTTATGTATCTGATTTAGGCTTGAAGCTATTTTCTGATGTAGATTGGGCTGGCTCCAAGGAAGATAGAAGGAGCACTTCAGGTTATCTTACCTTTGCAGGTTCAAAGCTTATTTCATGGTCATCCAAGAAGCAACCCATAGTTGCTCTCTTCTACTGAAGCTGAATACAGAGGTCTTGCCATAGCTACACAAGAAGCTATGTGGATGAAGACATTATTCAAAGATCTTGGATTGGAGTTTGGAACTCCAACTATTTTTGGTGACAATATGAGTTCTATTCATTTGGCTGCTAATCCTATTTTTCATGTAAGGACTAAACATATTGAAGTTCATTATCACTATGTACGAGAGAAGGTTCTAAGCAAAGATATTTAAATATCATATGTGTCTACTCATCAACAATGTGCAAATATTCTAACCAACGCATTGGATGGTACAAAGATTTGCAAGTTCAAAGCTATGATTGGTTTGCAGGTAATCTTGGAAGATTGAAGACCTCAAGCATACTTGGCTTGAGGGGGATCGGTTGGAGCAAGTCTATGACAAGCCAAAGTATTGGCTTGAGTCCCACAAAGTCATAGAAGAAGCTTTAAAATGAAGACTATGCAAAGTTCTCTTGTGAACTACCTCTTGTAACTTTTGAAGAGTTTACTTAATGTAAAAGTGAGAGAATCTTAAGTGGTTGAGTCCACTTGATCAAAAAGAGAAAGAGGAGCCACAAATTTGTGATTTGTGGTAGGTAGAGAATCAAATCAATCACTAATTGATTGGAGAGTGATTGAGGGAAGTTAGCCTCCCAAACTCAACTATAAATAGATGGTAGCTTTAGTCGTGGTTAGAGAGACCTATGTGAAGACCTCCAAGAGCTGAGCTTAATGCCATATCAAGGTGTGATTACAAGGCACACATATGTATGAATAAGTCCATTGTATTGTACAAGCAATATACTTTCATTTTCATGATCATTTGAGTTCATATTTCCATGTTCTTGTGAAGTGTACTACTCACTGCCATATCCCTCAGTTTTCTCAGTCAGATTGCAGAGATGGTTTATCTGAGCTTGGTGCATCATTTTCCTTGATTTAACTTGGTAAAGTTAGCTCTATAAGTCTAATATATGCTCATCAACTTTCATTTCATTTAGGTATTGCAATCTTCAGTTATCTTCAATTGAAGTCAACCCTGTCTGTCATTTTCACTTCCCTGTCAGGTATCCGACGTTTTTACGCATCATGTCAGAGCTGTTTCGCAGAGTGTACTTATCCAAATTCAATGATTTAAAGCTTGTTGGATTCTTACTGTCTAGTATAAGCATACACATTTTCATAATCATTGGATTCTTAAACCAGGAGTTATGTGTATTTTTCTGCTCACTAGTCTCAAACTGTAGCAGCCCGTGAAAATCGGGATGATGTCATCAGTTGCTAAACATCATTATCAGTGTGTGGTTCATTATTTTTTATGAGATTACTCTTGAAAGTTATCTCTTTAAGTTAACTAGACTTCCCCCAGAGAAATTAAGCTAATTGCTGCTGTGCTCAGAGAATTATGCAAAACACTAGACAGGTGTATGAACCAAAAATAGCAAGTTCTTCACCTCTGAGCTAACTCCAACTTATCTGTTTTGATCTATCTTTTTGTGAGTGATCTTCCAAGGTACATAGGGTGTCTAATACATCCATTGGCAAGCTAAAAGGGCCCACCACATACTCCTGGAGTTCATTTGGCTGGTGTAGATCAAGGATTTTGCAACACCTCTTCATCTTCAAGCACATACCTATCCATCTCTTCATAGACGCTAGATTCGGGTAGCTCTAGGACTACAAAAGTCATTTTAAATGTGGTTCCCTGCATGGTTATCGGGATGTTACGTACTAAGCCCACCGGATGGACTCATGATTGGTCTTCCATGCACACAAAGAACTGCACTGGTTCAATTTGGGTCCAACCTAGTTTCTTACAGAGTGTAGCTATTGCAATATTCACACTGGACCCGCCATCAATTAAAACTTGGGTAATCTTCTGGTTTTTATACCATACGGTAATCATTGGAACTGAATGATCCACTGTAGAATCCATCTTCGGTTGTATAGTCGCAGTCGCCGGAGTACATGAAGGTTCGGGACTAACCTGCTGTTAGAACTGCTGTCTCACTCCTCGAACTAAGGCGAGCAACTGTCCCAAAGGGAGTGTGATTGAGGCCTTAGATAGGATGTCCCATATCTAATCTGTTTGGGTTGTAGTTACCTCGGATTCTGGTGGTGATTCGAATGTTGTTGAGGCAAAGTTCTGTTCATTCGATCTTGCATGTGGCAGAGGGGCCGGTGTTACCGGAATGGGATCAGGAAACACAGTCCGCTCCTTAGTTGTCCATTGATTAGCCTTTGCAAACATCTGCTGCTGCTCGCGAATTCCAGGCTCAAAAACGTCAGCTGCTGGTTGTAACTGTTTATCGGATCTTGTCTGAACTACGGCTGCTTGTGACTCAACTGGGGAAATATAAACCATGTTAGTCATCGGATTTTATCGTTCTTTCTTTCTTTTGTCGTACTCCCCTGCTTCCTTGCAAAAGCGACGGATATGGCAAACCTCGCCACAAAAATGGCATCGAGGGGGTGGGAGGGAAGTACCTTCCGCCGATGTACCTACTTGCCATCAATTTTGATTAAAGTTGTTACTTTGCGGTCCTCAAAGGTTCCTATATCCCTGCTGCTGGTTGGGTCGCAATTGTGGTGGCACATAATGGGTGGGTGGCTGACCTGGTTCCTGTATTATAGCATTTACGGCCGCTCTACCGTGCACCTTTGCATTATATGCACATGTTTCTGTTGAGTGTCCAGCTATGTTACAGATGGTACAATACATCTGGTTGAGGGCACATGTAGAACTGGTGTGACCTGGATTCTTGCACTTAGTACAATACACATGTTTGGATGGCTCATCAGCTACGTTCTTGCTTGCTTTCAACCATTCCAGGTCCTCTGTAAAACCTACAACTTTGTGCTCCAACTGTAAAGCCATTGCAATTACAACACCCAATGTCATTCCGCCCACACAGTGTTAAACGTGATTTGCCGTCACAGACATGTTTAAACTCTTTCGAGTTCTTGGGAGTGGTAGGGGTCTGCTAATCAGAGGCCCTATAAGTTAATTTTCCCAATTAACGCAAGTACGTTAACACTCAAAACTCTGCATACAAATTATTATCAATCCTCTGGTTCGTTCTCTCACAGACTTACTATTCATAATCAGGTTAATACGTTCTCAGTACGTAGTGCCGAGGTTACTCAATTCCGTAACACAGACTTCATTACCATAACTTAATGGAGCTGGACTAACCGCAAGTTAATGTAATCAAACAAAGACGAGAAAAAGACAGTATGTTGAAGGATACAACATGTATTTCCTGGATCCACTTCATTTTCATCATCGTTTGTACCTTTTTCTACATTTCATTCAGTTAATAAAGCACTCTTGTATAGGTGAGTGTGAGTGCCACACTAGAGAATAAGTGGGATTCATTCTCCTTTCAGTCGAGAAATCCCACATAGCATGCTTTTTTGCCATTTTGTATATAAAGAGGTCTCCACCTCTTCTTTTGGGGAGCTCTTTGAGAAGTAATGAGATTATGCTAGTTTGTAGATAGATTCTTGCTCTCTCTTCGTCATGATGTGCATGCATGCTTGTTCTCTTCTTGTCTAACGCTTGTGACACGTTGATGTATGATTATGTCGTTATTATGCTTGTGATTACGATTAGGTGCATCATTCGCGATGCTTATGTTGTATCTTCTTGTTGATAACGTTGTTAATCATACGTTGACGAAGCGCCATTACGTCTGCTGAGTGCTTCTACGCAAACATTTGGGTCTCATGAGATGCTTCCTGGTTTGACAAGTATGAATTGTGATGCTACAACGTCAACAATTTTTGGCGCCGTTGCCGGGGAGCGTTCTCTTGTCACTTACGTGATGGTTTTTGGCGTGAAAGAGACGTGTATGCAAGTTTTTCATGACGATTTGTTGAGTTCTTCATTTTTTTACGCTCTTGTGAGCATTTGCGGCTTGCAAGATTCATAATAACTTGTCGAGATGAGCCATTTTTGGTGTGATGAGGATCCCCTTTTTGGGTGATTGATCCATCATGTGTGGTGATTTTTCAAGTCACGAGTAGGATAGGAGTAGTTTTTAGATATCTTTTTGTCATTATGTTGATTTTTTCTATTAACTTTGTTGAGATTTCTTTAATCATGTGTGAATAAGTTTCTTTTTGGGGTTCTTCTACAAAAATAAATGGAGTATGTGGCTCGTCAACCTCATCAACAAGCGTGGAAATGGAAGGTATGGTCTAGTAATTTTTGATGCACATACACTACAAGGCTTGGAGCCTGAAAGGTTAGGACACACCCTCTTCCCATATGTAATGCTCACAATCACTCTTCTCTCCTTAATCACTACTCTTGAAGGAGATCCCAAGAAGTTTGTCTATGGGGAAATAGATATGGGAGAGAAGGAAAGAAGTGAAAGTGAATAGGATTCGTAACATTGGGAGAATCAACAACAAGCCTAGCACCATTTCTGCATAGACAACATGGGGTGATAGAAGATTCTTAAGAAAAGCCCATTCATGTAATAACTACAATGGGAAAAGAAAACAAGGTGGAATGGTGAAGACTCAGCATAGCATTGAAGTAGGAGAATGTACTAGGTTGCCTTTAGGTGGTGAAAATGGATTAGGGAGTATTATATATGCGACCTATGTCACATCTTGAACGAGCCGAGATTAATAATCAAAGACCCTTGATTGAAGGAGTTCTGCATGACATTGCTGCTTTGAAAGCTCTAGAACCTAAGTTACATCACATTCATAAAAGCTTGGAATGGTTAAGCATGGCACAGCAGATGTTTCGGTCAAGAATGAACTCGAGGATGGAAGTACTAAGGGGTCTCTCACAGTAGAAGGATTAATATGGAGAGAAAATCGATGATTCAGGCTTGAAGTATGTTCCATCTAACACGCAACTGCGAGTGCAAAAGCTACACATTTGTAGTTGAGTGAAGTCGAGAGAGAGGTGAAGAGCGACCAACACAAAAATGAAGTAACAGAGGTTGAGGCTTCCTCCAAAGCAGCTGCCATTGAAGAGATCAACTTTGTGGCTGTCTGTGATGTTCCCAATGAAGACCATGAAGACAAAAAGATAGAAGCTCAAATTGAGCCAGTTCAACATTACAAGGTTAGATCTCTTCCAGTAAAGATGTTTCAAAAAGAAGCTCCTATTTCAGTGGCTCCAACTGTAAAGGCAAGTAACAGAAAGAAGAAGATGATAGTCATCTTAGCTAAGGCAGATACAACAGGTGATTGCAGAAGAGGAAACGAAATCTTCTAAAAGAGGATGACAATTGGGAGGATGCTGCTGAACTAGCATCTCCCAAGGCATTAATTACAGCTCATACTAGCAATAAGAGTGTTGTACAAAAAATAGTATCCCAACAGGTGCTCATTGCAGAGGAGTTGGATGAGGAAGAGAGAAATGAAGATATTATTGCTTATCAGAGAAGGGAGTCCAAGACATTTAGGAGGATGGCATAGGAACATTGATCCACTACAAATGCACGCAGACACTGTGGAGGTGTAAAAGCACAATGCAAGGATGTTTTGTAGAGCGATGATCGACTCTGTAGAAAAGATAACCCCAATAGTTTGTGCTCCCACAGTCGATGAAGCTTGTCAGACTTCCGCCTGGTGTAAGGTAGTATGCAAGCTTGTTTAGGATTGATAAAGGATACTTTGTCGAAGAACATGCCCCTGAACAGTGTTATGCATAATCCAAGGGCATAGAAAAGATAATGGCAGAAGTAGCGGAGCAAGACACTGATGGTACTAACACACATATACACAGAAGATGAAGATGATGGATTGACAGTAGACAAAATAGATAAGCTCCATGGAAAGGTTATTGCGGAGACCGTTTAGATGCAACATAGAGAGAAACACTGTTGCAAGAGTGCCTATAGAAGAGAGGCTCGTTTCGAAATTTGGGGAACAGAAATTTTGGCTCGGCTACTGAAGAAGGGTGTCTCATCTCAATATTGAACTATGTCAGTAGGCATTTATCGGGTGCCTAGCATCAAGCTGGGTGCACCTAATTCTTAACTATGCTGCCATCTCCTACACAACGAGCAACTTGCAGAGGAACAATCTCAGGATGACAGGCTAGATGGCAGTTCAGGACATGAGGAGGAGAAGCCAAGAGATGAGTGACATGCTAAGAAGGTTTTTCAAAAGGAAAGAAGAAAGTCTCAATTTTAGAGGACTCTGTTGCCAAAAGAAGAGCAATGGGAGAGCAATTAGGAACTAGGAAAAGGAGGCACAGACTTCTGCTCTAAAGTTTAAGTCAAGATACCTATGTGTCTGGTGGGTACTCTACAAGAAATTCTCTCTCAACTTATGAATCATGAAGATGGATGTACGCTTGGAAGAAAAACGGTATTATATGAGGAAGGAGTGTTTGGGATAATAGCTTAACTAGCTTTGCCGAACAGAACAGCTCGACAGGCGTCAACAACAATATTGAGCTACAAGGGGTTTGGCAATGGGATATGTATGATGGCTTTACTTCATCTACTGAGAAGTTAGCTCAGAGGCAGAATCTTCAGTCGAATGGACTGAGGGAACTTATCCCAGGATGGATCCTAAGGGAGCCTTGAACATTAATGGGTATACAGATGATGCTGGCCAAAATAAGGAAGATGCCCTAGACTCATCTGCAATGCATTCGACTGAGGGAGTCCTTGTTGATTCTACAAATCGGATCAAGGTTGAGATGGTGGAAAGAAGCTTAAAAGAATGATTGCAGGTGTCTATGGACAAAAATATGAAAGTTTTGGGCCCAGAGAGATGCTCTGTTGCAGGCATAGATCAAGGCTATACTTGAGGTCAAAAGAAGAACCCCAAAGATCAATCGGGATATGGCTGAGAATGCTAAAATGATGGGGGAGCCTACATCTATTGGGAGGTAATGCCTTAACTCCTTGGATCTAAATCCAAGAACAATTATTCGAGTTGTGCTCTTGGTGAAAGAGGAGCACAGGGTCACGAGAGGTCACCAGGGCCATTCAAACCAGGTAAACGAAGTTCATTTGACAAGTTTTACGATCAAGACAGATGGAGGCATGTATGCTTTCTTGGAATGAAAGCTTCTAGCACATATTGGAGCAGGAGAGGGGATTAGTAATGACTATGGAGCAGACATTAACTACATGGCTGAAAAATGGAAGGGGAAATGATCTAACCAGGGATCGAGTATCAATGAAAATAGTGTTACTAGTTGTCTTTCTGCATTTGGGATTCATCGCAGTCAGATCCATCTGAGCATTCGTGCTTGGAGACTCAAAAGGTGTCGATGCCTAAAGAGTTGAACACGCAATTGCGAAGGGCTGCTTCTTCTCAACTTCTGTATCTGAAAGAGTAGGTTACAGGACTGAACATTTGATGACAAATCTATAGGAAACAAACTTGATCGGATGATTTTTGGCACATGCTCTGAGTGAGAGGGGCACCTCATTTCATCACATGATACTGCCCTGTGGCAGTCACCACAAGCAGGCAATGCAAATCACAATAATGGAAATTGGTTGACAGGGCCTTGGTTTGGTGAGATCATGATTCGGTTTTTGGATTAGCTATCCAACGGCACAGTAAAAAATAATCAGTAATATGCAGAAGCGAAGTTATTACATCCCCAAAAGTGGATATCTTGACTGTAGAGGTTCGCGGCAGATACCACAACCTACAAAGACACCTGTCGAGTGGTCGATGGCATGCAGTTCCAGGGAGATGATTACATTGTTTGTGTGATTGAAGGGCAAGATCGCTACAAGTCGATAGGGTGAATAATCGCATAAATCGTTTTCAACCAGTTCAGAACCCAAACCTTCAAGATAAGAATGCCCAGCACAAAGCGACACTGGATCCAACGCTGATTGCGATTTCTCAGGGAGGTATAGTTATTAGTGCAAAATATTCGCATATGCTACGACTTGAGGTAGGGCTCATAATGATGACACATCGAGCGTGTGCTCTGCATAGATATAGATAGTAATTAAACCGCTCAGTGGATTTGCCATAACAGCGAAATGTACATTGTATCAAAATCACACACGTGTTTTTCCCGCAATCAGCGTAGATAATCTAGAGAGCACAAAGACCTCATCGTTGACGAACGGCTGAAAGAAGTAGAAATGCGGCAAAAGAGAAATCTAATGCGCATATGAGTGGAAAATATTTTTGTCTGGCGTAAAATCTATAGGACAAGGGTGGTAGGTGGGCACGTGTTGTAGCAAATCGAAGTGCAAAGGGCATATGGGTAGGTGAGCTATTTTAGAGCTTATTGATTGGACAAATTTTTTTGTATAAAAGATAACGCTCGCACTGGATTAACTTTTGCCTTGATCTAGGTAAAGGAAAAATATGGGCACTCCACACCATTGCTTGTTTTGCATAGAAGAAGAACCTACCTTTTTCTAAACTCACAAATGATGCAAAAATATATATTGCACAAATAAACACACGTAATCCCTGGTGATTTTAACCCCTCACTTTTACTGCTTAATTAACTAGAACCTGTGAAGTCATAATCTTGCTAACAAATCATAGGACCCCATGAAAAAAAGGAGAGCATGGTATGTTGCTAATAATCACATAAGTAAATGCTTTTGTAAAGCGATATGATTTTTGAAAGGTACTATAGTACTAAGATTGACTAATCATTAAGAATGTAAATTGGCCACTTAAATCCCCACAAGAAAAGAGTTTGTTCACCCTAATTATATTTGCATCCCTTTCGATTAGATTAGCGCAAATTATGAACTTGTCTACTTGGATAACTCTTTGTTTCATTTGACATGTGGATAATCTCATAATGATTTTTGAAGAGTGATCCATCCACAATCATATTGAAGACATGTCTCCTTCAATTTCTTTCTTGGAAGTTGTACCATATGTATATTGCAAAACTCTTTTTTATTTTTGTTAGGAGAACCCCATTAGAACTTATTTACACATCTTAAAAAACATTCAAAAAACACACACAAAAACATCAAACAAATTCTAAAAACTCTTTCAAAAATACCAAACAAATATTAAAAAACACTCAAAAAACCAAAAACAATATTTCAATAGAACATGGGAAAGAAAAAGGCAAAAGAAAGAAGGAAGGGGGAAAAGGTTGCACAAAAGAAAGAAGAAAAAGATGAAATGCGCCTACCTTTAATAGGCGATCGAGTTCTGCTTTAACCTGTGCTGCATAATTGGGGTTCATTCGGTAACTAGACTGTTTAATTGGCTTTGCTTCTGGCTTCAGCACAACCCGATGTTGATATATCCATGGATCTAGACCTTTCATATCGCGGTAATCCCAGGCAAAAACATCAGAAAGCTCACGCAAGAGTCTGATCAAATCTTCTCGAAATTCCTCAGACAATCCAGCCTTCATCTTAACATGACGCGGGTTACTTTCATTACCCAAATTGTAGGTGACTAACTGGTCTTCCGGGACATAGAATTGACGAGGTTTCACCGGATTGTCAGTTGACTGTAAAAGATGATGCAGAGTGGCTTTATCCATAGCATCAGTATCATCTGTATTTGCCTCTCCGGTCACGGGAACAACTGTACATGCTGTCGGACTCCAGGTGTCCACTAATGAATGCAGGTCTATAGTACCTAAGGAAATCAGATCTTCATTGTGTTTCAGAAATGCTTCTTCTTCATTGTCAAATAAGCCATCCAACATGTGGACCGGCTCTGCTACATATGGCCTGGCATGGAGTTCGCAGGGCTGAATGGCATCAAGTTTGACAACATATTTACGGTGATTATCTTTAAAAGTCAGTTCCTGTGCTGACCAATCCTGTATAACCTTAGCCTGTTTCAACCATGGTCGACCAAAAAGGAGATTGTAATCAAGGCTAGATTCTGGTAATTCTAGGACTACGAAAGTCATCTTAAACGTGATACCCTGCAAAGTAATGGGGATATTCCTTACGAGGCCCACTGGATGAACTCGGGATTGATCTGCCATTCTGACAAAGAATTGCACAGGCTCGATTTGGGTCCACCCTAACTTCTTGCAGAGAGCTACAGTTGCTATGTTCACACCGGAACCACCATCGATTAACACTTGCGTAATCTTCTGATTTTTATGCCAGACAGTGATTAAAGGGACAGAATGATCCACCGTAGAATCAGCTTTCGGTTGTATTGCTGCAGTCGTCGGGGTACTGGGAGATATGGAACTAACCTGTTGTTGAAACTGCTGCCTAACTCCTGGCACTAAAGCAAGTAGCTGTCCCAAGGGAAGTGTAATGGATGCCTTAGAGAGAATATCCCATACCTGATCTGCTGGAATTGTACTCTTCCCTGATTCTGATGATGCTTCTCCTATTACAGGGGTACAATCTTGTTCTTGTGATCCCACCTTTGGCAAGGGAACATGTGTCATCGGAACTGGATCAGGGAACACCGTAGGCTCTTTGGTGGTCCATTGGCTAGCTTTGTTATACATTCTTTGTTGTTCACAGATGCCAGGTTCAAACACCTCAGCTGCTGGTTGCAACTTTTTATCAAATCTTGTCTGGACCACTGTGGGTTGAGTTTCCACTAGTGAAATATAGACCATGTTGGTCATCAGGTTCTGACGCTCTTTCTTTCTTTGATCATATTCGGCTGCATCCTTGCAGAATCTTCCAATGTGCCCAAGCTCACTGCAAAAATGACATCAAGGTGGTGGCAAGGAAGTACCTTCCTGTGATGTACCTGTTTGCGAGCAATTTGCATTGAAGTTGGTATTCCGCTGTCCCCGATAATTCCTATATCCTTGTGGCTGATTGTTTCGCATCTGTGGTGGCACGTAGTGAGTGGCTGGCTGCCCTAGTTCTTGTATAATGGCATTTACAATTGCTTGTCCCTGCACTTTGGCATTATACGCATTATTTTTGGTGGAATGTTCAGTGGTATTGCAGATAGCACAATACAGCTGATTAAGGGCACAGGTAGCACTGGTGTGCCTCGGATTTTTGCACTTAGTGCAGTACATCTGTTTAGCCGGATCTTCCGCAATCTTTTTACTGGCTTTCAGCCACTCCAAGTCTTCGGTGAATCCTCCAACCTTATGTTCGAGTTGTAGGGCCATCGCAATAACCGCATCCAGTGTCATAGCTCCCACACAACGGATGATCATAATTTGTCTTAATTATGGGGTTAACCCATTGATAAACCGCTGAGTTATCACATCATCTGGCAGGTTGGCATGTGCCGGCGGTAGTTGTCTTAAATGAGTTCTAAATAATGTGGCATATTCCTGCACAATCTGGTGCAGCTTCTATTTATTGTTCTGTAAGTAATCGAAGATTTCGGCAAGGTTCTTCTTCAATCGGAATCTCTGTAGAAACGCATCCCTTACCGCTTCATAGGTAACGAAATGATTGAAATCATACTCTGTTAACCATCTTGCTGCTTCATTAACTAAAGTTGACTGAAATACGATGGCCTTGTATGCCGGATCGGGTGGATGGTTTAGCACTACATAACTTATTTCAAAGGTGAGTACATGGGCATCAGGATCGTCACCTGGAAATCCACCGAACTTGGTGTATGTTACCCCTGTTGGAACCAGTCGAGGTGGAAGTGGCTGTTGTTGTTGCTGCTGCTGTTGTTGTTGTTGTTGTTGTCCACTCATGGTGCTAGTAGTGGTACTGTTACTATCTCCTGAGTTTTGACGAGGTGTTTCTGGTCCTTCGGAGTCTGTATGGTTAGACTGCTCACCTTCTGCTTCGAAAATAGCGCTCAACCTCTTTCGGATCTCCAATTCGAATAGCCTATCCTCTTCTTTGGTATCAAATGTAGGCAAGCTTACCCCGAACAGTGGTGTCCGGAATGAAGATTCACCAGGAAGTATCACACTATCACCGGAAAATTGTAAATTCCCTCTATCCTTAGAGAGGTTCGAATCCTGACCAGACGGTGTCGGGTCAACCACACACTGCGTTCCTGTATACTCTGAAGTTACTGTATCTTCTGCAGACTGCACCAAAATCACACCGGAATGCTACCGGAATCACAGCTACCGTGCTTCGCTTCTTCGACGACCAGGCCTAACCGATCTGTGCTTCTGCCTCCTGGGGTTGTTCCTAACAAATTTGGTACCGCCCAAGGCTGTCGGTCTCTTCTATACTTCGGATACGACTCACCAGACCGAGTAACCGGCATATATTACTTTTGTACCAACTGCATACTACTCCACCTTACTGTCGATTCATAATCGGTGGCCACCTTCCCACAATCAATTTGCAACACTCTGTTGCCACCTTCCCACAGATGGCGCCAGTGTTAAACGCGCGTTGCCGTCACAGGCGCATTTAAATTCTTTCGGGTTCTTAGGAGTGGTAGGGGTCTACTAATCAGAGGCCCTATAACTTAATTTTCCCAATTAACACAAGTACGTTAACACTCAAAACTCTGCATACAAATTATTATCAATCCTCTGGTTCGTTCTCTCACAGACTTACTGTTCGTAATCAGGTTAATACGTTCTCAGTACGTAGCACCGAGGTTACTCAATTCCGTAACACAGACTTCATTACCATAACTTAATGGAGCTGGACTAACCGCAAGTTAATGTAATCAAACAAAGACGAGAAAAAGATAGTACTACTTAGATTTCTCAACACTGCACCACGGCAACTTCACAGAATGCAATCGCCTAGACAGACAGTCTGGCGATTCTCCTAATCATCACCGAAGCGTCCTTTCATTGCTTTATAAGTAGTTACAACTCTTCGCAACGACCTTTCGGTTCATGCAGAATATGAAACCTTTCAATTCATGCGGGATATGAAAATACAGGAATTATGAAAATACAAAGTGCCAATCCGGCGGCTTACAACAGTGAATGATCATGATTTGTCTTAACTGTGGGTTCAGTCTATTAATGAACCATTGTGTTATGACATCATCTGGCAGATTGGCATTTGCGGGGGGCAACTACCTTAAGTGAGTTCAAAACGGTGTCGCATACTCCTGGACATTCTGGTGTGGTTTCTGTCGATTGTTCTGCAAATATTCAAAGATTTCTGCAGGGTTCTTCTTCAAACAAAACCTCTGTAAGAACGCGTCTCTCATATCATCATAGTTACCGAAATGATTAATATCATATTCAGTCAACCACCTTGCTGCTTCATTAACCAATGTGGCTTGAAATACAATGGCCTTGTACGTCGGATCTGGTGGATGATTCAACACTGCATAACTGATCTTGAGTGTGCGAACATGTGCATCGAGATCATCTCCCAGAAATCCACCGAATTTTGTATATGTCACTCCAGTTGGAATTGCTCGAGGTGGAATGATTGGCTGTGGTTGCTGCTGTTGCTGCTCTTGGAACTACGGTTGCGGCTGTGGAGGTGTTTGCTATTGTGACTGTGAACCACTCGTGGTGCTATTGTGGGTAGTATTTTTGTTATCTGTATGTTGAGGGGGTGTCGCTTGTCCTTCAGAATTTGTATTATCAGCGTGCTCACTTTCCGGTTCAAAAATGTCATTGAATCTCTTACTTAACTCTAGATCAAGTAGCCTTTCCTCAGCCTTGGTATCGAAATTAGGTAGGCTTGCCTTGAAAAGTGGTGAACGTAATAAGGGTCCACCATGCAGCACCGCACTATCATCGAAAAACTTCAAATTCCCACCAAATGGTACCGAATTTCCACCAAAACTTGTCGAACTTTCACCGAACTAGGTTACCCTTTCACCGGAAACGGTCTCACTTGGTAACACAACTTTATCACCGAAAATGGTCAAATTCTGACCAGATAGTGTCGGACTAACTCCACACTGCGTCTCTGTACAACCAGACGTTACTGTACCTTCTCCAGGAAGTATCGGATTCACACCGGAATTCACCGCAATCTCATCATGTGTCACCGAACTAGCACCAGAATCACTACTGACTGGCTCTGATCCTTCTACAACTCGACTTAGTTGGCCTGCACTTCTACCACCGGGGGGTGTTCCTAATAAATTTGGAACTACCCATGGATGTTGATCTCTCCTATACTTTGGATAGGACTCGTCGGAACGAGTAACCGGCATATATCACTTCTTCAACTAGTGGTTACTATTATCCACTACTTGTCTTGCATATTGCTCTTCCCTTACTGATTATTTCAAATTTTCCATCTTCCCACAGATGGCGCCAGTGTTAAAAGCACTTCTGTCAAGTCGCTTTTAATCTCGTTTCGGGTTCTTGGGGATGGTTAGGGGTTTGACAGTGCAAAGGCCCTCTATTTAATTTTCCCAAATTAACTATTCAACTAAGCAGTAACTATACTTTCAAGGCAATAACTTCCGCTACACAGTTACTATGTTCCGGTTATGATTATCTTTACACAGTAACTTATCGCGCGAGTTAACAATCACACGATCACACAAACTTATTAATGTGAATGTAACCTTACTGTGTTAATACTTAAGACTGCAATTCAATACTTGAAATGGCACGATGTATGGTTAAAGGAAAGCATCTTCCTGATATGTTTCGGATGGAAGCGGTCATGTGTTCAAACTATGTGTTGAATCGCTGCCCTACAAAAGCATTGAGAGTCATCACTCCTTATGAGGCGTGGAATGTTCATAAGCCTATGGTTAGTCATATGCGTGTGTTTAGTTGTTTGGCATATGCTCTTGTGCCATCACAACAACGTCACAAACTTAATGACAAGGCAAAGAAATGTATATTTTTTGGTTATAGTGCTGAAAGTAAGGGATATCGTTTGTACCATCCATTGACAAACACAATTATTGTGAGTCGAGATGTGGTATTTGCTAAAAATTTAGTTTTCCCTCTACTTGAATGCAAAAAATAGCCAATCATTAGCTCACAAGTCGATACACTCATGCCTTTGTTCCAAAATGGTGCGCTTGACTATGGCCATGTAGACCAGCCAAGTGAGGTTCAAAGGGCTGAAAAATTCCAGGCAAATAGGGCTGAAAATGTAGAGAATTTCCAGCCAAACATGGCTGAAAAATTTCAGCCAAAATTTGTCAAAACTGCTGGAAATATCCAGCCACATATGGCTGAACATTTGCATCAAAATATGGCTGAAAATGAGCATGAAATTCAGCCCACGCATGATGTACATATTGAAGATGTTTTACATAATGAATGCATGTCTATCAAGAGTGCACAAACTATGCCAAAGTGGCTGAAACAAACTTTGCAGGATAGCAAATTGAGTGCACCTTTACTTGGTAGAACAAGATCAAGCTCTCACCATGCATCAAGTAATTTTGTGGATTATTCTCTTATTGCTATAGCATGTAATGAAGAGCCACTTTCTCTTGAAGATGCATGTGATGATCCACAATGGATGAGCGCTATGCAATCAGAAATGGATTCCATACATAGGAATGGTACTTGAGAGTTATGTGAATTGCCAAAACGAAAGAATGCCATTGGTACAAAGTGGGTTTATAAGATTAAGAGAAAATTTGATGGTAGCATTGATCGCTACAAAGCTAGATTGGTTGCCAAAGGATATGCGCAACAATATGGCATTGACTATGACGAAACTTTTGCATCTACTTCACGCATGACTACCATTCGTACCATGGTTGCATTGGCTGCCCATCGAGGTTGGAAAGTGCATCAGTTGGACATAAAAACAGCCTTGTGGGATGGTGATTTGCAAGAAGAGGTTTATGTGAAGCAACCTCTTGGATTTGCTATGAAAGGGAAAGAGCATATGGTTTGTGGCTTGCATAAAGCCTTGTACGGTCTCAAGCAAGCTCCACGTGTGTTGACAGTAGTCAAGGAACCGAAGGAGTCACAAGACAAGGAAGCATACGAAGGGAGTCGGAGCGAAGAGACAGCACAAGCAGACACAGTAGTCAAAGAAGATCTTGCAAGTAGGCCATCTAAATTTTTCAGGCATCAAAGAGTTGGGCACACAAGAAGAAGGAGCAAGTAGGGAGCTCCAGGAAATGTATGTCAAAATGTTAAAAGAAATCCCTACAAAAATAGTGATTTTCATCACTAAAAATCATTGTAAATACTATTTCATATTTTTGTAGCTCCATTTTGTGCAAGCCAAGGAGTCCTTGAGCTTGAGGAGCTTTAGAAGTACCTACCTATCAGTTTTCACATTTTTTAGACTCCATTTGAACCTCCAGATAGGATAGAGAACCTAATTTTTAACTAAGCCAGACACTAGGTCTGGACAAGGCCAAAACCTAGTCAAAAACTATAAATAGAGCTAGAGAGCTCATTTTTTAGGTTAGCTTGTAATTGATTTGAACTTGTATGAGCTTTTTGAAAGTAATCTAAAGAACTCCATTGCTTCTCACTCTTTGTCTTATCGTGTGTGCACGTGTGTGTGTATGTGTGTGCATGTTAGTGTGCTTCTCACTCACGCACTTGTGCCTTCACTTGCTCGAGGTCTTCATACCATCCTCATGTCTTCCCGGATTGACATTAAAGGAGGTGCTACTCATCACTGAGCTACACCAAATTTTGGCGCCGTTCCCGAGGATCGAGCTTTGAGGACGAGCGTGTGATGGTAAGACGTAGAGTTGACGCGTTGGAGTCATAGGTATTTTCTTCACTTTTATCTAGTTTCTTTTGTTTTTCTCATCACCATCATCATCCTCACCATCTCACACATCCATCTCCATCATCGCAAAAAATTTCAGTTTTTGGTCATATCATCCCGCTCATATCATTTTCATCATTTCACTTGTGAGAGAGAGCGAGAGAGCGTTTGTGTGCTTGTGATTTTCTGTGTTTTTTGAGATTTTCTGCAGGAATCAGCATCCCCAGCAGCTGCACCAGCTCCAGCAGGTAAAAAATTTGACTGTGCAGGTCTCGAGGCATTGACCTCTGTCAATCGCGACCGATAGAAAAAATGGTCTTTTTGCTAAACAAAGTACATAATCATGATCTACATGCCTAGAGCTTCCCAAATGTGTGCTTGAAATTTTAAAATTCCTCATATTTCTGTCAATCGTGATCGCTCTGTCAATCGCGATCGATAGACCATGACGGACACCTCCCAACGGCTCTGTCAATCCCGACCGACACATCAATCGCGACCGACAGAGTCAACGACCGACTGACCACGATGGACAGACCCTACGCGTGACACGTGTCAATCGCGATCGAGCCATCAATCGCGATCGACCAGTCAATCGCGATTGACAGCCCCCGACGGCTCTATCAATCGCGACCGACACCGTCAACGATTGCTTGACCACGACGGACAGGCCCTCGCGAAGGACCTGTCAATCGCGATCAACCCATCAATCGCGACTGACAGAGTCAACGACCCTTTGACCACGACTGACTGAAAATCCGGGCCACGTGTCAATCGCGATTGACCCATCAATCGCGACTGATAGCCACGACGGACCTGTCAATCCCGACCGACACGTCGATCGTGATTGACCTATCAATGGCGACTGACAGAGCTTGCGAACGCGATAGAAGGGCAAATTTGGCCAATTTTTTAGGGCAAAAAAATAGTGGTCTATTCTTGACAAATTGTGGGACAAATAGTAGGGTTTATCATTGCATTGTGAGGCCATTACACAAAGTATTTCGAGAGTCATGTTTGCCTGCTAACCTGTTTAATATCTTGATTTGGCCCCAAAACCCTGAACGGACATAACTTCCTCATACGAAATCCGATTGCGGTGATTTTTGTTTTATTGGAAAGCTCGTGGGGAGTACAACCAAAACTTCCACTGGTTACGGTAGAATTAATGTCAGGATTATTAGATAGGATAAATTGAAGTTGACCATATCCCGGAGTAGGAACAAATTGAGGGTCCCTGGGGATTGATTTCCATAGAGGCAAAAGGCATTGGGTCTGTGAATTACATGCATGAAAATGATCTGTCTGTCAACTGAATTCAATTCTTGAGCTAATTGTGGACTTTTTCAGGTTCTTTGAGAGCATCGAAGGGTACTCGAAGCAAGAGTAAGTGCGAGCTTGGGAACACGCTCTGTGGGCATACAAGGGCAACCAAGGGAAGAAACTTAAGGTTGGAACTTCTCAACACCCTCTGTCAATCCCTAGCATAGGCTAAGTACGGATAGAGGTTTTGATTAATTAGGAGCACGTTAAGAACAACCAAGTCCAAGAACTCTAATCACTCAAGTGCAAGTGCTAGGAGATTACAATTGTGAAACAACTTAAGGAAAAGAAATTAAATTGAGCGACCGCACTCAAAGTACGATAAAAACTTAAGTGTTCCTTGCGACGAGGATTAATTGGACAAGAAGTGACACCCTAAGGGATTAAAAAAGAACAAGTGACTAATACAAAAGAACTCAGCAACGCAAGTGTACTTGGGAAAATTGGGATTACTCAATTGGGCTTATGAACCTTAGATCAGGACGACACCTAGGGAGAGATAGACAAAGTCTTAGATCTTCAGAGGATAGTGTCAATCATACTGCTAGGTCTTGGACCCAGCAGTTGAGCCATCATTCGTACTACCCTAGCTCTGAGATGAGCGAGTCTGAGATGTCCCACGGTATGGAGAGACCTACAGGAAGTTCTGGGGTGCCTTATTTACATAGGGTGGAAGGCCCTTACAAGACGCAACTCGAATACCATAGGACCAACCGATTAGGTGCTAGCATCTATGAGGACGGTCTACGAAGATTTGTGGTCCAGATTAAAAACCCTGACCAATCCATTGGACTAGAGCACCCAACTATCAAGTTTGAAAACGGAGCATACTTGGACAAGGAAGGGACAATATATGTAGTCACCAGTCATCCAGATAGGACAGATGAATTTGGGAATACGGTCCCGGAAACGGACTTAGGTGACCTAGAGCAAGGAAACATGGGCGAAGAACCTAGAACCCCCCGAGGCAAATCTGTTCTCACTAGGATTATCACACCAGAGTGGATTCCCCAAGATAATAAGAGCATAGTTCTACTCCTGAACCGAGAGACTGATGAAGCCTTTTGGAGATATAGACCTAATCAGTCGAGTGAGGTAGGAACAATCATGATATATGAGTTCAAAGATCTTGATATTCCCAGTAGAGTAACCTACTTAGATCACGCTTCAGAGAGGATATTTGTGGTTACAGAAAATGATAGGCATGCTTACACTTGGAAAGGTGAATTTATTTTCCCCCAACCAAGATCGAATGTGTCCTTTGGTCACCCAGGAGCTGGAACCTCCCACGCTCATGGAATTCAAAGAGACAGACATAGAGATAGGTCGGATGTAAGCTTTGCCAACCCTGTGGGAAGAGACAGAACGAGAACGGACACAAATAGAGTGGAACCTGAAGGACTTAGAGCCCCAAGGAATCAGAGGAATGCTGATGATTTCCCTCTGCCAAGGCCTAGGGAACACGCCAGGATTCTGAGACCGACTCAATTAGTTAAGCCCATGAAGAATCACTTCCATGGCACAGGAGACCCATATGATCATGTGGCCGAGTTTAGGCAAGTCTTGAGAGCTGAACAAGTTGAGGACCTATTCACGCAATATAATGCCTTTGGTCTAACACTTAGGAACACAGCCCTTACGTGGTTTCAACCATTGAATGAGAGACAATTCAGGAGCATAGACCAACTCTTAGAGGCTTTCATCACCGAGTTCTTTAAGAGTGGCATAAGGCATAATACTTCCTCATTGATCTACAGCTTCAAGCAGACCCCCCAGGAGACTGTGAGACTTGCAGGAAGAAGATTTAGGCAATATCTTGAGAGATGCCCTGTTCCTGAGTTACCCACACCTGCCAAACAAGTGGCTTTATTCTTGGATGGATTGCTAAGTACAAAGTTGCGATCCTATGTGTACTTGAAGGACCCTAGGATCATAGAAGAGTGTGTACGCATGTGCATCGACATTGAGGATAACTTAGGGGAGGAACTAGAGCTTTCAAAAATCTACAAAGATTCCGATAGTGCTTCTAGCCTCTCTTCCTCACAATCCACATCAATTGAGGAACTTGCGGAGAAGGTAGCTCAAAAACTAGGTGTCTCTAGTAAACAAATTCCTAGATTTGCCCTAGTAAAGAGGTGCTATACTTGCGGTGGTGACCATATGGCGAATGCATGTCCCATCATGTCTCAACCCCAAGTGAATCCTAGCAGCCAATATTGCACCATAGAACGGAGATACACAAATCACACAGCACAAGATTGCCTGTACAATCAGCAAGCGGTTAGGCAAACCTACCCTCAGCCATACCCTCAACAAGGCAGATACCAGAGTCAATACCCACCACAACAGTATACTAGGCCTCAGCAAAATTACCAACCTCAATATTAGGCCCAACTGAGACCTCAACCAGTGCTAGCACAGCAACCACCTGCTCCTACTAATGTGATTCCGGTAAAGTATGCTGCTGCAGAAGAAAACCTGAATAGGGCCATAGTGCCAGTAACCCCATTGCTATCAGAGAGTGACCCCAGTGACCATAGTTTCGATTCTACACATGTTGATAGCCTCCAGGCCTACTACATGCAGTCTCCTGAACATGGTGAGTCCTACTATAGTGAAGAGCCAAATGAACCTAGTTGGGAGTCAGATTACACAAACGTCATGTATGCAAACCCCAACCCTAGGCCCTAGCCTAGGCAGGTAAGACCCCCATTCCCTAGAGGACCATGCTACTGATGTCAAGGAGATCACCTCATTCGTGATTGCCCCTTACCTCCACCTACACAACCCTAGTCAGTAACAGTACAAGACTTTTGTCAAGACTGTGGGAAGGAGCATCTCTTACGAGATTGCCCTAAGAATCCCAATAATATGCCAAAAATAACTCCAATTAACGTTATTGGGTTAGTAGTAGACTCTACAGGAAGTGTGACGTCCACTGCACCAGTACACGTAGTCACGAGAGCCCAGGCTTTGCAACAGAACCCAGGAATAGGTCAAGGGAAGAGTGCAAAGGTTAGTGAAACTGAGAGCATAGCCAAGAAACGGTCGAGAGCCTGGAGGGATAGTCAAGAAAGAATAAAAAGACAATGGTCTAAAAAGATGAGCGACTTAGAAGAAAGCATAAGAGAAACAAAAGCCAAAATTGTTGAACTCACCTCTCAAACAAACTCTCACATACCACCACCACCCTCACTTCCATCACCATCTAACCCACCATCTGTCCACCTACCTTAGACCATCCCACCACCCCCTAGAGTAGGATCAGTGTTAGCTGACCCCACTCCTGAAGACATAGACATGATGCTTAAGGCATATCAGGCCAGAATCCAAGAAGGGCCAAATGTGACGGATCATGACAAGTGCTACCCTAGAGCTGACCTAGAGATAGAGAGAACCAAGCTATGTGCGAAAATGGTCGCATTGGCTCATACCATGTTTGAAGCCAGTCGCCTTTTCAACTACTCAGGCTCAGCTAAGACACAATTGCACTTGGATGGACTCCTGGAGAAGTTAGAGAGTATAATTGCAAGATCTGCCAAGGAAGAAAAAAATCAAGAAAGAGATGAGGCAAGCAAAAACATAAGCCATCCCCCACAGGAAGCTTATGTGCCCAATTCCACTGAACCAGACACCTCCTCTTCTATGAATAGGTTCACTCCAGAATTCCTACGAGAGATTCAAGAAGACAAATGGGCTAAAGAAAGTGAAGTCCCTCCTCCCATTGAACTTGTGGATGACACGCAGGATCAATTCCCACAAGATATCCCATCCATTTATGGAGAGCAGGAGAGCACCCAGTCTCAAGAGAGATTAGACTTTGAGTCTAATTCTTTACAAGAATTACCCCATTTCGCAGGCCCATGGGAAGCCAAGTCGACCTGTATGAGAGCACCCACCGTCATGGTAAGAAACGAAGACTCAGTCATACCTAGGAATACGGAAGTAGTGAAAAACACTAAAGTGCAGTGCAACCTCACTTTAGAAAAGTTACTCAAAGTTAGGCCAGAGTTATGGAAACATGTAGCCAAACAAGTACCAGAGATAGCAAAACCTCGTTCCCAGGTAGGTTCTCAGAGGACAGTGCCAGAAATTCCTCTAGACAAGATAGGAGATATGAGTGAAGGTGAAGAAGGAAACACCTATCTTCCCATTACCCATCAGGGGTACACAACCAAGGCAATTCTGGACTCAGGTGCAGGAGTTGCTATTGCTACCACTTCCCTATGGAAGCGGTGGGGCAAGCCAGCACTCATGCCCACGAGGATGAAATTGCACATTGCTGATGGCCACATAGAGAGGCCTTTAGGACTACTTGAAGGAATAACTCTCACTACATGTGGTGTAGAGTTTGAGCACACGTTTGCTATCTGTGATTTTAGTAAGAATCATGCATACGAGATGATTTTGGGAAGACCATTTATGCGACAGTTGCAAGTGGTCCAGGATTGGGGAACCAATTCCTTGTATTTGCAACACTTAGGTGTTACAACCAAAGTCAATCTCAAAAATTACTCTCATAGAGATATCCCTCCTATCCAATGGAATCCCATCCATAGAGCTAAAGATGATACAGAGTCGGTGCACTCCATAGGATCAAGATCCTCATGGATGCATGAAGACACTCACTTATGGATGTGCAAAGTGGCAGTAGAAGAGGAGAAGAGAGAAAGAGCCAAAGAAATAGGTGCAAAAGAAACACATAGATCAATTCAAGACCCAGCCTATGCACCTGTAGTCTTTCCTGATGAGGAATTTGAACCCCACGGCTGGGCAGAAATCCTAGCAACAATGGATGTAGCCATCAATGAACAATGGACACCTCACTGTGATGAAGATGGCTATGACATTTCAGTCTTCTCCATAGAGCCAATCATGGGAGAGGAAGTGTTAGAAGAGTGTGAACCTAGCCCTGATGCATTTGAGGATGCAAGTGACTCCGATCTAGAGTCAATCATCATGGACCCACCTTTTGCATCAGATGAAGAATACTTCTATGAAGTAGAATTTCAACCCGAGAGGCATGGAGAACTTACAAAGGATGTAAGGCTAGCCACACATGTGACCCCGAAGGAAGAAGGAAAGAAAAGAAAGAAGAGAGAAGTCACACCAAAAGAGGAAGAATCTTTGTTTGAGGTCCCGGAAAATTTTAAGAAATATGAGATAGATGACAAGAGAGTCATGATTAGAATGCCTAAACGAGAGGCACAATCAGGAGAGGCCTATGACAAAGAAACCACCAAGAAAATAGTGGTAGCTCTAGAAGAAGGAGAGGAGAGATGCACTTACATAGGACATGACCTGACGGAAGAAGAAGAGCACGAATTGATAGCCTTGCTAAGAGAATACAGAGATGTATTCGCTTGGAGCTACGAGGACCTGAAAGGTGTAGACCCTGACATACGCTCACACACCATTCCCATGACCGCGGATGCCAAACCATCCAAGCAGAAGCCATACACTTATAACGATAACTACGCTGCTAAGATCAAAGAGGAGATAGATAGACTGGTAGAAGCTGGATTCATCTATGAAATTGAGCACACTGAGTGGGTATCCCCCATCGTAGTGGTGCCCAAGAAAAACAAAAAGTTACGTGTGTGCATTAACTTGAAAAAGGTTAATGCTGCCACTATTCGAGATAACTATCCGCTTCCTATCACTGAACACCTCTTAGAAAGAGTAGCAGGCAAGGAAGTGTACAGCTTCCTTGATGGATTTTCGGGCTACAATCAAGTAGCCATAGCTCCAGAAGATCAGCATAAGACGGCTTTTGCCATTGAATGGGGCATTTTTGCCTTTAGAGTAATGCCATTTGGGCTTACCAATGCACCCGCTACATTCCAGAGACTAATGTGCCATGTATTTAAAGAGTTCCTGAGGAAGAACTTAGAAGTCTATGTTGATGATCTTTGTGCTCATTCCAACATTAGACAAACCCATATTCCTGAACTCAGACAAATCTTTGACAAATGTAGAGAATATCAAGTCTGCCTGAACCTAGAAAAGTGTGTTTTTATGGTCAGGCAAGGCAAGATTCTAGGACACATAGTGTCAAAGAATGGCATATCCACTGATGAAGAGAAAGTGAGAGCCATAGCGGAGCTACCTAGGCCAAAGAATGTCAAGGAAGTACAAGCTTTCATGGGGCATTGTGGTTATTACCGACGGTTTATACACATGTATGCCATCATAGCAAAGCCTCTGTATGGACTTTTGACTAACTTCGAGTGGACTATTGAATGTGAAAACTCCTTCAATGAGCTTAAAAGAAGATTGTGTTCAGCACCAATCTTGAGCACACCAGATTGGAATAAGCCCTTCCATGTTCATGTGGATGCATCCAATTATGCTATTGGATGTGTACTCGCACAACCTACTGGTGAAGGTAATATGGATCTCCCAATTTCCTATGTCAGTAGACAATTGAATGCAGCTGAACGAAATTACACCACTACTGAGAGAGAAGGCTTAGGCATGGTATATGCAATTAAGAAGTTTAGACACTATTTGCTTGCAAATAAGTTTAAATTTTTTACTGACCATCAAGCATTGTTATATCTGGTGAACAATCCATGCAATACAGGTAGATTAGTAAGATGGTTTCTCTTATTAATGGAATATGATTTCGAGGTTGTGGTAAGGAAAGGGAAGACTCATTTGAGAGCAGATCATCTCTCTAGGCTCACATCTGGAGAAGCCCCACAAGGAGTGTCAGATGACCTTCCTGATGCTTACTTGTTTAGTTGGGAAGTTGTACCTTAGTGGGCTAAGCCATTAGTGCCAGTATTGACATACGGGCCTAACCACCCAGTCATAAACACTCAAGGTAGAGAGGTAGTAAGAGCCCAGAAGTACCACATCATGGCAGGAAGCATGTACAAACAGACAGACCAAGGGATCTTAGCTTGTTGTGTGGAAGAGGATAAGTATGCCAAATGGTTGCAATTGGCACATGTAGGTGCATTAGAGCAACACTACTCAAAACAACGAACCCTACAGACACTAAGGAGACTCGGAGTGCATTGGCCTACTATGGAAGCTGATGTACATCGAATGTGTAAAGAATGCCCAATCTGTTGCACTAAACCACCTGTGGAACATGCCACTCTATATCACGTGTCCATAGTGCCAGATTGGACTGAACCATTAGTAGATTTCTTGAGGACGAGAACATTTCCTCAAGATATGACACTGGCCAGACGAAGAAGTCTAGAACAAGAAGCCCTAGATTACTCACTCATTGGTGGTAATCTATACAAGCGTGGTAAAGATGATTACCTGAGACTATGTGTCCATGAGAGTGAATATCTCAAGATCTTGGAAACTGCACACCAAGGTGTAGCAGGAGGACACTTTGGACCAGATCGGGTGATCAAGGCAATACTATTTGCGGGCTTCTGGTGGCCGACCCTTCACATGGATGCACATACCTATGTGAAATGGTGTGATGTGTGTCAGAGAACTCAGTATCCTATACGCAAAGATGAGATGCCATTGAAACCTATGATGGGTGGACGTGCATTCTCTAAGTGGGGAATAGACTTTGTAGGTCCTATTAATCCCCTAGCCAAGGGTTCACATGCTGAATACATCATTGTGGCCACAGATTATCTAACAAAATGGGTTGAGGTAAAAGCTACGACAAAGAACGATGCTCAAACAGCTGCTAAGTTCCTATTTGAGAATGTGTTCACTAGATACGGGCTACCTATAGAGCTGGTAAGTGATAGAGGCACTCACTTCTTGAATGAAGTTATTGAAAATCTGCTCCAAGAGTTCTTGATAGTACACAAGAAGTCTGCCCCCTATCACCCACAAGCTAATGGCCAAGCCGAAAGCACAAACAAGATTCTATGCAATGTGCTTACCAAATTGGTGAATAATAAACGCTCTGATTGGGACAAACAGCTACACCATGCTGTTTGGGCATACCAAGTGGCCTATAAAACGGTACTCCAAGCCATACCCTTTCAGATGGTATTTGGCCAAAATGCGGTGCTACCTTTGGACTTCTTGATTCCCACATTGAGAGTAGCACAGGAGCATGAGTGGACGGGCCATGAACTCTCTTCGAGAATTTTTGACCTTGAACGACTAGGTGAAACCAGACTAAGAGCTATAGTAGGAATATATGCAGCTAAGAAACGACAGAAGGCGTACTTTGATGCCCATGTTAAGGATAAAGGATTAAAGGCCGGAGACTTAGTTTTAGTCTACACTTTGAAGCAACATGCAAGAAAATTAGAGAAACGTGGCTATGGACCTATGATCATAAACAGGATTTCGACTAGTGGAGCAGTACAACTGGCCACTTTAGAAGGCGATATTCTCCCTAGCTACATCAGCAGGTGCAGAGTCAAGCTGTATCAAGAACCTCTCACAGAAGAAATGCTCAGTCGACTCAACACTGCTAAGAAACGCAAAGAAGAAGAACAACGAGTTCGAGAAGAAGCTCAAGCAGAAGCTTTAGAACGCATCAGAAGGATGAAGTTGAGACGGTAGGGTAGGGATCAACCTAGGACAGGTGCCTATGAGGATCCAGGAGATCATGTGGCAATGTGTGAAGTCTCAGGAATAAGTCCCCAAAGAATAATAGATCGACGTCCTTTTGTGACTTTAGAAATAGGACAAGGAGTTAGTGCAAAAACAGTGCGAGCATTAATTGACTCAGGTGCAGCCACTAGTGCGGTGACACTTTTGAAAGAAACTTGGAGAAGCTTGTCGAAGGTAGAAAAGTGTGTTTCGAAGCGATGAAGTTTGGTCAAGCCAACCAGCACAAGACCAGCCCTTGAGCTTTTGGAGACTCAAATAGACCTTATAGGCATGCTATAAGTGCAAAGAAACACACTATGTACTTTGGAGCATCAAAGAGAATGAGTCGATACAAAACAGATAGGTTCATGGGTCGACTAGCTCAAAAAACTTACTATCTATGGAAGAGACAATGAACTTCAAATGCCCATAGCGACCAGCGTGATTACAATTAGAAAAAATCCTTTTGTGGGAGTGATACACATAGTGTTGAGTGTATGGAATGCACAAAAGTATAAGGAATAAGCAAAATATGCTATAGGAATGAATGCGACATTCACCGGTGGTACTTCCTATTTTTCAGGAATACGCAGAGATTGACCCCGAGGCAGAAAATCTGAGATTTCTCCAAATCTGCGGAACCAAATGATTTGAAAATTTACAGGCATAAACTAGACACTAATACCTTTCCAATGATCCTCTTGCACTCAATTTGGAGCTCTGAGGAGAGAGCAGCAGCCTCTACAAGATTACTGTTGGCGAAGAAGATGATGCAGAAAATTGAAGGAGCAAGACAATGATGGTCACAAGTGTATGTATATTGCTTCCATGTAATGTACAAGTGATTTCAACTCCTTAAATAGCCTCTAGGAGTGTTCCACGACTTTTACAACTTGAATTTGAATTCAAATGAAGGTGGGAATGGTTGTTGGAGGGAATCAATTCACTTCCCTACAATCTAGGAAAAGTGAAGATCTTGATTGATCTACTTTTAGGTGACTTGATTTGCTTGATTGGCAACTTCAACCACCAAAATTTCGTGGGATTTTGGCTCTATATTTCTACCTTTACATGTGTCAAGCTCAAGGCTTTTACAACGGTAAATGAGCCATCAAAATATTCTCAAAAAATACAATAAATGAGCATATGAAAAAGAACTCTCCAACGGATATTCTTTCGACGCGATAGCCTTTGATGTAGATCAAATCCACCTCAAGCATAGTGTAAGCTTGATGTTCCAACAACTTTCTTACTGTCGAGAATTGAAATTAAAAGTCAATCCTATAGAAGCATATCTCATAGGATTGGGAGGAGTGGAAACCCCTTGCATGGGCGAGGTGGAACTTCCCCTCTCTATTCAAGATGTTCCAATGACAGTTAAGGTACTAGTGTGTCAAGATGAGGATCTCACAGAGCCTCTGGTCTTGGGTCAAGACTGGATCTATGACCATGCAGTCAACTTAAACCTAAGAAGCGGATTTCTTCAGGTATGGGTGAATCAGAGTCGAATTACAGTTGAGTTAGATAATGGAGCACTCAAGGAACTAGAAAAGGCACACACTCCTGGTCCTTCCAGGGGTACACATGAAGTTGACCATGTTGTTCTTGTCCAAAGCTATGTGATGCAGAGGAATGGAGATCTCAATAAAGAAGTCAAGGCCTCGACGGAACTCCCTTCTTTTCCAAAGGCCAGAGGGAGGCAGCAACCAAAGGCAGATCAATTACTGAAGACTACCTATGCGGGAGACCAAAAGAACGTGCGAAGCAGAATGACTCGGCCATTGAAACAATTGTGGGTGCGAAAAGGCGAGCTGCCTATTGTAGTCAAGTCACAACAACTATCTCAACTTCCTATTAGTAATCAATGACATGATACTAATAAGAGGACTTTCAAAACTTCTTTTGAGAACGTGAAATCTATCTGGGTGCCCAAGAAGTCAATGAAGGCTGGCCCACAATCAAGACAAATTTGGGTGCCTAAGGCTTGCTTGCGGGCTCAACTAGTCCCGCACAAATCACATCATACACGACAGGATTCACTCACTCAAGGAGTCGTTACCCACTCTTGTTTAATACGCACGAACACACAGTTGCCCAGAAGCACGCACAGACTCACTTGTAAATGGGTCCCAAAAACGCATCATCCCCAAGCAGAATTACTCATAAAACCCTCCAGAGTCTCCACAAAACCAAAACCAAAAACCATCCATTGTGTTTGGCAACCTAAGACTTGTAATAAACCCCCCGACCCCCATTTGTGAATCCATCTCCACTTGCTAACTACATCACTCATACACTACATCTTTCCATCTACCTCCGAGGACTATCCATTCATTAACTACACACAGTCATCGAGCACTCACTGACCCACTAACCCATTACTTACCCCATGATAATGTTGTAACGGGGACAAAAAGTGTTCTATCTTGTCCATTACAATATTAACGCATGACCTATATTCTCACAGAAACAGCAAGCAATAACAATGGCAGAAGCAAGAGGTACCAGTTCCCAGGCAGGGTCTAGCGCACAGATTGTGGACATAGAAACCCTCCTCCTGGAACCACCACTCACTGAAAGCGCTCAAGAACTTCAAGCGGTGCATGTTCTCCTTATTCAGGACCCTCCTCAGGGACACACTTCTCAAGTGGGGAAACATGCTCATTGGTTTAGTGATGTCGCAGGGCCATTGGGTGATGGCACCTATTTTTGGGAGGCAGAAATTGAATTCAATGGCAAATGGGGACGTTATCATTTTTTCACTCGCGAATTTGAAAACTATCAGAATGCAGAAGTAATGCGATCGGTTTGGACCAAAGCGGGATTGGATAGCTACTTCAAAGCACATTTGCCTAAGCCAGATTTTCTTCACTGCTCCTACTTTATCAGTACCATCACTCCTAGCAGGGCCAAGGGAGGCGATAGTACTTTTGTGCTACCCTCACTATTGCAAGGCCACGAACTCAAGAGATTCAAACTGACCCTCAATTTGGTACGAGAAGCATTGAACATGCAAGGAATGCATATTCCCACTGAGAAAGAACTAATGGTTCCAGGCAGGATGAAGCATAAAGACCTCAACAAATTGAAGGACATGGTCACAATGACACCTACCATTGCTCTACACCTACGAACTATCATGCAACATTTTGCTTTTCCTGCCCAAGAACGGTTCACTATGCCACCAAAAAAGATATGGTTCAGCTTGTACTTGGCGGAGACAGAGAACCTCACCATCAACATACCGCACTAGATCATCGATCAAATACATCTAGCCCATCAACGGTGGAATAAGAAACAGAAAAATGTACTTCATGGATGTTGTGCTCTCACAAGAATAATTTACAGGTGCTTAGCGTATGACATGCCCATTCAAAGAGCACTAGTATGGTCCAGGGCCCAAGAGTTCCAAAGACGACTATCAACGGCAAGCCCTCCATCGAAGAAGATGAGAGGGGGAGTTCAATTACCATGTGCTCAACCAAGGGGAGCCACTACCACACCCGAGGTGACTCCCCCACAAACGAGGTGTGTCCGACCATTCACCATTCGCCTACCCAGACCAAGTGCAGAAGGACCCAACCTGGTGTTTCCTCCTATTCCTTCAGACTTGGAATTCCCTCAAGGTTACACCCTTGCTGATCTAACAGATGAAGAAATCGCCCGTTTGATCAATGAATCTAACCTGGAGACAGAAGCGGAGCAGACCCAAGAACAACAACCCACGACTACAACTTCAGCCCCGACCCAACCGGGAGTAGTAGAAGTAGAAGACAATGAAGAAGAGACAGAAGAACAAGAGGCACATGAAGAGTATGATCAAGAATATGAAGAACTTTCAGAACTAGCAAGTGCCCCGGCATACTCGGCCCAAATAAAAAGATTATACGAAACCATGAAGCGAGTCCAGGAGCAACACAAGCTGTCGCTCGAAATAGGAAAGATGATCATGAGCCAAATGTTAGTCGAGGAAGGTGTGGATGACATGTTCATCGAATCAATGAACTTGCACGCTGACGCAGTGGGCTTAGATGAGGCTGTTCATGTAGCCATGACTTATATTAATCGATTTGAGAAACGTGTACCTACCCGTCCCATGCGATCTGGCAAACAAATACACATCAATGTATCAGAACCAGCAGGCAACACACAAACAGAAGAACATCAGGAGGAACCACTCTCACCACCCACCTCACCTCTCACTACACATGTCACCTCACCACCTAGCACTACCACACCTATTTCTGCCATTACCACAGTCGTCATGGGAATTCCTCTCTCTTCCAGCATCCAATTTGGAGGAGCTACCATGCCCACCTTCACGACACTCTTCACAAATATCACATCCACCCCACCCACTGTCCCCATCTTTACAGTCACACACACATTCGACACAATGGAAACATCACCAGCCACAGCACCACTCCCACCCCCCACACAACCTCAATCTCCCATACCCCCTCCACCTACCACCACTTGACTCCACAGCATTCACAACTTCCTTCCCCTTCCCCATCCCCCCTGCATCTTCATCTTTCCCTGCATCGTTTAATGTAAATAGTATATTCATAGCATTACATCAATGCGTGTATCAACTTCAGAGTGAGTACCAGGCTCTACTGTCATCATCAGCTGACGACGAATCATCAACAACTACAAAGACGGCTTACAATTATAGAAGAGGAAAATGCAAACCTCAACCAATGCTACACCACTCTCGAGCAAGCTCATCAAACCCTCCTGGAGACACCCCAACCATCACAAGAGTCAGGCGTCAAACAACTCGAAGCCTTACTAGAGGTTTACCAAACACATAACCTGAGAGTCCGATGAAATTTAACTCTACTCCGAAAACACATGGCTACAGCCCTTGAAGAAAACAAACGTTTGCAGAAACAAAACGAAGAAAACCTAGAAGCTGCCATGGAAGGCTCTCCCCATGAAATCGACCCAGAACAATTCAAAGCAGTTCCCTCAGAAACCATGAGAACAATCTTGAAAAGCTATGCGGATTTATTAGAAGCACATGATGATTTGGAAAGGGAACGGGATGAACTACGTAGCCAGCTCAGGGAACAGGAGGCTCAACCCAAAGTCATAGAAACGACCTCGACTTCAAAGGAAGTAAAGGCATTGACAGAGCAGGTGGCGGAGCTACAGAAAAAGTTACTGGAATATGAAAGGCAGCCCTCTCCAGTTGTAGAACCAGAGCCTGAGGAATTAGTATCCATTGAGGTGGACGAAACGTATGAGGAACCATATGTTCCTATGCCGATGCCAGGTGGTGCACAGACCTCATAAGGAATGGACACCTTAGAAGTTGAAGTACCTGAATGGCTCCAGACACTAGAGAAAACAGCAACAACCCATGAAGATCGAGTGGCAACTCAAATCCAATCAATGGCAAAGTTAGAAGACACCATCAGAAAGTCAGAATATTTCCGCAGCATGTCTCATCATAGATGGATTGGCACCAACGACGATCAATATGTGCCATATTGTGTACTCCTTGCAGATTACAACGCGGAGATCCAACCCAGAT
>CM035424.1:9972126-9977126 GCA_020310875.1 Ceratopteris richardii
GTATCATTACAGGAATAGAAAGTTTTTTGGAGTTGTGAAGGTTCAAAATCATCTGTTTTGATTTGATCACTACTCAATCACTTTGTAAAGCACCTATATAGTTTCTTGATGTCATTTGGAAGCTCAAGGAGTCTCCTAACCATATCTGAAGAGAAAAGAGGGAAGGTGTGAAGCAGGTCTAGCAGCACCAACTTGATCTTCTGATTGTACCCAGCCATCACATCCAACAGTGGTATCAGAGCAAACAAGGTAATTATGGGTGATGGTTTCCCTTCTTTCATTGACAAATTGGATAGAAATAACTACCAGGCTTGGTCATTGAGAATGAAGACCTATCTACAAGGGAGAAGCTTGTATGGATACATATCAGGAGATGAGGAATTGCCCTCATTCAAAACCAGAGGCCTACCTACAAAGGATGAACATGAGAGGCTCAACCAATGGTGTGCTAAAGATGCTTTGGCAAGGTCATATCTTCTAAACTCTATCTCTGATTTCCTTCTACCTCATGTAAGGAACTGTAAGACTTCCCAAGAGACTTGGGAAACCTTGTCAACATACTTTTCATCAAGCACAAGGGCCAGAAAGAATCAGCTATGGATTGAGTTTACAACTCTTAGGAAGCAATCAAAACAATGTGTCTCAGATTTTGTCACCAAAGTCAAAGACATTGCAGATCAACTTGCAAGTGTTGGAGAAGAAATTGAAGAAGAGCAAATAGTCAGACAAGTGATCAATGGACTAAAGGCAGATGACAAGTGGGAGAGCTTTACCACTGCAATGGACTTATACATGGACATCCAAGCACCTGATCTAACAACTCTGATTGGACAACTCTTTACACATGAAGCAAAGATCACAAAGAATGGAGAGCAATCAAAAGGTAACAATCCCTCTGCCCTATATACAGATAAGAAGTCTAAAGATAAGGGTAAAAGTAAGAAGGTTGATGAAGAAGGCTCTACCTCCCAAGCAAACTATGCAGGGAGAGGTAGATCATCTAGAGGTAGGGGCAGAGGAGGTAAGTCAGGTAGGGGGAGACCCTATAACCAATCTCCATGCAATATATGTGGCTTGTCTAACCATACTACAGATGAATGCTACAAGAACTACAAGAACCAAAGAGGTAGAGGTCACCAAAGAGGAGGATACTCCCAAGGCAGAGGCAGATTCAATCAATCTCAAGGCTACCATGGCTACAACAATAATTACAACAATAGCTACAATCACAATGGCAATTATCAAGGTGGATACAGGAACAGGAAGGATTACAACAATTATGCAGAGGAGCAAGATGATTCCTTGTTGATTATGAACATGACATCTAAATCAGGTATCAATGATGATCATTTGTTCTATATTGACTCAGGTTGCTCTAATCATGTAGCTGGAAATGTTGCCTTACTCTCTGATTTGGAAGAACCCAAAGGCAAGCACCAAGTGCAGACAGGTGATGACACTAAACATTCAGTGGTTAAAGTAGGCAATGTCAAAACAAGTGATGGTAATCAAAATTTACTAAGCAGAGTATTGTATGTTCCAACAATCACCAAGAATCTGATGAGTGTAGGTCAGATTGTTGAAAAAGGTCTACAGGTCAGGTTCACTCAACATGGTGCATATGTGGAGGATCCAAGACATGGATTCAGAAGGATAGCCAAGGGAGAGAAATCAGGTAGATTATTTACCTTTGAACTTGAAGATACTAAGAACATTGCCTTGTACAACTATAAGGACCAAACCCTATCAGAATTGGAGATGTGGCACAAGAGATTGGGTCATATTGGAGAAAGGACCATAAAGCAAATGAGTAGAGATCAATGTGTGCTTGGGATACCTAATGTATCCAAGCAACACATGATATACAAGTGTGGGGCTTGTCAGTTTGGTAAGTCACACAGATTGCCATACACCAAGAAAGGATTTATGCATGAAGATTACTTGGAATTGGTGCATACAGATGTTTGGGGACCAAGCAAGAAGCCATCCATATCTTGATCAAGGTACTATGTGTCCTTTATAGATGACTATAGCAGATGGACTGTCTTGTACTTCATGAAACATAAAGATGAAGTATTTAATTGTTTCAAAAGGTATCTTGCATTAGTTGAGAATCAAACAGGTAGACATTTGAAGAGGCTAAGGTCTGATGGTGGTGGAGAATACTTCTCCAATGACTTTGAAGAATTCTTGCAGGAAAGAGGCATCAAGAGGGAGATTACCACAAGGTACTCACCTGAACAAAATGGGGTAGCTGAAAGAAGGAATAGACTTATTGTGGAAACAGCTAGGTCTATGCTTAATGAGAAAAAACTACCAAATTATCTTTGGGCAGAGAGTGTATCTACTGCCACATATTTAATTAACAGGTTGCCATCAAAGACACTTGATGGAATGACACCCTATGAGGCTTGGCATGGTAAGAGACCATCTCTGGATCATTGCAAGATCTTTGGGTGTGTTGCATATGTGCATATTCCCTCACAGGTAAGGGGAAAGCTAGACCCTAAGGCTGAAAAGTGCATCTTTATTGGTTATGATTTGAATCAGAAAGGATACAGGTTCTATAACCCCTCAAACAAAGGCTTCAAGGTAAGCAGAGATGTCATCTTTGATGAAAATGATTCATGGTATGAAAATGAGTGCAGGAAAGTTAACCTACCTTATGATATGGAAGAAGACTTTCCAAAGCTTGTCAGGCAAGAACCAACTCAGAAGGAGGACACAAGCTCAGATGATGAAGACACCATCAACATTGAAGAGTTCAAGGCTTGGAAATCCAAAGGGAAGATGAAGATGAAGCAACTTGAAGACAATCCAGAATCCTCAACTCAAGCTATGAGGAGATCTCAAAGAGAAAAGAAGAAACCAATTAGGTATGGATATGATACTTCACTTGTAACCAAGCACTCTGTATATCTTGCAAAGGATATCTTGAATGAAGAACCAGGTACATTTGAGGAAGCTATTACTAAACCAGAATGGAAGGAAGCAATGGATGAAGAAATGGAGGCTCTCAAGGAGAGTGATACTTGGGACTTGGTACCCAAGAAGGACTCCATGAAAGTTATAGGATCCAGATGGATCTACAAACTCAAGAGGAACTCAGATGGCACAATAAATAGGTATAAAGCTAGGTTGGTAGCCAAGGGTTTTGCACAAACCCAAGGCATTGATTATGAGGAGACATTTTCTCCTGTGGCCAAGATGCCAACTATCAGAATCATGGTGAGTGTAGCTGCATCCAAGAATTGGAACATGTACCAATTGGATGTGAAGAATGCATTCTTAAATGGATGGATATCTGAAGAGGTCTACATGTCACAACCACCTGGCTATGAGGATCCCAATAAGGTAAATCATGTTTGTAAATTGAAGAAGGCTCTGTATGGATTGAAGCAGGCACCTAGAGCATGGAATTACAGATTGACAACCTATCTCTTGGATCAAGGATTTGTGATGAGTAAAGCAGATACTTCATTGTTTATAAAGAAGAACAATTCAGAGGTAATATACTTGTGTGTCTATGTTGATGACATCATTATTACAGGAAATGATGTTCAAGGAATTAGACAAATCAAAAGTCAAATGATGAAGGAATTCAAGATCAATGATCTTGGATTATTGAAGTACTTTCTAGGACTTGAATTGGTATACACAAATTCAGGTATATTCATTACTCAGAAGAAGTACATTCAGGACATGGTTAAGAAGTTTAATTTGCAGGAAGCTAAGATCTCAAACATTCCTATGGAGGTCAACCACAAACTTAGTGCACATGAAGGAGAAGAGCTTAAGGATATTACAGGTTACCAAAGTTTGGTAGGTAGTCTTAATTATGCTACCTTAACCAGGATTGACATATCATATGGTGTTAGTGTACTTAGCCAATTTATGCATAAGCCAAGAGTACCACATTTGGAGGCAGCCAAGAAGATAGTAAAGTACCTAAAGGGGACACAAAATCATGGTTTGTATTTTCCATATTCATCAGACATTGATATCAAAGTATACTCAGATGCAGATTGGGCAGGTTGCAAAGATGACAGGAGGAGTACATCTGGTTACATATGCTTTGCAGGTGATAAACCAATTTCTTGGTCATCCAAGAAACAACCCACAGTGGCTCTGTCATCTACTGAGGCAGAGTACAGAGGACTAGCCAATGCCACTCAAGAAGCAATATGGTTGAAGCTACTATATTCAGAATTAGGTCTATACACAAGGCCACCTATCATATTTGGTGATAACACAAGTTCACTTCACCTAGCAGCTAATCCTGTGTATCATGCTAGGACAAAACACATAGAGGTTCATTACCACTATGTGAGGGAGAAATTGCTTAGCAAAGAAATTCAATTATCATATGTGTCTACTAATATACAATGTGCAGATTTGCTTACAAAAGCTTTGGATGGGAGCAAGCTATGCAGGTTTAAATCCATGATTGGATTACAGGATATCATTGAAGACTAAAGATGAAGACTCAAGCGAGTGTTTGGCTTGAGGGGGAGCTGTTGGTGCAAACAAGCCTTAAACACTTGGCTTTGTTTTGTACCTTGAAGACTCAACATAAAGCTTGGACAATTGGAACCTTGGAAAGCTAAAGTTTGGACCCATGAAGGATGTATTCAAATGAACCTTGAACTATAGGAACCAATACCTAACTGATTATTATCTTTTATCCAATGTAAAAGTCAATATGACTTAACTCATGTCTTGTAATTACACCTACCTTCAAAAGTCGTGAAATTTGAAAGGTATGAATGGAGAGAATATCTCCATGTGATTAGATGAGAGATTTGAGGGAGCCTATATTTGAATTTGAAATTCAAACTCTCTTCAAACTCTTATAAAAGACTATGGAAAAAGTGGCGGGTTCAGAAGCTCACTTCCCGAGGTAATTCCAAGCAATACATTGAGTGTGTGAGAGCTACTATTGAGCCTACACCTCTGAGTACCATTGGGCATCACTCTACATGCCAATGGGAATGTACATT
>CM035424.1:10011075-10013575 GCA_020310875.1 Ceratopteris richardii
CTTTTTTTGCAAAAGGGGAAGTGACTTATTTGGGGAGAGTTGTTTCTAAGGAAGGGATTCATATAGATCCTGAGAAAGTTAAAAGCATAGTTGACTGGCCTACACCCAAATGTGTGAGAGATGTGAGAAGCTTCCTTGGTTTGGCACAATATGAGAGGGAACCCATTAGGGAGTTTTCTCGAATCGCAAATCCTCTTATAGAATTGACAAAGAAAAATAGAGAGTTCATATGGAACGATGAGTTTCAAAATGTGTTTGACGAATTAAAACAGAAAGTTATTGAAAATTGTGTGCTAAAGATACCTGAATTAGGGAAGCCTTTCATTGTTGCATGTGATGCTAGTGGAAGCCAAATCGGATGCGTACTTTCACAAGAAGGGAGGGTAGTGGCTTATGAGTCAAGGAAATTAAGGAAACATGAATTAAATTATACAACACATGACTTAGAAATGCTTGCAGTTGTTCATACACTTAAACATTGGAGACACTTATTGCTTGGAGTAAAGTTTGAATTAAGAAGAGATAATCAGAGCCTTAAATACATATTTACTCAACCTTTACTTAACAATAGACAAAAAAGATGGATCCAATTGCTAAGTGAATATGATTTTGATATTAAATACTTAGCAGGAAAAGAAAACAAGGTGGCCGATGCTTTGAGTGGTAAACCCTTATGCAGTTCAATTTCTATTTTATCCTATGATTTTGATATTGGAAAAGAATTAAAAGAAGATTTATTTTATGGAGCAATCTTGAAATTTTTGGGTATGAATCCAGGTTCTATATTTAAGGGAAAATTTCATTTGAGAAATAATGATTTGTATTGTAATTCTCGTTTATGTATTTCTTCTCAATCTGTTTTGAAAGCAAAGATCATGCATGACTGTCATGATGCACCTTTCTCTGCACACCCTGGTTTTCTAGAACTTATGCAAAAGTGAAAGCTTCATATTACTGGCCACGTATGAAATATGATATTAAGAGGTATGTGGAAGAATGTCTGAAATGTCAATAGGTTAAGGCTGTATTTAAAAGGAGTTCTGGCATATTACAACCATTAGATGTGCCCGATCAAAAATGGGAATCCATCTCTATGGATTTCATAACAAAGTTGCTTGTGACCAGAAGTGGGCATGATACCATCTTTGTTGTCGTGGACCATCTTACAAAGATGGCACATTTTATTCCCATGAGGAAAACTGATACAGCTTTGCATGTTGCTAAACTTAGAAATTTTTAGGTTAAATGGTATACCCAAAAGTATAATTTCTGATAGGGATGCAAGGTTCACATCTAATTTCTGGAAAGCAACATTTCAATCCATAGGAACAGAATTATGCATGAGTACTGCATTTCATCCTCAAACTGATGGTGAGACCGAGAGGGTTAACAAGGTGCTTGAGGATATGTTACGC
Source organism: Ceratopteris richardii (assembly GCA_020310875.1). NCBI lineage: Eukaryota > Viridiplantae > Streptophyta > Polypodiopsida > Polypodiales > Pteridaceae > Ceratopteris > Ceratopteris richardii. The sequence continues at coordinate 10,012,491 of CM035424.1, forward strand.
ATGTATGTGAATGATAAGCAAAATAATTGGACTGAATATTTGCCTTTGGTTGAATATGCATATAATACTGCATGGTGTTCCTCTATTAAGATGACACCTTTTGAAGAAATGTATGGTTATAATTGCTTGCTGCCGCATTCACTTTTTAACTCACAGAATCAGGTTGAAATATCCAAATTGATGCCTGAAAACATGGATTTGGAGCTAAATAGCTAAGGAAAAACATGAAAGATGCACAAAAACGTCAGAAATTATATCATGATCTCAAAGGGAGGCCCTTGGAATTTAGAAAAATGATCTAGTTTTTTTGAAAGTGATTCCTTCTAAATCAAATCTGGTTTTAGGCAAAGATCATCGATTGTCTCCTCGTTATGTTGGTCCTGTCAAAATCTTAAAGAAAGTTGGTTCTGTTGCATATTTACTTGACCTACCTAATACTTTGAAAATTCATCCAGTCTTCCATGTTGGATTACTTAAAAAGTATGTTCCTAATGTTGATCATGTTTTGCAGGACAAATCTAAGTTGAAGGAAGATGCCACTTTTGAGCTTAAACCAGAAGTTATAATGGATAGGAGAATTAGACATCTTAGGAATAATGAAATAGTGGAAATTTTAGTAAAATGGTTTGCATATCCTATTGAAGATTCAACATGGGTTGGTTTAGATGAGTTTATGGAACATTATCCTTCTTTCCAACTCTGAGGACAGAGTTCTTAAAAGAGGGGGAGAATTGTAAGATGCCACATTGATTTCCCACCGAGGGGGGGGAATGTGTAGCTAATAATGAAATTTTATGTTTAGGATATTCTAATCATGTCTGCAAAATTTTGTAGCAATAATTTTTTACATTCTCTCTCTAGAAAGTTGTCGCATGAAATTTGTATGTTAAATTTGAGCATGAAGATGAAGGAATTCGAAAAAGTATTGTATGAGAGAAAGGTAGAGTACTCTTAGTAGAAAAAATTTACCTGATTGAATTTTTTTTAGTTCCTATGTTTTATGTCTCATTTGGTTCCATGAAGATAGGTTCACGAAGAGATTTTTCACGTTTTTCATCTCTCTAGAATTTTTTATTTTGCAAGGC
>CM035424.1:10021075-10026075 GCA_020310875.1 Ceratopteris richardii
AAAGAAATACGAAGCAAAGTTGACAGGTTCTCGAGCAGCTAAATCTGTAGCGGAGTAAAAGGGACAAGAGATTCCATATGTACGCTTTTGGAGATTCAAAATGGCAACTAAGAATTGGAGTGCCGATCTCTCAAGTTCGAGGCGATAGAGGATTGCATATTCGTTCGAGGAGTATCTAGGGAATAGCTAGATCATGGTAGCTATTAGTAAATTTGGGCCATTCTCTCGTCCTTGTCGAGGGAGTCGAAATGTATCAGCAAAGGCTTGGAAAGTGATTACGGTACGGGATGGTAGGCTAGTGATAGGCCAACTCTGCTCGGTGGCAGGTGTGGCAGCGATGGCGGCGATTATTTGGGCATAGAATGGGTGGCAATCCACTGAATGCCAAGGCAGTTCAACGAAATTGACCAACCCCCGGCTGCGCAGGAACTCTCCTACATCGGCAAGGAGTCCGTCATGGAAAGCGGCGAAGTTTGCCAAAGCTTCCATGGCGCACAGATGATAGCAAGCACGCTAACACAAGCGTAGGGTAAACAGAGAGCACAAACACACAAATCACACAAACACAATAGTTTTTAACAGTGAAACAAAAAAGGTTAAGTAGATACTTGATACCGAGAAGCAATTAAATTTGTGAATCATTGCATGATATTGAGCTGATAACCTCATAACTTTGGTGGGCATGTAGGAGCGGAATCGATAAGGCAGGGCAGCTGTTAGTCATAATTATATATCAAAACGCGGATATTCACAGACTTATTTTATTAAGTACGCAAAAAACAAAATAAAAACAAATAAATAAAATGAAAAAACGTTGAACATGTCAGCGAGAGCCAGATATTTGATGATACGGCCGCAGCTTTGAACCATTTATCACCTTCGGAAGAGGACTTCCGGTCAAAGTAGTCAACCGAAACCTAGCTGGGCCTACTTGTTCAGTAATCTGATAGGGACCAAACCATCGTAACTTGAATTTTCGAGCAGAGCGATTCGATTTTGCATTGTAAAAGAGTACAAGCTGTCCCATCGAAAAAACTGGAGTTTTTAGATATCGGTCATGTGTTTGAGCTTGTCTTAACTGTACTTCCTGAATAGTCAGAAAACTTTGCCATCGATGCTCATCCAGTTCTCTAACTGTATCCAACTGAAATGACAGAGATTCTTCAGGTAGTAGTTTCTGAGTGATGGCTATATGTAAACTTGGCACAACAATCTCCATTGGTGCTATGGCTTCCAGTCCATAAGCCAATTTGAAAGGTGTTAGTCCTGTTGCTACCTTGTAGGTAGTCCGATACGCGCATAATACTGCAGGTAACAGTTGATCCCGCCTTTCCAGTGATTCCAAAATCAGTTTTCGAAGCATATTCAACAGGGTTTTGTTTTTACTCTCAGCCAAACCATTGGCACGAGGATAATAAGGAGAACTAAATTTATGCATTATTTGAAAAGAATGGGTGAGTACTGTCATTAAGTTGTTAGCGAAATGCGTGCCTTGATCTGTAACAAGCTCCAGAGGTAAGCCAAAATGCGGGAAAACATCTTTCATTAGACACTTTGCCACCGAAACAGCTGTGGCGGACCTTAAAGCCCATGCTTCTGCCCATCTGGTAGCATAATCTGTACATGTTAGAATATAACGATTATTACTGAGTATGGCTGGCGGTGTAATAGGTCCAACAAAATCTAGGCCCCACTTCTGAAAAGGCTCCAACGGCAAGACAGGTTGGAGAGGGAAAAAATGGCGTTGTAGAGGCTGTCCAGACCATTGACAAGTATCACATTGTTTGACAAACTGAGATACATCCCTGTACATAGTAGGCCACCAAAGTCCACTCTGCAAAATTTTTCGGTGCGTTAAATCTGCTGCAAAGTGTCCACCGAAAGGAATTAAGTGAGCCAGAATAATGACTGAGTTAACTTCATGCGGAGGAATACAACGAAGTAAAATTCCAGTGTGATCCATATAGTATAATTCTCCAGCAATTAACCAGAATCTGCGACTGTACACTGCAATCTTTCTACGCATTGAAGGAGAGGTTTGCGCAGGAATACATCCATCAGTAAGAAAAGTTAATATCTGATCATAATATGTAGATGGCATAGGAGGTTCTGAAAATTCATCATTAGTTGGTTCAGTAACATAAATCGCTGGTGTGGTGTCATCTACACCGATCGGAGCTTCACCGGAATCTAAGCAAGAAAGGAAATCTGCTAAGGCATGTGAGCTGTGGGGCCGATGGATTACTTCAAAATCAAACTCTTGTAAAAGTAGAACCCAACATGCTAATCGACCATCTAAATGCTGTTGTCGTACCAGATAGACAAGTGCAGCATGATCTATATGAAAAGTAAATCTGCGGCCAAGTAAATAGTGTCGGAATTTCTTTACCGAATACACTAAACCCAGACATTCTCTTTCAGTTACAGAGTAATTCTTTTCTGCAGGAGCAAGTCTTCTACTCGCATAATAAACAGGCTGGAACCACTTATCAGTTTGTTGCATTAACACACTGCCGATGGCGATATCTGATGCATCTACAAAAACATGAAACGGGCGTTCCCAATCAGGTGGTTGTAAAATTGGGACCTGTGTTAATAAACACTTTAGACGATCAAATGTTGTTTGACATTCTTGAGTCCAATCAAACTGTTTAGGAGTACTCGTGATTAAACGATTGAGTGGAATGGCTAAATGAGCGAGCCACCATAAATGACGACCATGCCATCTCACTTGACCCATGAAACGCATTACTTCCTTTGGTGTAGTAGGTACAGGTGCTTCTAACACAGCTACTACCTTATCTGGGTGGACTTGTATGCCCTGTGTAGATACAATATGGCCAAGCAACTTACCACATGAAACCGCAAACACAGGTTTTTTTGGGTTCAGACAGAGTCTGTATTCTCTGCATTTCTCAAAGCAGCACCGTAAATGGAACAAGTGTGCTACCATCTTACCGAACAAAGAGAAATCATCAAGATATACTTGCATAAACGAGGTAAGATAAGGGGAGAATATTTCTTGCATACACCTCTGGAAAGTACTGGGGGCATTTCTTAATCCAAACCACATAACAGTACAAGCAAAGACACCCCAATTGGTGATGAACGCTGTTTTTGGTATATCTTCCTCAGCCATTCTGACATGATTATACCCATTGTATCCATCTAAGAATGAGTACATTTTGTGTCCTACTACTCTGTCAAGCATCGTGTCAAGAAAAGGTAGAGGAAACGGATCAGGCACCGTAGCTGCATTCAGTTTCCGGTAATCCACACATATTCGCAGTTGCTTATTCTTTTTAGGGACAATAACAATGGGTGATATCCACTCAGCATGCTCTACTAGTACAATAAATCCAACCTTTAATAACCTATCCAGCTCTGCCTTTACCTGTGCTGCATAATTCGGATTCATTCGGTAGCTGGGTTGTTTGATTGGTTTTGCTTCCGGCTTTAGCATGACCTTATGTTGATAAATGCGGGGATCCAAACCCTTCATATCTTTGTAATCCCATGCAAAAACATCATAGAACTCTCGAAGCAATTGTATTAACTCTGCTTGAAATATTTTAGGCAATCCTTCCTTTATTTTTACAGGTCGCTGATTAACTTCATCACCTAAATTATAGGTGATCAACTGATCTTCTAGAACATAGAATTTTCGAGACTTCTCTGTATCATGGGGTGGGTTTAAAAGTTTTTGTAGATCAGCGTTATCTATAGCAGCAATATCTTCTTTCTTGTCTTCTTCCATCACAGGCATCACCGTACAAACTGCCGGATTCCAATTATCTACAACAGATTGTAGATCAACAGTTCCTAGGGAGATCAAATCAATATTATTCTTCAAAAACTCTTCTTCTTCATCATCTGACAAACCATCTAACATATGAACTGGTTCTGCAAAATAAGGTCTAGCATGTAATTCACAAGGCTGTATAGCATCTAATTTTACAACATATTTACGATTATTGTCCTTGAAAGTGAGTTCCTGTGCGGACCAATCTTGTATCACCTTGGCTTGTTTCAACCAAGGACGGCCGAAAAGCAGATTATAATCCAAGCTAGACTCTGGTAGCTCTAAGACAACAAAAGTCATCTTAAATGTTGTACCTTGCAGAGTTATGGGAACATCTCGTACTAGTCCTACTAGGTGGACTCTCGACTGATCAGCCATCCTTACAAAAAACTGGACAGGCTCAATTTTCGTCCATCCTAACTTTTTACACAGTGCCGCAATAGCAATGTTTACACCAGACCCTCCATCAATTAGTACTTGATTAATTTTATGATTTTTGTACCATACCGTAATCAATGAGACTGAATGATCCACCGTAGCGTCAGTTTCTGGTTGTACTGTTGCTGTTGCTGGAATGCAGGCAGACTCAGTACTAAACTGTTGCTGGAATTGTTGACGGACTCCTGGTACTAGTGCAAGTAACTGTCCAAGAGGAAGAGTAATGGATGCTTTAGATAAGATTTCCCATGCTTGATGTACTTGACTTGTTTCTTTCACCGATTCTGAAGACGATGCGTCGGTTACTGGAATTGACTCTTGCTCCTGTGCAGTTTCCTTTGACAGTGGAACTTGTGTCACCAGAATAGGATCTGGGAACACTGGAGGTTCTGTGGTGATCCAGTGACTAGCCTTGTCATATGTTCTTTGTTGTTCTAGGATGCCTGGTTCAAATATTTCAGCTATTGGTTGTAACGGCCTACCGGATCTGGTCTGAACTACTACAGCTTGTGTTTCTATTGGTGTGATATGAACCATATTAGTCATTGGGTTCTACCGTTCTTTCTTTCTCTGATCATATTCTGCTGCATCTTTACAAAATCTTCTAATGTGGCCAAATTTACCGCAAAAATGACAGCGAGGTGGTGGCAAATTAGTATTTTCCTGTGCTGGTCCTGTTTGCCAACGGTTTGCATTGTAGTTATTATTTCTCTATCCTCTGTAATTTCGGTATCCCTGCTGCTAGTTGTTTCTCATTTGA
>CM035424.1:10036075-10051075 GCA_020310875.1 Ceratopteris richardii
TAACACTTTTTCATTGGAGAACCTTTCTTTAGTACTTTAGTGATAGCTAAGGACATAGAAACTCATAACCAATCAAGAACCATAGGATCAGTTGATTTCCAAAACCAGAAACCCTAAGTAAAGTGTTCACCTTTATTTTTAGGGCAAAAATACCAAACAAATTCACAAAACTCATCAAAAACAATTAAACAAATGTCTTTTCTTGATAAGAAGTTGAAGTGAGGTGTTGTGATTAGGAGTGATTGTGAAAAACTGGAAAAGAAAGCAAAAAATGATCAAAAAATCAGGAAATTGAAAAACACGATTCTCTGCACAGAATCGCGACTTTCTGAAAAAAGTAATTGATTTTGAAATAACATTGTAAGTGAAGGTTGAATTGAAGTTGTTGAAGGGTTTTGAAGGTAATCAAGAAGAAAAAGCTACTCAAAGTGGCATAAAATCAAAAATAGAGAAAAACACGATTTTCTGCACAAAGTCGCGATTTTCTGAGGGAGATTGTGATTTTGGTGCAAAAAATTCAGGAGCAGAGTTAATTACAAACAAAAGAAGGAATTGAAGCAAAACAAAGAGAAAGAAAGCTTAAAAAATAAAAAAATTATCAAAAAAAACCCAGAAAATTAGAAAACACGATTCTCTGAACAGAATCGAGATTTTCTGTAAAAAAGTGTTGTTTTGAAAAAACTTTTCAGGTGACTCATGTATTGAAGTTGTGAAGGATATTGAGAGAAGGCAAGGACATAGAATACTCAAAATTTGCACAAGAAAGGATCTACAGAAAAAACACGATTCTTTACACAAAATCGCGATTTTCTGTAAAGAAAGTTTTTTGGAATCTGTGGTAAATTTGGGTACATTGAGATAAGGAAGTGTAAGGAGGATTAGGTGGATTGAGTAAGTGAAGAGGAATAAGTGAAAGAGTGAGGAAAAGTAGAAATCACACAAAATCGCGATTTTCTGAACACTATAAAAACCTGAAATTCAAAGAAAAATTCATTTGAGTGAGAGTGAGGGAGAGAGAGAGTGTGCAGAATCGAACAAAATCGCGACTTTCAGCTACAAGCAAGCTTTGGAGATATTTTCAACTTGGCAAGCAAGGTAAAAAGTCTAGTAGCATTTTGAGTACATATTTTTTGCATAAAAGTGAGTAAATAACACAAAAAAGTAGGAAAATAGTAAAATCACGAAATCGCGATTTCCTGTTTTTGTTGGCTTTCAGTAAGAAAAAAGTGTTTCTCAAGAAATTTCTTTTATTGCATGTCAAAATTTTGATAAGGCGATTCTATAGGTTAAAAAATATTGAAAAAAGCAAAAAGTTGAAAATCTGCCAAATTTTGGACAAAATCGCGATTCTGAGTTTTACTCAAAATCGTGATTCTGTGAAAAGAACCATCAACATCGCGATTCCCAGAACGCGATTTTCATAAGAAAATCGTGTTTTTTACAATCTGTGAGCAATCACGATTGTCTGGGAACAAAATCGTGGAAAAACACGATTCTGTGAACAAAATCGCAAAAAACACGATTTTGACACAAAATCGCAAAAAACACGATTCTGTGAACAAAATCGCAAAAACACGATTTTGACACAAAATCGTAAAAAACACGATTTTGACACAAAATCGCAAAAAACACGATTCTGTGAACAAAATCGCAAAAACACGATTTTGACACAAAATCGCAAAAAACACGATTTTGACACAAAATCGCAAAAAACACGATTTTGTGAACAAAATCGCAAAAAACACGATTCTGACACAAAATCGTGGAAAACACGATTCTGTGAACAAAATCGCAAAAAACACGATTTTGACACAGAATCGCAAAAAACACGATTTTGTGAACAAAATCGCAAAAAACACGATTTTCACACAAAATCGTGAAAAACACGATTTTCAACAGAAAATCGTGAAAAACGCGATTTTCACACAAAATCGTGGAAAACACGATTTTCAACAGAAAATCGTAAAAAACTCACAAGTAGATAGAAAATCGTGAAAAACACGATTTTCAACAGAAAATCGTGAAAAACTCACAAGTAGATAGAAAATCGTGAAAAACACGATTTTCAACAGAAAATCGTGAAAAACTCGATTTTCAACAGAAAATCGTGAAAAACTCACAGGTAGGCACAAAATCGTGAAAAACATCAAGTTCATCAGAAAATCGTGAAAAAGTCTAATTGCATGATAAAATCGTGAAAAACACGATTTTCATCTGAAATTTGTGAAAAAACACTACTGGCAGTAGAAAATCGTGAAAAAAAAAAAACCTAAATTCATTAAGAAGTTGTGAAAAGCACAGAACTTAGAAAGAAAATTAAAACACACACAATTTTGTCACTTGTTGAGTATTAGAAATTTGTCAAGAATAGTTGAATGATACTAAGGTCTGGAAATAAAATAAATTCAATTCCTAAACAAGACCTAACAAGGAAGGAAAAAGAGCCAGGAAGTAATAAAAGATCAGAAAGAAGTTTAGGCCAAGAAAATAACATGGAAAACCTAAATGAAACAAATGAGTCAATAGAAACTGGGGATTTTAGAAACATCCTTAAATACATGTATACAAATAGGTTTGGAACCTATGTATACCAGGATGGAATGCATAAATTCCTCATTAGACTGAGAAATTTAGAAGTTCCCCTGAATATAACTCCAGTAGCCCAATTCAAAGATGGAAGATATGAAGACAGGCAAGGATGTGTATACATCTTCTCTCAAGACCCAGAAAATTCAAATGATCTAGGGCAATGTGCTGACAAAGGTCCTTGGGAACATAACATGGGACAACCAGATATACCTAGACCAAATGAAAACTACACTAATAATGAGCAACATCATGGGAGAAGGACACATGCTTCACCAAATCCCTTTGACAGAGAACCAGAAGGAAACAATGACTTTCCACTCAGAAGAAGACCTCATTGGCAACCTCAGGGTAGGATGCTTAGACCATACCAAGTAGCCAAATGCATGAAGAACCAATATGAAGGGTATTCAGATCCTCATGCTCATGCTGCAGAATTTAGACAACTGATTAGAGCAGAGGAAGTAGAAGATTACAAGGTACAATTTGAAGCATTTGGTCTAACCCTAACAGGGCCAGCCTTATCATGGTTCATTCCTTTGAGAAAAGAAATGTACCTAGACATTGAATCTTTCTTAGAAGCTTTCATTGGTGAATTCTCTAAGACTGGAATCAAACATAGTACAGCCACATTGATACACAGCTTCAAACAACAAAAGGAGGAAAATGTTAGAGAAGCAGCCAGAAGGTTTAAACAGTACATTGATAGATGCCCAAGAGAAGAAGTACCTTCCATGGCAAAACAAGTATCCTTATTCATTGAGGGATTGAAAAGTGCCCAATTAAGGACCCTAGTGTACTATAGGAGATGTCCTGATTTAGCAGCCTGTGTTAAGGAAGCAATAGATTTGGAGGACAACAGAGGTCAAGATTTGTTAGCATTTGATCAACCCAGATCTTATGAAGACAAAATTCCTCCAACAGAAGAGTTGGCTCAGGCTATTGCTAAAGCCCTAGAGGTAAGCACTAAAACTAATCTGATAAACTCTAGGATAAACACAAACAAGAAATGTTATATTTGTGGAGAAAATCATCTAGCACAACAATGCCCTTATCAGAAACCACAACACTTACAAGATAGGAAGACACTCAAGTATTGTACACTAGAGAGAAAATGGACAAACCATACCAGGGAGGATTGCTTCTATAACAAACAACCTGTCAAGGAAAGAGACTATATGGCTCAGAGGGAATCAGGTTATACTGAGCAACCAAGACCAGTATTGGGACAACAACCTCCCATTCCAACCAATGTGGTACCAGTTAAATATACACCCATTGATGAAGGAAATTCAAGATTCAGATCACCTTATAAGGAAGAATATCAATGGAGTGAGGGACATCAGGAAGAATGGGAAGATTATGAAATAAGGGAACCTGAGCTTAAAGCCCTAGATCTGGGAAATGGAAAAATTGAAATGGACACAGCAACATTCATGTACATTACTAACAACTACATGTCCAATCAAAAACCTCAATTCAAAGGGGGACCAAAGATAACATGTTATAGGTGTGGGGGAGAGCATTTCATTAGAGATTGTCCACAACCTCCAACATTCAGAATAGAGGGAGCATACTGTAAGGATTGTGGTAGAGAACATCTGATCAAGGACTGTCCAAAAAATCCCCAAAAACAACAGAACACACCTAATAACATACCTTTAAAAACAGTCAAAATTATGGAACAAGAGGAATTGAGTGACAATGATCAAATTGAACTTAATGTTATAACAAGGGCACAAGCCAAACATCAAGGAACAATTAAAGAACAAAATGAGGGTTCCACATCAAAAGGGAAGAAAAATAGACAAAAAGGGAAATGGGAAAAGAAGAGGAAAGTGGGCAAAAGTCTGGAAGAAGACAATCAGGAACAAACAAATTCAAAACATACTTCTCCTCAAAAGACCCAGAATCTGTCTGAATTAGGAAATTCTCAGAGCCTAGACACCCTAATCAAAGCCTATAAAGGAAGGATTCAAGAGGGACCAAGCCCCGCAGATCATGCAATGGCTTATCCCATACCGGATTTAGAGCATGAAAGGATGCTAAAATGCAAACAAATTATCCAGGAAACACAACTCAGATTAGGGGAAGAAGACAGCTCTCGGAGAACATTTGATCAGCATGAGAAAACAAAAACCAAGGAAAATGATAAAGAAGGAAATCCACAAATAACATTCCAAATGATCTTAGATGAACATTGTAATATTACATGTCATACAACATGGGAAAATTTGCTGAAACAAAATCCTCATCTACAAAACAAGATGAACAAGGAAGAAACAATATCTGGAAACCTTCATTCACCAACACAAGAATTAGAGGAACTATGGTATATTCCTATTGACAAAATAGGAGGATATTGTGAAGGAGAAGAAGGGAATTCAACCTTAAAATTACAATATGGAAAATATTCAGCAAAAGCCATTTTGGATAGTGGATCAGGAGTGGCTATAATGACTAAACAAACCTGGGAGAAATGGGGAAGAAAGGAATTATTACCCACTAAAATGAGATTACAACTTGCAGATGGACATATAGAAAAGCCCCTAGGAATTTGGGAAAAAGTGATTGTGGACATATGTGGCATAGAAATAGAGCATACCTTTGCTATAGTAGAATTTCCACAATCCACATCTTATGAAATTATCCTAGGAAGACCCTTCATGAGACAAATGCAAATTGTACAAGATTGGGGTAATGATTGTTTATATCTTCAGAACCAGGGGAGAATAACAAGAGTAAACTTAAGAAATGGCCACTATTGTGACATATCTCCTAGAGAATGGTATAAAATACATCAAAATCAACCAGAAAGTGAAGAATCAGAGAGGGAGGATCAGGAAGAAGGTGAATCAGCAGTTTGGAAGTGTAACATATTAAGAAATATCACAAATAGGAAAAGGAAGTTAAGAAGAGAAGATTGTGTGGAAGAAAGAGAAATACAAGATGAAAATTATGTGCCTCAACAATTCAAAGATGAAGAGTTTGAGCCTTATGGATGGAATCAAATCTTAGCTACCATGGATTTGGCCAGTGAGGAATATGTGGGAGTGGAATTCCAAAATGAGGAAGGATTTGACATCTTCCACATTGGCATACACATGATAGGAGTATCAAAAAGAGAAGAGGATCAAAATCAAGAAATGATATTAACAGAAGGAAAATCACAATATTTGGAAACAGTAAAAGCTGAGGATGCAATCAAAGATAAAATCTCAGGCAAATACAAGGAACATAAACACAAAGAAATAGAAAGAGACCAGGAGAAAGAAAAGAAAGAGAAAAAGATAAACAAAGATCAATACTTTGATGTACCAGCAAACTTTAAAACTTATGAAGTAGAAGATAGACTACTTCTGAAAATGAAACCAAAAAGAGAGAAGAAGAAAGGGGAAGCATATGATAATGAAGAACAAACAAAGAAAATTGTAATTACACAGGAAGAAGGAGAAGAGAGACAAATAGTAATAGCTGATGACATGACATCACAAGAAGAAGAAGCATTAAGGAACCTAGCAAAGAACTATAGGGATGTATTTGCTTACAGTTATAAAGATTTGAAAGGAATTGATCCAAAAATTTGTGAGCATAAGATCCCTATGACACCTGATGCAAAACCAAGCAAACAGAGACATTATACATTTAATGACAAATACTCTGCCAAAATAAAGGAAGAAATTGACAAGTTGTTGGCTGCTAATTTCATTTATGAAATAGAGTACACTGAATGGATATCACCTATAGTTGTGGTGCCAAAAAAGAACGGGAAACTTAGGGTATGCATTAACTTGAAGAAAGTAAATGCAGCAACTATAAGGGATAGTTATCCACTGCCAATAACAGATCATCTTCTTGAGAGAGTTGCAGGAAAGGAAGTCTATAGTTTTCTAGATGGCTTCTCAGGATACAATCAAGTACCTATAGCTTTAGAGGACCAACATAAGACTGCCTTTTCTACAGAATGGGGGGTTTATGCTTTTAGGGTTATGCCCTTTGGATTGACCAATGCCCCAGCAACTTTTCAAAGGTTGATGTGTCATATTTTCAAAGAATTCCTGAGAAATGTGATGGAAATCTATGTAGATGACTTATGCACTTTTTCTTTAAAAAGACAAGATCATTTACAAGATTTGGAAAGAATATTCAGGAAGTGCAGGACATATAGAGTATGCTTAAACCCAGAAAAGTGTGTATTCTATGTCAGACAAGGAAGAATGTTGGGTCACATAGTGTCAAAAAATGGAATTTCTACTGATGAGAAGAAAATAAAAGCCATAATAGAGCTTCCTAGACCAACAAATGTGAAGGAACTCCAAACTTTTATGGGACATTGTGGGTACTACAGAAAATTTGTATACAAATTTGCTGATATAGCCAAGCCCTTATATGCCCTCATCACAAAGTTTGAGTGGACTGAAGAATGTGACCAAGCATTTGAAACATTAAAAACTTGTTTGGTGACAGCACCAATCTTAAAAACACCTCAGTGGGATAAAATCTTTCATGTACATGTCAATGCTTCAAATTATGCTCTGGGATGTGTGTTAGCACAACCAATAGAAGGAAGCAAATTAGATTTTCCAGTAGCATATGCAAGTAGACAATTAAACATTGCAGAAAAAAACTACACAACTACTGAGAGAGAAGGATTGGGAATGATCTTTGCTGTCAAAAAATACAGACATTATCTATTGGCCAACAAGTTTAAATTCTTTGTGGATCACCAAGCTCTACTCTATTTAGTAAATAAACCATGTCATACAGGAAGAATAGTAAGATGGTTTCTTTTACTAATGGAATTTGAATTTGAGGTGGTGGTTAGACAAGGAAAAACACACTTGAGAGCAGATCATTTATCAAGAATCCAGTCAAAAGAACCTAGTTCACCTATAGATGATGATTTGCCAGATACATACTTATTCAAGGTGGAAAGTGTTCCTGAATGGTCGATGTCATTAATTCCCTTGCTAACCATGGGACCTTGTAGGTCATTAGCAAATAACACACATCTGGTGTTACAAAGCAGGAATTTCATGTTGTTAGCTGGACATTTGTATCACCTCAATCAGTCAGGTATACTGGAATATTGTACTCCAGAAGAGGAGCAACATGAATATGTAAGAAAAGCTCATTGCTAGAATCCATGTACTCATGCTTCTACAATTGTCACTCTAAGTAACCTTAATAGGATGGGAGTACATTGGCCCAATAAGATTCAAGATGTGGAAAGATATACTGATAACTGTCAAAAATGTCAAACATGGCAGAAATCAGAATTAATAACTTTATATTGGTTTCAGAAAAACCCAAAATGGAGTGAAAATATTGTTGAGAAGTTAAAGAGAAAGGAGAAAGGGGAACAAGTAATAGCTGGTGCTGATTCAAGAAATCTACAAGTGATCTCAGAGGAATATCAACTCATAGGAGAACAATTATACAAGAGAGGAATGGATGGATATCTCAGAATTTGTGTTCCAGAAGAAAGGTATTTAGAGATGTTGGAAATGGCACACTCAGGAGTAGCTGGAGGACATTTCTCAAGTGATAGAACAGCCAAACTCATCTTATATTCTGGCTTTTGGTGGCCAACCCTATTTCCCGATGCTAGAACTTATGTAAAAAGATGTGATGTCTGTCAAAGGGTAAGCCAACCAAACAAAAGAGATAACATGCCATTAATTCCTTTAATTTCAGCCAGAGCTTTTAGTAAATGGGGATTGGACTTTATTGGACCAATACATCCTCCAGCCAGACAATCTCATGCAGAATACATACTAGTAGCTACAGATTATTTGACAAAATGGGCTGAGGCCAAAGCTACTAAAAGAAATGATGCTCACACCACTGCTAGATTTTTGTATGAAAACATTATCACTAGATTTGGACTACCAATTGAATTGGTAAGTGATAGGGGGACTCATTTTTTGAATCAGATCATAGAAAACATGATTTCATGATTAGTCACAATAAGTCAGCCCCATATCACCCACAAGCCAACGGGTTAGCAGAAAGCACTAATAAAGTACTTTGCAATGTATTGTCCAAATTAGTCAACACAAACAGAAATGACTGGGATTATCAACTGAATCATGTTCTTTGGGCTTATAGAGTGGCATACAAAACAGCTTTAGGGACTACACCATTTAATTTGGTGTATGGCCAGAATGCGGTTTTACCCATGGAATTTCTTATTCCAACACTGAAGGTGGGTAGCCAATATAATTGGACAGGACATGTATTATCTGAGAGAGTCATAGACTTAGAAAAACTGGGAGCATCGAGACTCCAAGCAGTGATGAGTATATACACAAACAAGAAAAGACAAAAAGCTTATCATGATGTTCACATAAAAGACAAAGATCTACAAGAAGGAGACCTGGTCTTAGCTTACACAATCAAGGAACATCAGAAAAAGTTTCAGAAAAAAGGTCATGGGCCATATATCATACATCAGATAAGCAAGAGTGGAGCTATTCAGTTAGCCAATATTGATGGGGAAATCATGCCAAATTTCATAAGTGGATGTAGAGTGAAGAGGTATGAGTGCCCATTAACTACTGAGGAATGGAGAAGATTGCAAAAGGCTCAAAACAGAAAAAAAGAAGAAGAAAGTGTTAGAAAGGAGGCTCAACTGGAAGCCAAAGAGAGAATTAGAAAATTGAAACAAGTGTGCTTATGTGAAAACACTCTAAAGCAAAAAGAACATTTGCCTTTGTTTATGATGAATTACCAGAATGAAAACATAAGGGTTTTGATAGACTCGGGAGCTCAAGTGAATCTAATTAGCTCAGCCTTGATCAATAAGTTTAATCTTAAGAGAGCTGAAAGCAGAATTTTGATCAAAACCTTGGGAGGGAAAAGAATTCAAAGCATATCTTCACTTTCTATTAAAGTTAAATTTAATAATGAATATATGGAGATAGATTGTGAAGAGTGGCCAGACCATTTAATGACTGAAAAGCTGATTTTAGGGCAGCCATGGCTCAAACAAGGTAAAGTCATCTTAAATTTTGAAAAAATGAAGCTTAATTTGACCATCAAGGACAAAAAGTTTTTAATGTTCTTTCTGAGTAATGAAGAGCAGGTAGTTCATATGGATGTTCATGACCCACATCTCGAAGGATTTGCTTTCTCAATGGAGGACAGGAACATTTTGACAATACAAAGTGATCAAGCTTCATACACTCAAGATCAGCAAAAGACTGAAGAGGTAAAAGTGGATGAGGAGACAAAACAGAGAAGACTATTATTGCCAAAGTTGCAATATCAACAAAACAGAACAAAAAGAATATGGAAACAGGTCATGCACAGTTATGGCTCACCAAAACAGGAAATTAAAACAAAATGGATATGGAAGCCAAAAAATGTCACAAAATGTTCATCCACAGAGCATGGATATTTCCATAACAGAAGGACAAATGGAGTAAAACATTACTGGGTGAAAAAAATCAGAATTGGGTCAATGGAAGAGGGATAATCCACAATGGACCTATTTTTGGAATTTTGAAAAGGACAAAAAAATATTTCCTTCTTTCCCTTTAGAAGAAAATTAGGAGGGGAAGGAAAGAAGACAGAAAAAAAAAAAAAAAAAAAAAAAAAGAGAGAAAAAAAAAACCAGAAAAATATATTTTATTTTCTTGATTTTCTTTCTAAAAATAAAAAAAACAACACAAAGCAAGATATAGGGAGGGAAAGAGTAACTTATTAAGGAAAAAAGTTGTTTTGTCTTATTGATTTTTAATTTTTTTGTGATCATTTTTCTTTTTTACTACTACTTTTTCAAGTTTCTTCATTAATCATCTTTTCTAGCATCATCTTTCTAATTCAGGAATTGTTTTTTGAGCAAGGAAGTGACAATTGGAGAGAGCACATTAGATGTCTTGCTACACCTGTGTTGCTCACTTAAAATTGAGTCTCTTGAAAAAAAAGCAAAAATTGCTGGGAACTTGTCTTTCTTATTTTTTATATATGTCAGTAACATTCCAGAATAATATAGTATTGTCTTATGAAATCTTGTGACTCATGTGGGTGGAGTATTTTCTTTTCTGTTATATATAAATACAGGATGGTGAATGCAAAGGAGTTGGCAATCCATGACTTCAAAGCTGATTCAGTGACTTTGTCCAGAGGACACTGGTTTTTGGACAGTGATGCAGTTGAAGAACAAGTGGACTTAGAATCCGATGAAGACCAAGAAATCCCAGAAGCTGAAAAAATAGCAAAAGAACTTAAAGAAATTCTGGGAGTGATAGGACAGCATATCTTCACAGTAGCAGTGGGAGGATATAAGTACACTATGCTGTGCCAAGAATTTTACAGGTTTCAGAAAACTTCTGTCAACCTCAAAAGATGGAAAGCTGTGGGATTGCACAAGCTCTTAGAAGAACCTATTTTCTTTATTGACTTTGAAAGAGTAGCACAAGTGATGGGAAGTTTGGAGGAAGTGGGAAAAGGCAATGATGCCTACTTCAGATGCAAAGTGAAGAATAAAGACAATCAGGAGGCAGGGATAGTCATCAAAGCAGAACATATCAGAGCCGCCTTACAGTTCTATCCAATGGGCACTAAACTGGACCAAAGTTTTGTCAAGAAAAATAAGGAGACTTACACGGGGTATGTAAAATTCACTGACTTCAAGGGAAAAGAAAATGAAGAATATGCTATAAGAATGTTCTTGCAGTTCTTTTGTTTTCCGAAATTACCAAGGTACACTATGCCTCATAAGTCAGTAACTCTATTAATGTTCAATAACAAAGATAGAACCAAGCCATTTGGGGTGATGGATGTCTCACCTTACATCCATGAACAGCTGAAGGAAGCAGCAAAACACTGGGAGCAGAAGAAATTCATGAATGGAGCCCAGTTTTTGACAAAAATCATTTATCATGTTCTAGGTATGGAAGAACAGTTAAAGTTAGCTCCTGAGGCACAGTACTTCAGAAATTTGATGTCAGGAATCAAAAGTCCCCCAAGGAAGGCACTTGGAAGAGAATCAGAAGGACAAACTCGCATGAGGGGAACAGGAATGAAGAGAAAAGTAATATCTGAGGAAGTGATTCCAGTAAAGAAAAGAAAGTTGGACCCCAGAAAAGTAGAGTTAGAACAGGCGGAAGAAACAAAAGAGGAACAGGTGGCAGCACAGAAAAAGGTACAATCCTCCAGTGAACCTCATCCTCCGCAGACAAGTAAAGAACAGCTTTACACTTATCTCACTCAAGGAAACAGCAAAAGAGCCATATACGAGGCACAATATCAAAAAATGTTGGAAGATTTTTCATGTAAAGCTACCGATTGGATCCAAGAAGAGGTGGAGCACTATGAAGCATTGCATGAAGAAATGATGGCAGCAGAAACTGAAGAAATATTTGTGAAGAAGGAGGTAGAATTGCTGGCATACTTCAAGGAGTTGCAAGGACCTCCAGAGGCCAGAACTACGGTGATAGTGAAAAAGAAGATGCCAAGGAAACCTGTTCAAAAGAAGAAGATGATAAAGAAAGGAAAAGGAAAAATGGCAGATGAACATGTGATGAAAGAAATGAAACAAGTAATTACAAAAGAAACACAGAAGCTAACCTCAGTGATGGAAGTGTCAAAGCCTACAGAACAAGAAGTGGGAGGATCTTCACGATTCTCATCTGATTCAGATAGCGACATTGAGAGCTTTTTGCTAAAAAGTTTAAATTTGTCAATACCCAACACTCCCAATATAGCTGTACAGGCTGTGGAAAAAGTGAAGACACCTGAGGATTCAAGTAAGAAACCTCAAGAGAAGCAGATACAGGAGGAAATAGTTCCACAGATGAGTGCTGAAGAAAAAAGGAGGCAGTTAAAAGGAAAGGCAAGGATGACAGAAGAAGAAAACCAGAAGAGAGATGAAGATAGTTCTGGAATAATGAATGTTGATAAAAATTCAATATGGACCAACCCATCACAGACACAATTCAAATTAAATGCAAGGTTGACTGCAAGTTTGGAGGAACTAGCAAAGAAAGTATTCGGCAGTTCAAATAATCAGCAGAAGGATGCATCCAAAGAACAGGAAAGTAAGGAGTTAGAATCAGAAAAGAATGCTCAAGAGGTCTTGGGACAAGTAATAGAGGAAGGAATTGTTCAAAGTATAAAGGATGTGCTGCAGGATATAAAAAGCAGTGAGGAATTTACATCTAAGAATGATCAAGAACAGGAGGTGGAAGCAGATTTTTTGGATATTGAGGAGCAAGATCAGGAATGCATAAAAGAGAAAAGTAATGACCAGGTTGCTGGTACAAAAGAAATTGAATCAGTTGAAGTTCAGGAAAAGCAGGAACAGGAAGACCAACTCAGGAAAGTTCAACAAATTCTTGTTGAAAAGGACTCAAACAAAAGTCAGGAACCCCTAACACAAGAGAAGGAGATACTAATTAAGGGAGACCAGCTCTTCACAGAGAAGCAACAAGTATTGGAAGAAAAGAAGCCATTAGAAAAGAAGAAAGCTTCAGATTTTTCAGAGCAGAAGAGTGCAAATGACAGAGCACTAGTTTATGAAGAGGATGATAACAATCAGGATACAGAGAACTATGATCACAGTGATGAAGAACAAGACATGCAGGACATAGAAGATGAAACAGCAGCAGAAGAAGATGATGTGGATAAAGAAGATAAGCAAATTGAAGTTAGACAGACAGAAATAGAAGTAGGGTTGGAAAGAATACCCAAAAATATAAGATCAGCTTGTCAAATGATTATGAGCAACATTGAACAATTCAGACCATCTAGCAGAAATATGATCATATCAGGAATGGTGGCTGAATCAGAATTTGAAAAAGGCAGTTTAATTATCAAAGAACACAAGAAAGAAAAAGAGCAGATGAGAGAGCAATTAAGGTTGATAAAGGAAAGGAATGAAGAATATCTCAATAGAATCATTGCTTTGGAAGAAGCTGAGGTTCAGAAGCAGAACAGGATCCAATATTTGGAAGAAAAGAGTGTAAAGTTATCAGAGCAGAATGCCAAAATGGAAATGGAACTAAAAACCATAGGAGGAAGATACAGAACTTTACAAACATCTTATCAAATTCTGACTAGAGCACATGAAGAGATTAATAAAGTGTTGTTAGAAGAAGGTCAACTACAAGGTGGAAGTAAATCTGTTCAATTGACAGAGGAAGAAAAGGAAGAGCTGCATAGAGAAATTCAAAGACTTCAAATAGAATTAAAAGAGGCCAAGGAAATGGAGAAACAGGCAAACACTCATGCTGCCACATCAATGAGAGGATATCATCAATTACATATGGAGGTAGAGAAGGAAAGAAGTGAATGGCAGGCAAAGATGGAGAAAGAAAGAAATGAGTGGAGGAAGGAAAAGGAGTTATGGGCAGCTCAGAATAAAAGTTCAATGATGACTATAGAAGAATTACAGAAACAGTTGGAGAGATCAAAAGTTCCAGAAGAAATTCAAGATCAAGTACAGGCAGAAGATACAGACAACAGGGAAGATGAAACAGGGGATTTTGACAGGGAACAAGAGAACAAGGAACCAGCAGCTAAAGAAACAGAGGAAGAATATTCTGAAGATTTTGTACAGAAATTATTGACCAATAGAGAGTCAAGAATGGATTTTATCAGAAAAATGCATGATGAGTATGAAGATCAAATAGTTACCTTTGCTCTGAATAAAGGCATTAATCCAGATCAGCATCATTGGGCTGCAGATGGATTGGGAATACCTTTCTGTATGATTTTGGAGAGTATAAAGAATTATCAATTAGCCAGAGTAGGGTTATCTCCGAACAAATACCTTGAGTATGAAGAAGATATTAATGTCACGAAGGAGTTATTTGAAAGAGCAAATCCTAAATGGAGAAATAAGTGGTTGGATGCCAATAAGGAATGTAGGAAAATCTGGAAAGAGGCACCTTTGAATTTAAAGATCAACCCAGCCTATTGTCCAGTTGCCAGAAGAAGAGAATGGACTGTTTTTTGGGAAAGGAGAAAAACAGGGCAGATTCCAGCAAAATGGCTGAATTTTCCAAAAATAGCAGGTCCAAAGGCAGGCACTTGGCCTACAAAAAATTACATGGTGAATACTACTGAGTCAGTTTTAACAACATATAAAGATGTTAATGATCCGGCTTGTATATTACTGGTCAGAATAATGAGGTTGATTCTAGCTTGTATAGAGACCTACACTGATACAGATATCAGAATTTTGAACTACATAGGGTTTAATTCACCAACAGATGCTCTTTTGTTTGATTTGAGTGAGACACCAGACAGGATCTGCTTAATGGCCTACTACAGCAGAATTATATTTTTGGGTAGCCATTACTTACAGATTTTTGAGGATGCCTTTGATTATGGGTTTTTTGAGAGGGAGTCAGAGATTTTTGGAAACCTATCAGTTGTTACAAAAGCAAGACTTACTGCCTATGA